>CM076571.1:835109546-835571740 GCA_034641835.2 Pinus albicaulis
AAGAAGATTCTGCAAATACAGAGATTGGCTTTCTTAACGTACTAAATCACTTATTTATTTATTTGGTCGTGTAATCAAATTTAAATCCGGTGGAATTATGGGGAACATCCAATCTTAAAATATTTAATATTAAAAAATATGTTTGCATTCAGTTAACCATAATTAATATGTTTAAACTCAATTTGGTGTTGGTTTATTGAAATTTCAGTGTCAATGGCTTGACGCGTGCAAACCGAAATCTAAGGATGAGGGAAGTACATCCTCGTTTTCTTTGAGTTTTATTTAAAATCATTTTATTGTTGTGGTTGCTATTTTTTCGGTTATGATTAATTTGTAATTTTATTTTATTTTTCATATTTATAATAATAAAATTTTTTTTTTCATGGTTATTTATTATGATTATTTATTAAAATTTAATAAAAATGGTTTAGAGCACTCATATATTTTACAGAAAGGTGTATGAGTCATACATATTGTTTACAATTAGATTACTCTAATATATAGAGTTTTTTAAATCTAACTTATTCCTTAGTTAGAAGGAGAAGTTGAGAAAATTTGTCAACCATCACAAATCAATATCTCAAATATAGGATGTAAGCATTAATTCTAACATTTCCTCTTAATGCTTACATTACATAAATTTATTGAAATCACACATAAATAACAAAATACACAATCATTCTTTATCTGATTTACAACTTATCAATATAGGCTCCATCAAGTTGCCTCGTAATCCTTGTAAATGTGTGGTCGGCAAGTTGGATGTCTGAACTCTGGAATGAAGGACCTATCGAAGTCAATTATCGGACAATGTCTCTGAATCAAGGACCTATCGAACTCAATTACCGGACAATGTCTCTCATTAGAGGACCACTCCAAGTCTTCAACGAATGAGGGATCCTTCCCTAGATCAGCGACTCCCATACTATCTGGACAACCATCCATGTTGAGCCTGAGCATGAAGTGTAGTTGCTATAAAAGAGTTTAAGAGGTTCAAATTCTTCATTGAATTCATCATCAAAATTCAATGGATATTCATCAGTGGCTATATTTGTTGATTCTTTCCCTTTTAACACATCACTGGCATGACTTCTCCATGCTATATGCCCAATTTTCCTACAATAGTAGCATTGAATTTCACTTTTGTTTGCATTTTTCTTTCTCATCTTTGTCTTTGTAAACAATGCATTTTCTACTAGAGAGTTCTCTTTCATATCCTCAGGTTTTAGTGTCTTTTTCGTTGCAATTTTTTGAAGACATTTGACTCAAATTAAAGACAACATTATTATAACTTCAAGGAAGACTATTTAGTAATATTGCTTTAGCATCTTCATCCTCCACCTTCGCACTTGCTTTAGGTAATTGTCTTAGAAGAGACATTAAATTATTTACATGACTCGACATATATGTCTCCTCATTCATTTTATAATGCACTTTTATGGAAAATTTTGCATTTGTAGTTTTACACCAAATAGTTGATTCAAATGTTCCCATATTTCCTTAAATGGTTTAGTGTGATTCACAAGATGTAATTGCGAATCTGAAAAAGCAAGTCCAATAATAGACTTAGCTTTGTCATCTCTATTTTTCCAATCAATTAACTCTCTAGCATCTAGAATGAACCATTCACTATACCACACAAATTTTTGTTCGTTAGTTACATTTATATTTTTTCTTTCTATGAAAAAAAAAAAATTAAGCCACTACATTTTTTCTAAAACCATGAATTCTATGATTAAAGAAAAAATTCAAAACCAAATAGAAAATACCTTAATTTCCCCTCCAACTCCTCGCTTGACATAGAGCTACATGTTTTGAATGGGCCAACCTTCTACACTTTGGTATACACTTGAATTGATTTGGGCTGCACTGCATAATTATTAACGATCTTGTGATACCTATTGGCTATTGAAGATGGTAACTTATCATTTGTGTAATCAGCTACTTGGACATTGCGCGAGCCCTCGACTAGGCTCCAACACTCCGCGAGCTGAGCACAAGTAAGCACCAGCTACTGCCTCAAACTATGATTCTTTGTTGTTTGATTCTCTCATCTTTTGTACAACACACATAAACTCTTCAAAGGACGTATAGCAAGTAGCGACTTCATCTCTGTGCAATGGCTCTCTCTGATCTCAACACACGTAGCTCATTATACAATTTCCAGCTGTTGATGGACTAGAAATTGTAAAATGGCGATGGAAAAGCCTGTAATAGATTTGATTTAGTGCAGTATTGAATTCAAAAATGAATAACCAGCGTCTTACAAACCCTTCCTGGATCGCGATTGTCAATTGTTGTACACGGAATTAAATGCTCCAAGCTCATCTCCTTCCATTTTGTTCTGTTTAAAACACTCATATATTTCATACAAAGGTGTTTGTGTCAATATAACCTTAAGAAAATTTCTCAACTATCACAAACTAACATCTCAAATATAAGACTTAAGCATTAATTCCACACTAACTAATTTGTATTTTAACTATTCTTATATTTTTATTATATTAATTGTATTTTAATTATTTTTATATCTATAATAATACAATATTTATAATTTAAAATTTTAATTTTACAAAAATAATTATTATTTATTTTATTTTAATCTCTTCGATTCATTTAAAAAAAAACTCACCTCATTATAATTGTGTCTATTCCATCTCTAAAATCAATAATTATTTTTCTTAACTCCTAATTTGAGATCCAAAAACTTTTGTTTGGAGTAGTGCATTTATTTCTCTTTCTTATTTCCAAGGTCTAACTAATCATACCTCAAAAAGTTTATCTAGAAATAATATCAAAACCCTTTTTAATGTATATAAAACCAATAAATATCTAATCAATTTCATCAAAGATAAATTTGAACCTATGTTAAACCAAGGGGTTTAACAAATTCCCTACAATTACAACATGTCCTATTGTGAAAAAGTAGGCAAATCAATCAAAACCTAGCATTCCCTACAATTACAACATGTCATATTGTGAAAAAATAGGCAAATCAATCAAAACCTAGCTTAAAGAGCACATTTCTGGCAATCGCCACGACCTCATTTCTAAATCAACTATAGCCAAACGTTTCACAATTCTAAATACCTTATATGTATCGACCAAGCCAAAATACTAGCCTCTCAACTTATTACTCCTCTTGCATCTTACATAAGGCTCTTGAAATCAAGAAAAACCCCATTAATTCCAATTGTGAAGATGGCTATCATCTCAATCAATATTGAAAACCTACCATCCATTTCCTAGTCAACAATCCTCCTTCATTCCCCACCCTACTCCATTCCTTTCTATGTAAATCTTGTAATCAAATTGTTCCTCACCATTCTTAGATTCTATGTTTTTATTCCTCATAGCTTCTCATTTTCATGTTTTTTTTGCACTTTTGTGTTTCCTTCTTGCATTCCTCCTAAGAATTTACTAGCTAAGTTTTTTAGTTGTTTTAATTTTCTTTTTTCTCTCTCTCTAAATTGGTTTTTCTTTTCTAATCTCAATTTCCCATCCTCTATATCAATGATCATTTTCCTTAACTTTTTTTTAAAATTCTTGTGAATTGGTGAAATCAACAACTAGGGTAGGCTCCTACTCATGTGAAATAGGGTCAATTCCATCCACTACCACTATAACCTCCACGCATGCCCACGAGGCCCCAATCATGACACAAGGCTAAACCAACAACAACACAAGGAATGCCTTTAAACTGCACTCTATTGCTAACTGATCTACACATGGGGGAACATTTTCCTTATCTTTTAGTTTTAATAAATTACTTTAATCTTTATTATTTTTTCCCAAATTCTATTAATTATTTTAGTAATATGCTTAACATTTTTCTCATATGTACCCCTTTTATAAATATCTTTACATTGACATTCTCTTTTAAATAATTCTTCCATCTTTGTTTTCTTTGACAATGAGTGAAGTGTCTACTTGAAACATAGGATGTTTCAGAAATACAACATAGATCAACCCCAAAAAATCGCTCAAGCATTATGAAAAATTATGAAAACCTTCACACTCAAATTTGATTTAATATATAATTTTTTTGGTTTTTTGTTTAATAAAAAACTATAGTTTAAACATTTTAAGAATTTGATTTTTTTTTTTTTTTTTTGCTGTTGCTCAAAGTAATGGAAAGGGAAACTTAAACAACATTGTTTTTGGCTAAAACAAAAAATCCAATGATGTATGAAAGATCGATAGGATTAATTCATTAAGGTTTTCAATATATGCATGCTCTTTGATAGAAATTCTTGCATAAACTCTACTTTCTGTGAATAAAGGAAAGTCCACATTCGCAGCTTTGCTTCTTGAGGTTTTTCGTAGATAAGAGGTGTTAAGGTTCACGAAAATTATGGCCCTTCAAAACTAGAACAATCTTAAGAGAGATGAGGTAGAGGATTATAATAAGAAAAAAACAAATTTGGGGATGAATATTGTTTCTAACCCTTGCCTCAAAACAACCTATGAACACCCTTGAAAGTAAGTAGGTCCCATCAACAACACAAAATAAGGAATATATGAGACTAATAGAGGTGAGAAAGTTGATTGTGTTATACTTAAGCCTCCCAGTCCTTGAAAGAATAATTTTAATGATGGTAGCTATGGGGGGCATTTCATTTCTATATTTCCAAGGAAAGTCATTTAAAATATCATTTCTTTGGAAAATATATATAGAGGGAAAGTAATGAATTTTGGTAAGGAAGACGACACGTTCATCACTAATGGCCATCTACATGTTCCTTTCTTGCACCTCTACCATATTTTAAACAATTAAGTAGTTTGTGGCTATAATTTTGGAGGACACACATAGAAATGGTGCTAGTTAAGGGAGGGATGGGAAATCGCTAGATTTGATACCCTTTGAATAATGTTAGAGATCACAAAGGCCATTCAAAGTAATATAGTCATCTTTGATAGTTTAAAAAACGGTGTTATTGATGATAATACAAAGGAACCCATCATTGCCAATTAATAAGCATTTCTTGTTGTTAGTTTATCTTATGATAAATTGTTATACTATGTTCTAAAACACTTTTTCTATCGTTGTTTAAGGTTTTCACCTTACACAAACTGGATTATGGATACTTCTCATATTTTCAATTTTACTACCTTTCATAGATATGATAATAACTAATTATCCTGTGAATGTTATCTTATTAAGAATTCACGACTTAGAATTATTTCCACATGATCCATTTCATTTTATATCAAATTTCATTATGAAGGGTTTTTTATTTTTTACTTTTAAAAAGAATATGTAATATTTGATGGGATATAGAAAAAATTATATCATATGAGTGGCTTGATCAAACTTATGCTAATCATACACTACTTAATAATTGTACTTCTATTGCATTGTAAGTTGGTTTCATTTATTAAAAAAATATCATGTAAATTTAAAAATAAATTATACAAATATTAGTTTCGTATAACAATATCTTGTGTGATAAATTATTTTTCATATATATATACATATTCCAATGAAAAATTTCAAACAATTCTATTTACATAAATAAAATTACTTTGTCAAACGTTAGATAACATTCTTGATATATTTTAACACTAATAACTAAAGATGCATGATAGTCTTCTTTATATTAAATCAAAATTTCAAAACTAATTTCAAATTCTAGATCCTTTTTGAAAGGCTTAATAAGGAGAATCTCCCATACACAAATAGATTCATTTATTCCTCCAATGAAGGGGCCTTAAGTATTAAAACATTATGAAAACTTAAAATCTATGTAGAAGAATGTCCTTAATTTCTATCAAACACTTCCTAGGTTCCTTTGTTTATCTCTATACCTTCTTTAGTTAATCCATGTGTTAATTGTTTATGTTCCTATAAAAATGTGTAAAACAAATATGGGTGAAGGTTCACTATATGGTTAACACATCAAGAAATGGAAGTTGAAGAAGGTACTCAAGATAAAATCTCCTTTTATCCACTAAAATCTAGGTTCGTGTAGCACTATATTCTTATATCAACATTAGCACTAGTTTTTTTTTAAATACATTAGCTAAAAAGAAAAAAGATAATTATAAATTTTAAAGTAACATTGTGGCTAAGGGACAGATACATTATTCCCTAAGTCTCACTTTCGGGAGGAGTTACCAAAGAGACACTAATCCATAAACTATCGTGGATATTCCATTGAAAAATTCATCATCATATATATATATATATATATATATATATATATATGAAATCTATACTATGAGGAATAATTTTCCTTGGATTCCAAGATATATTAAATAATTATTTCTACCTATAAATACAATGTATGAAGTATATAAAATAGAGATGAATGAAAAAAATGAACACTCAAAAATCGTAATGACACAAGATATACTCTGGGAAACCCTTATGAGAGAAAACCAACTGGAAGGTGAGGCTCCTTTGCTCTCTCTTTCTTTGAATTGAAATAGATCCAAGTATAAATGAGTGAGACCTATGGCTCATTGGATGCTACTGAACACAAAACCACTATATCTTTTTTCTCTCTCTATCCACTTATATCTACTATACTTATTTACAGAAATTAATTCCTCAAATAGAATGGAACCCCTTTTCCGCTTAATGGCTTATTTATAACATAGTCTGGTAATCCACTAGTGGCTAAATTTGACTCCTTCAACACTTAATTACAATTACAATATTGATCCTTCTAAATTATTCTCCATCATGTTTACATGGATATCTCCTTTTCCATGAATAATGTGGCTTATTATTGAAAAAAACAACAAGAAATTCTTAATTTGATTTTGCTTTAGTCAAATTGAGGAAATTTGAAATTCCAGATCGACAAACAGATTGCAGTAGTTAAATGAGGTGACATGGAACTTGCCACTTAGTTAACTAAGTTAATTTGAGTTAGGGTCATGAATTTCACTTGTATGTAGTGATTCCTAAATTTTAGGAGGCTAGGTTGAGTTAATTTCAGTTGTAAATAGTTAAACTAGTTCTAATTGTTAATAGAACAAGTGGGTGGTCAGTTAAATAGTGGGACACCAGTATAACTCAGAGATCATCTAGTTAACTGATCAATGAACTAATAATTATCTCATCCATGCAAAGAATAAAGGTTTCCCAACTATGGTGTAGTTTCCAAGGCAATGTACAATTAATTATATACTATATTGAGTGTATAGCTATTATATTGGTCAAGTGATCACCCCACAGGAATTGTGAAAGAAAATAGGGGGAAATTCCTAAAGAATATGAGCCTATTTGCTTATGAATTGCACAAGGAAATAGGGTCTCAAGAAGAGGCTGGAATTGACTAAGTCTAGGTCAGAGCTTCTCGGTGAGCAGAGAGATAGGTTATTCACTTACATGGTGTGCTCAGTTGAGCAAAGCAATTGTAATACATCTCTATTCATCAGATTGATGCAAACATACATTGAAGTTTTTAGTAGTTTTCTTTCCCTAGGAAAAATACTATTTGCATTATGGTTTGATTTCTTATTACATGTGTGAGATTTTTTTCTAAATTGTGAATTACTTTCCGCAGAGCAGTAGAGTAGGTTTGTGTCTTATGATTTTGATTAAAATTTCACGATAAATTCCAAATCCACACATATTTTTTACATGGTATCAAAGCAAGATTCACATTAGAGTGGGAATTTTGAAGTTGTTTCTTAGTATTTTTTAATTTGCAGTTTAATGTAGCGGGATCTCTTCAGAGTTGGGAAGATGAGCTTCAATGGGTTGAGGATAGAGTATGCCTTGGAAGGAATCTATAATTTCATCTCATATAAGGATCACATGGAGTTGGTATTGGATGAAAATGGATTGCTAGAATACATCAAGACAAATGTTTCAAAACCAAGATCAATTGATATAGAGAACCTAGCTCAGTGGAAGAAAGATGTAGCTAGAGCCAGGAGGATCATCCTGGAGGGTATGAGAGACCACATAGTCTTCAAACTACATGGAAAAGATACTCCCATTGCTATGTGGAAGACACTCAATGATCTATTCAGAAATATAAATGAAGCCAAGAAACTTTAACTGATGAACAAATTGAGGATTGTAGACAAAGGGTATGTGGTAGTCTTCAGATATGGGAAGGCCTACCTTAATCATTGATCAGAGGATCAGTATTTTAGCTCAAAATGAAAGTGGTAAGAGCTGAATGCAACTAGAACAAAAATTATTGACTCGTCTCCAGGAATCCAACGGAACTCATTTTATCAAAAACTGAGTTCAGATGAAGGAGTTATGGTATGTTGATCGTTGTTTAAAACAAGCAATTTTTTATTAAAAAAAATTGCAGAACGGGTACACGCTGATGACATGCCAGCCCAGTCAGCATTCTGGGAATCTTCTTTAGTTTTTGTCCAATGGTATTGTGACAAGTGTCACTGCTGAATTCACCAATTTAGTTAAGTGAAGGTGAAATTTGTCCAATGACCTCCTAAGGTTTAATTTTGGGTTCATGATATTAATGTGGTGAATTTTTAATTTTTTTTTTTTAATTTTAAGGATTGGATATGTATGTATATATATATATATATATATATATATACTGTATGGTTTTATGATCATGTGTTATGTTATATTAATATTATTTATTAATAAATAATATTAATTTCAAATCTGAATGAATATTCTAATTTCCACATATATATTATATCCTAAGTCCGATTTTTTATTTAATTTCAGTGGCACATTTCTAAACCATAGTCCGCATTTAAACATTTATATGGGGCATATATTAAAGTTTGGACAAAATATATGTTTAAATGTCTGAGGCATATATATTATGGCGTATATTAAATTTCCGATGGTATATAATATCCGTTGGCATATTAAATTTGCAGTCAAGGTTTTAAATGGCATAATATTTCGTTGCAAAATAGTGTATGGACGGTCGAGGTTTGGGTTCGACCCCGTGACCTCCCTCCAAAACTGTGGGCCTCTACCAATGGGCCATGGGCCCTGTTCCTTGAAAACCATTGCGTTGAACCTATGTTTGAATGACTTTTTTGATCCGGTGGCAGGAACAGAGGGGGTTAGCCCTGTGAGCCAACCCTCCTCCACATGACCCTGTGATGTGATTGCGCTCCAACCACTCAATGATAATGCGGATTTAGATTTCACTTATCCCATTTAATCCAAGAATAAGACTAATTAATCCTCCTAACAATTAGTGGAGGAATTATCAGTGGAGCTAAATTCGAAGATTCTACCAAATTTGTTGGAGTTGGCTGGAGTCCTTCTAGATTTGGAGGAGAAATTGAGGGAAAATTCGTTTTTCCATAACTGAGTAAATTTTCGACCAAGTTGAGCTCATAAAGAGTCGTTATTGGATAATTTTCATGCTATGAACACATTGGAATAGGTTGCAGAGGAATATGAGCAATTTTACAGAGGTTTTTGTTACCTTGAAGAATTTGAAAGCCTAGGGCCATTAGGAGGGAAGGCCATTCCTAACGCATCTAAAGGAAAAATTGAGTAAATAAATAGTTTTCTCTAATATATTTCGACATTTTTAACTCATTGGAATAGGTTACAAGATCATTTGATGCATGTAAATATAAATTTGAGCACAATTGAGATAATAGAGAGGCACAAGCCATGGAAGCCGGACCATTGAAATGTAGCCTAGAAGGGGTGAATTCCTTCATCAAAAATCTGTTTTAATGGATCAATTGTGATGGTTTGCTATTATTTATGTTGCTGTTGTTCATAATTTTAAATTCATCCTTTATTTTATCAAATTCTCCCATAAAAATTAGTTTAAATTCTTGTTTTGACACACATAAGCAACAAGGAAATCTGTACATCAAGCATAAGATCAATAAATAAGTTTTATATCTGAAAATGAAATTGGCATAGAAAAAATAACATTTATAATTCAGATCAAGCTGGTATCAAAGCTTGGTTGAAAGGAAAGGTTATTTTCTTGATATTTTCTTGAAGTTTTGTGAAAGTTTAATGGTTATAAATTTGTGATGTTGACAAGGTTAAAGTTGCAGAAAGGTGAAGGGAAATTGTTGGTTGCAAGTCCTGAGGTTAGAACGAGAAGAAGGAGAGCTACAAGAGCACCATCTTCACCCAAAATTCCACTCAAAGCTACACTTGAGGAACCTCAAGTTTTGTCTCAAGAAGCTGATATTGAAGGGGTACAAATTGCACAAGAAGATGAGTTGATTGAAGAGGTACAAGCATGAGAAGTTGAGCTTGAATCCATAGAAATCATGTCAAGTGTTGGAGAGAATCAAGGACATTCATAAGAGGAATATGTCAAGAGAAAATTTAAACACATCAAGAGGATGGTTAAAGTTATGTTTGATGTATTTACTGTTGGGATGGCAGGAGAAGGTTCTAAGCCTCCATATGGAGAAGGAACTTCAGATGGTAAGAAGGATGAAGAGAGGAGTTCAAAGGGTAGTGGAGGAAATCCACCTCCATCTCCACCATCTTCATCATCCTCATAATCTCCATCAACATCATCTTCCACTTCCACCAAAAAAACCACTCACACTCACTCAAAAGCCACAAAAGGAAAAACTCCATTACTCAAATTGGACATTAAGTTTGAACTTCACATGTACAATGGAAACGTAAATGCAGAGAGGCTTGAAAATTGGATACGTCAATTGGAGGTGTATTTCAAAATTTAGAACCTTCATGAAGATGACATAAAGATCTAGTTGGCTTCATTAAGGCTAGAAGGAGCATCACTAGTCTGCTGGGAAGCAAAGACTCAAGAGGAAATTTGAATCCATGGTAAGATATCCATTTCTTGGGTTGATTTTATTTCTTCCATTAAAAGACAGTTTTATCCATTAGCCTATATGCAAAAATCTTTTATGAGTTGTAAAATTTTTAAGCAACTTAAGGGTCAAACAGTTAAAGAATATACCTAGGATTTTAGGAAAAGGGCTTTGTTGTTAGGAATAAACTTTAATTCCCAAGATACACTCTTGAAATACATTGGGGGTTTACATTCCTATTTGAAACATACTATCCTTATGTTTAACCCAATAAATTTAGATGAAGTCTGTGTTCAATCCACACACTTATAGGCAAGAGGGAAACAAAACATAGATGAGAAAAGTGAAAGTGAGGGTAAAGGAAAATGAAAGTTTTATGGAAGAGGGAAAAGAAATAGCTTTGTAAAAAGAGAGAAGGAAAAAATCACATGCAAAAATTATTGAAATACTAGCCATGATGAAGACCAATGTTGGAAACTTCATCCAGAATTGAAACCAAACATACTGAAAGCCAAAGAGAAGGCTGTTGCTATAGTTGAAAATGATTTAGGGTAAAATTCAGGAGATGAGACAAAGATTACAACCATGGGTTTGAAAGGTAAACATGTTGCAAGCACTAGTTCTTCAAACTGTTCAAATGTTATTCATGATGAAGATACATGAATAGAACTTTTCCATATTAGAGTTGTCTCTAAACATACCACGATAGATACACTTTTTGACAGTGGGTCACAACCTAGCTTTATTTATGAATACTTGGTTAAGCAACTAGGCCTTGAAACTATTAGACATCCAAGACCATATCTTTTGGGTTGCATATGCAAGAATGCAAACTTGTAGGTTACAAGTAAGTGCATACTAAGATTCACCATCAACTCAAACTTTCTTGATGAAGTTGAGCTTGATGTGGTGCCGCTTGAGATATCAGGTATAGTATTGGGAAGTCCTTATCTGTATGATAAGAAATCAGTACTTCATTGCCACGAGAATAAGTATCACATATTTAAGGATGGCATTGAGTACACAATTAGAGTGCATAAGAAGAAGACATGTTTGTCTCTTATACATGCAAGTGAAATGAAGAGGATAATGAATGCAAGTCGAAACTTGACATTGTTGATGATCAAACAAAGAGATGTATTGAATCAAAACTTTCAAAAATATGCTTATGCTTGTAATGATTTTTTTAAAGATTTTAACAGGTTGCCTTTGAAAGAAGGTGAACAAGATGAAAAACATTTGCAACAGTGAACAATAGTGTTGAGCAGTGTTGGAAACAAGACGTCGGTGCAAGTGAGTGGAAAGGTCAAAGAGAAATCGACGAAGTAGCTTGGAAAAGAAGGCATGGGTTCCAAAAGGTAGATGGCAATGGTGAAGATACTTGGTCAAGATTCGATGCAAGTACAAAGCGAGATCAACTAAAAATCGACATGGTGACAGTGTGCAAGGTGAGAAGGTTTTAACTTTTCTTTGATTATTGAACAAGGTAGGAACAAGATGGTTTGTGCAAGAATAGATTGTTGTTCTGAAAATTCAGAAATATTGCAGCATGACAGTGTCAATGACAGTAAGAGAAGGTCGCAAGAATCAAGGAAAATTTTGAATTTTTGTGAAAAGTTCCAAATGATAGAGACTAGAAAGGTGAGGGAATAATACCCTCATCCAAATGATTAGTAGTTAGAGATATTTTGGGGTCCAAAAGGCTTCTAGTGGGGAGAAATGATCAGAGGCTTAGTATTTTAGCTAAAAATTGAAAGTGCTCAGAATTGAAAGAAAACAGAACGACAACGCTCAACTTGTCACCAGGAATCCAACGCAACTTGTTTCATCAAAAACCAAGTTTGGATGAAGGATTTATGGTCTATTGATCGTTGTTCAGAATAGGGAAATTTTCATTAAAAAAAACTATAGAACAGATATAGGTTGATGACATGGAAGCCCAGTCAACATTCAGGGAATCTTCTATAATTTTGTTCCAATGGGACTGTGACAAGCGTCACCGTTGAATTCACCAATTTGGTTAAGTGAAGGTAAAATTTGTCCAATGACCTCCTCAGGTTGAATTTTGGGTTCATAATATTAATGTGTTGGAAATTATTTTTTAAATTTTAAGGATTGAATTAATATTTATATATATTTATAATATATTGTATGATTTTATGATCATGTGTTATATTATATTATTATTATATATTAATATATAATATTATTTTCAAATTTTAATTAATATTTTAATTTCCGCATATATATTACATCCTAAGTCCAATTTTTAATTATATTTCGGTGCAACATTACTAAACCATAGTCTGCATTTAAACACTTATATGGGGCATATATTAAATTTTGCACATCATATATGTTTAAAGGTCTGAGGCATATATATTAGGGTGTATATTAAATTTCCGATGGTATATAATATCCGTCGGCATATTAAATTTGCAGTCAAGGTTTTAAATGCCGTAATGTTCCATTGCAAAATAGTGTATGGAGGGTTGACGTCGGAGTTCGACCCTGTGAACTCCCCCACAACACTGTGTGCCTCTACCAATGGAAAATGGGCCACGTTCCTTGAAAACCATTGTGCTGAACCTATATTTGAATGTGTTCATTGATTCTATGGCGGGAACGGAGGGGGCCAGCCCTCCTCCACATGACCCTCCGATGTGATCGCGCTCCAACCACTCAACGATAATGCGGATTTAGATTTCTCTTGTCCCATCTAATCTGAGATTAAGCTTAATTAATCCTCCTACTAATTAGTGGAGGAATTAGCGGCAATTCTAAATTCATATATTCTGCTAAATTTTTCGGAGTTAGCTGGAGTTCGTCCAAATTTGGAGGACAAATTAGGGGAAATTTTGTTTTTTTCCATAATTTAGTCAATTTTTGACCAAATTGAGAGAAAAAAGAGTCATTATTGGCTAATTGGCATGATATGAACACATTGGAATAGGTTTCAGAGGTAGAGGAGAAATTTTACAGAGGTTGTTTTTACCTGTAATAATTTTTAAGCCTATGGTCACCGGGAGGGAAGGCCATGCCTAGAGCATCTGAAGGCCAAATTGAGTAAATAAATAGTCATTTCTGATAGATTTATACATTTTTAAATCATTGGAATAGTTCCAAGGGAATTTGATGCATGTAAAGAGAAATTTGGGCACAATTGAGCTAATACAGAGACCCAAGCCATGGAAGCTGGACTAAGGAGATGTAGCCCAAGAGGGGTGAACTCCTTCATCAAAAATTTGTTTTAATGGATCAGTTGAGATGGTTTTCTATTATTTATGTTGATGTTGTTTAGAATTTTAAATTCATGCTTTATGTTATCAAATTCACTCATAAAACACAGTTTAAAATCTTGTTTTGACACACATAAGCAACAAGGAAACTTGTACATCAAGCATAAGACCAGTAAACAAGTCTTATATCTGAAAATGAAATTACCACAACAAAAATAAAATTTATAATTCAGATCAATCATCTTGCCTCATGTCAAATCAATCAATTTGGTGTCAGGATCAATAGCCTCTACACATTAGAGGAAGATGTATGCACAACCTTGAGGAGCAAGGCAAGGATTAGAGATGTTGTGGTTGAGAGGGATCATGACTTGGCTGTCAAGAGGGAGCCTCAGCTAGTTGGAAGTTGGGCTGAATAGGAGGATGATGATGAAGAGGATCAGTGAGATACCTTCAGTAAGAGGAGTGTTTGATCTAAGTGGGCAGATGGATCACATGCATCCATACCTCCAAGTGTGAGGTCGGGCAATGTGAATCCCTAGTCCCAGAATTGCAAAATTTTGGGTAGGGTCCATTGAGGTGTTCTCGTCATGGATCATTACATTTCTATAGGGGCCCACAATATTCAGTATTAAGAGGATTAATTTCAGTCATATACCAAGGAGTGTATAGGAGTGTTGACAGAAGAGCAGGATGCTCAATAGCAGAGTTAGAAACAAGAAAATTTTCGTAGTATACAGTTGTAAATTGATTCAATTTTTTTATAATGCTTATTAGTTGCATTTTTTTTAGTTGTAACATCAAAAATAAGAGGTTTTTCATGTAGTAAATTCCACAAGTGCATGATAGGGGTGGTTGATAATTCCTTTCTTGCTGAGAGGGAGTGCTCAAAAATGCAGCAATAAATTCTTAATTCTATTTTGTCTTAGTCAAATTGAGGAAATTCGAAATTCCACATCAACAGAAAACTTGGAGTAGTTAATTGAGGTGACATGGAACTAGTGACTCAGTTAAATTAGTTAATTCAAGTTAAGGGCATGAATTCTATTTTCATGTAGTGATTACTAAATTTTAGGAGCCTAGGTTGAGTTAATTTCAGTTGTAATCAGTTAAAATAGTTCTAATTGTGAACTAGTGGGTGGTCAGTTAAGTAGTGGGACATCATTATAACTCATATATCATCTATTTAAATGGTCAGTGAGCTAATAATTAGCTCATGCATCCAAAGAAACTTGAATTGATGAGAAAATTGAGGATTGTAGACAAAGGGTATGAGGTAGTCTTTAGATATGGGAAGGCCTACCTCAATCATCTTGCCTCATTCAAATCAAGAAATTTGGTGTCAGGATCAAGAGCCTCTACACATTAGAGGAAGATTCATGCACAACCTTGAGGATAAAGTCAAGGATTAGATATGTTGTTTTTGAGAGGTATCATGACTTAGTTCTCAAGAGGGAGCCTCAACCAATTAGTTGTTGGGATGAATAGGAGGATGATGATGAAGAGGAAAAGTGAGAGACCTCTAGTAAGAGGAGTGTTTGAGCTAAGTGGGTAGAGGGATCGCATTCAACCACACCTCCAAGTGTGAGTTTGGGCAATGTGAAGCCCTAGTCCCAGAATTGTGAAATTTTGGGCAGGGTCCATTGAGGTGTTCTCCTCATGGATCATTACCTTACTATAGGGGCCCATAGTATTCAATAGTAGGAGGATAATTTTCAGTCATATACTGAGGAATGTAGAGTATTTTTGATATTAGAGCATGAGGCTCAATATTATAGCTAGAAACAACACAATTTTCGTAGTCGAGAGTTGTAAATTAATTCAATTTTTTTATAATGCTTCTTAGTTGAAATTTTTGTAGTTGAAACATCAACAATGAGAGGCTTTTCATGCATTAAATTATAGAGGTGCATGATAGGGGTGGTTCATAATCCTTTTATTGCTGAGAGGGAGTGTTGAAAAATGTAGCAAGAAATTCTTAATTCAATTTTGTCTTAGTTAAATTGAGGAAATTCGCAATTCGACATCAACAGACAACTTGGATTAGTTAATTGAGGTGGCATGGAACTTGTCACTCAGTTAACTTAGTTAATAGAGTTAAGGGCATGAAGTCCAGTTGCATGTAGTGATTCCTAAATTTTATGAGCCTAGGTTGAGTTAATTTCAGTTGTAATCTGTTAAACTAGTTCTAATGGTTAATAGAACTAGTGGGTGGTCAATTAAGTAGTGGGACATCATTCTAAATCATATCTCATCTAGTTAACTGATTAGTCAACTAATAATTATCTCATGCATCCAAAGAATACGAGTTTCCTAGATGTCGTGGAGATTCCAAGGCAGTGTACAATTAATTATATACTAGGTTGATTGTATAGCTATTTTATTGTTCAGGTGATCAACCCAAAGGAATTATGAAAGAAAATAGGGGGGAATTCCTAATGAATAGGAGCATATTTTCTTTAGAATTGTGCAAGAAAATAGGGGCTCAAGTAGAGGCTGAAATTAACTAAGTCTAGGTCAGATTTTCTGAGTGAGTAGGGAGATAGGTTATTTACTTGCAAGGTGTGATTAGTTGAGAAAAGAAATTGTAATACATCTCTATTCATAAAATTAATGCAAGCATGCATTAGGGTTTTTAGCAGTTTTATTTCCCCGAGAAAAATACTATTTGCATGTGTGTGATTTCCTATTGCATGTTTGGGATTTTTGTTCTAAATTATGAATTACTTTCCGCAGATTATTAGAGTAGGTTTGTATCTTGTGATTTTGATTAAAAATTCATGAGAAGTTGAAAATATACACATAATTTATACACTTACATGGCATCCTCTTGAATCATGATGGTGAAAAAAGGAAAGTTGACTTCCAAGGGAAATAAATATTGCACACAAACTCTGTTTGAGGTATATATTACTACATATGAAAGGTATATAACCGTAGAATATTTGCAGGGGGTCTCATTTAAGTGAATATTTTTGGACCCTAGAAAATTTAATAAATGTCTCAAACTTCTTTTGGAAGGTTTAAAACACCAATTCACCAAAGAGGGACCCATTGGTGAAGATGGAGTTGTGAGCTAATTGATCTAATTTTTCCATTATGAAATCATCAATATGGATGAAAAATTATACAATGTTCCATACCTCCCCATTTTGGGATGCTTTTGGTACCCAAAATATTTCACTAAATGAGGTGAAGAAATTTTTCCTCAAACTTATCCTTGGAGTGAAATTTAGCCATATTTGGAAGATGTCCTTTGAACCCAATTAACCAAAGATCATGCTACCTCTATCTTGTAGCTTTAGACCTATTCTGTAAAATTTGATCCTCTATCAATTGTCCCTAGGAATATAGTGCTTAATGATCTACAAAAGGTAGGACTTATTCCTCTTCCTGATCCACCATGGAAGTATGAAAAAGTTCTAGATTCCCTACATTCACCATCGATTAAATTAATATTTATGGGGGTAAAATAAGTATTTAGGCTTTATCTCACCTTTTCTAGTATTTTTCAAAGGGACAATATTTGAGATATTTGATTTTCTTATCGATACCCTATAGCCTCTCCTTGTGAAATTGTAACCATACTCTCTCTCCCACTTTGAATGACTTCTATGTCCTATGATGATCATGCATGGAATTATACTTTTCCCATGAATTTCACAACATATATTGTACTTTTAGATGGATATTCTTAATATTCTCAACAAATTTCTTTGCATTTAAACAGTCCTTGTAAGATCCTCCCTCACTCCTTGTTTCCCATATGTAATACCCAAAGGTGAAGTTGTATAATATCCAAGACAAATTTAAAATGGGAACTTACCAATATATGTGTGAATGATATATTATAAGAGCGTTGTATATATAATATATTTCCATCCTAGTCTTTGGATGCTTCTAGTTATATCCCCTCAAATGTTGCACCAATTTCTTGTTGAGTAATTATATTTTCCCTTATATCTATGGATAAATTTTTTTATATCTCTTCAATCTCGTATCTATATTATACCACATTTTAGTCCAAAAATCACTAATAAATATTATATCCATGTCTAAAATTATGCTCCTTGGGTTTCCAAAGTGCATCGATACTTGTCCAAAGAACACATTTTTTGCTTCTTGCATACTAATGGTATTTTTAAAAGGGATAAGAATTCACATATTATTGAACCTATCAACTACCACAAATAGTTAGTCATGTCCCTTCTTGGTTTTTGGTAAATCTCCCATAAACTATATGGAAATTCCATTTCAAGGAAAATTGGGTACACGTTAGGGATGGTATAAACCCTATTTCTTAATACTAGGCTTGCTATTTTAGTAAATAAGAAATCCTTTTTTAAATTTAACTATATATTCTTACATTTTTGTTAGTACACATATCTCGATAAGTTGGCCATTAAATTCACTACACCAAAATGTCTTGCACCCTTGGAGGTGTGAGCCTCTTTGATTAGCTATATTCACTCACCTTTATGAACACACCACTTTTCTAGATTATAGAGAGACCAATTCTAGAGATGATAGTCAATTGTGTTATCACCATCAGGCACATGAATGTAGCTTTGCAACTATTGTAAGACCTCCCTAAAATACTCATCCTCTATAAAATTTTATGTATAAGCATCATGGGTGAAAGGTTCCATGTACATTATAATTCCCAAATATGTGTTATTTGATATGGGTGGCCTTGAAAACATGTTGGCCAACTTTTTTGTTCTCCCCTTATTGCAGTTAATCACTAAGTGAAACTATTGTAAAAGCCACGTCCACTTGTAATTACTAGTTTGATATAACTTAATTTAGGTATGCAATTACTATATTTGTTGGTGATCTATGTGGATTATTGTCTCCTTTTCCATCAAATAGGGTATCTAGTTTTTCATATTTTCCACTAGATAATAAAGTTCCTTATAGTACATAGGGTATTTAAGAATTTCCCTATGAATACATTAGAATGGTAGCATACAAGCCTTCACCCTTGCATCAATAACACTCCTATTTCATATCCAGTCACATATATCTCCACTTCTAAGGGATATTGCAACTTTGGTAATTCCATAACTGGTGTTTGATAAAAAAAATTATTTAGCTCCACAAATGCCTTAAGTTAACCCTTTCCCTATTAAAAAATCTTTCCAGACATTATTATAGCATGGAGTGGTGCTATTATTACTAAAAATCAGGCTATGAATTTTCTCTGGTATTGTTGTACCCTAATGAAAATCTTGACCTGAAGAACATTAGTAGGAAATGGCCACTTCATTATGGCCTCCATCTTGGTAAGATCTAATTTCAACTTTCCACCACCAAACACTATCTTGGTGATGTGTCCTTTTTTTTATCATAGTAAATGGCCATATATTTCGATTGCCTTACCTAAAAAAAGAATGGTGGTTTTTTCTTTAGAATTTGCAACATGGGATTTGTATTTCAATTTAGGAAAAGAGAACAAAAAAACAAATTCGTATGGTTTCCATTAATGGAACATAATTCAAAGTTTCTTTTGCTTTCGATGAATTAATAATCCCAAAACTCTTGTTTGGTATAGTTAAAATATGTTTCAATTATTTAGATGTCTAAAATTTACACATTAGCTAGATTATGGATGATTCTCATATTTGAAATTTTTCTATGTTTTATAGATATAATAATAATTGGCTATCTTATAATATCTTTAATACTTATTGGCTCCACATGATCCCTTTCTCTCCACATCATTTCTCATTATGGATTTTTTTTTCCCTTTTCAAAAGTATATGTAATCTTACAAAAGATTATATCCTATGAGGGGCTTGATTAACATTATGTGAATCTTACCTACTTGATTCTTGAATTTATATTAGGTTTTATTTAGTAAAAGAATCTCATATATCATAAAAATTAAATCATGTAAATATTAGTTGTGTATAATGAAATATGATTATTATAAATTATATATATATATATATATATATATATATATATATATATATATATATATATATATATATATATATATATATCTATATATATATATATATGTGTGTGTGTGTGTGTGTAGTAATCTTGATTAATTTTTATGACCTCGAACTAAAAACGTTTGACAGTCCATTTATATTATATATTTCAAAATTTCAAAAATGATATCATTTTTGAGTTTCAAGAATAAAATTATTGAAATGTTCCAAAGTATATGATGCTTCAATAAGGTCTAAAAAAATAATGTCTCATATATAAAATGATTCAACCATTCCCTCCTATAAAAATGTTCGAAGTATGAAAACATTGTGAAATATACAAATTGATGATTATGTATGATTTTCTTTGAAGAAATATATTTATATTATTTATGAGGAATATACATGTTTCCGTTCGCAAGGGAATCTAAAATAACAAGGTTCAAAGGCATTACAAAGATATAATAATAACATGTGATATGTTGAAATTGAATCCAAATTGGGAGGATAATGAGATTTCTCCCAACTACCCAAGTTGCATATAATTGAAAATGATCATGTATATATATAGAAGAATGTCCTAAATTTCCCTCAAAAAACTGCTAGGTTTCTCTATTAATGTGTAAATTTTCATCGATATTCCATTAGATAATTTGTTAACATATCTAATAAATTTATACTAAAAATATAACATCTATATTATGAGGATTATTTTCCTTAGGCTTATGGATTTATTAAGTTACAATTTTTATGCATATAATGTATAAAATGTATAAAATATGGAACAAAAGAAAATACAATTACTCACAACCATAATTGCTGAGAAGTCTAGGGGAAACAACATAGGATTATTGCTCAAACTTTGATAATTGTTTGTGACGTAATTTTACTTTTGTTAATTTACTTCTTATTGTTATTGATTATTATTATTATTGTCTTCATCAAAAAGCTACCAAACCATAACGAACATAAATACACAGGACAAAAGATATAGGCAATCAACCAGGGCCAAAACCTCTCAAACTCTGAGAGGAAAATCGACAAGAATTTTTCTTCTTATAGAATCTTCAATTGATGAATTCCAAGATCTAGAACCTTAACCAAAACCCTCCAATACCAAGTCAAATTTTTTTTCCAACTTCTTTTTGCACTTCAAATTTCTAGTTGCTTCTTCTTGTGATTTTTACCTCCCTAACATATTCTTTTGCAATTTGGACCTGCCCAATAGATTCTTTTGCAACTTTGATTTCCCCAGAAAAATATTCTGCAACTTCGACATGCCCAAAAAAATATTCTACAGAAACCCTAACCTTTTCATGTGAGAGAAATGATGGTGTGATATTTTTCCTTTCTCCTTTGCTTGGGTATATTATTTCTCCTAGAGAAGTAGATTTCCAAAATAGCTCTTCTTGATTCCATGGCTTTACTTTTGCAACTCAACTTTACTATTGCAATGTGTGCCCTAAATCCTTTGCATGTGTGGATATTATTAGCCCAGAAATGACCCCAAAAACTCAAATTTATCTTCCTCCTTCATCCTATTCTTCTTCACACTCCTTTTCTTTCTTATGATCAAAATTTATTGATTGAAGCGTGTTTCCAAGTGAGATTGAGGTCTCCTTTATATAGGGTTCTCATTGGTTCAAATTTCTCCTTTTAGGCTGACTTGATAATGAGTGTAGGCTGACTGGAATATTACATCATGAATTTGTCTTAGAGGGTTCTATGACTTGACTTTAACTCAAATAAATTCTTTTTACAATATTTTACATCCCCAAATGGGTGTTTCATACATGAAAATGACTCATAAAATCTAGAAGCTCTCAATGGGAGCTTTACCTATAAAATAAATTCCTCTTGAGCATGAAATCCATGCCTCAAAAAAACAATAAAAAAATTATTTTTATCATTACATTAAATACATAATATCTTGATTTCATGTGTCATTAGATTAGGAAAAGAAGTAGATCAGAGAAGGAGAAACAATAAGGAAAAGAAGTAGATCAGGAAATAATGAACTAAGAAAGCATGAAAGAGAGGCAAGGAGCAGAATTACACCATTAGCAAAGGCAAAGGAGTAGAGAGGAGAAACTTTAGAATCAAAGGAGAAAAGGTAGAAAATGAAGTTAAGGTAGAAAAGGAACAAAGGCAATAAAGGAGAAAAAGTAGAAAAAATGGAAAGGCAGAAAAGGCAGCAAAGAAGCAAAGGCAGGAAAGGAAGTTAAGGCAGAAAAGGAGCAAAGACATGAAAACAACAAAGACAGAGTTGTGAATGGTAAGTGGGTTAAGTCATGAAAGGTAAGTGGGGCAAGTCATGAACATGGGAAAAGTCGTAAAAGGGTTAAGTGTTCTACGAACAAAAAGAAAGAAACGAATGAGCACAACCATAGAAGCAAAGTCGAAAACTGGAGTAAATATACAACGAGGACTATTGGATCTGGGCATAGATCAACGACAAAGATTAAATCACAAACCCAGCGGTATTTCACACTTTGGTGATTTTATTGTTTATGTTTAAAGACACTACATGGTAAGTTATTTTATTTGCAATGCGAAGTAGATTAGCAAAGGAGGAGTGAGGATCATTAGATCTGGGTGAGATCAACGATGGAACCTAAATCACACCCAATGGTATATCGCACATCGATGATTTTTTTGTTTAGTGTTAAGACTTCGCATGATAAGTTATTTAAGTTGCGATGCAAAGTGCAGGAGACGACAAGATGACATGGCAGTGATGTGGATATGACGTGGCAGTGACATGGTAGATGACGTGGCCCCGACCCCACAGATCACAGGTATTTTATGATGACGTGGCAAGGTGACGTGGTGGTGACATGGCAAGGTGGCGTGGCATGATGACGTGGAGTTGACGTGGATCTGGCCCACATTCCACACATTTCATGTCGCAAAAGGTAAGATATACTTTTTATTGCTATAATCTAAAACTTTAGAATTTCGATAAAGAGGAGCAGACACGATGGAGCTTCAAAGATAAAGTCTAGATAATTTAAAGTCCGACGTGGGAACTAGTTGCATAATGCACATCGCAATCAGTGATTCTTACAGTTATATGTTAAGACTTCACAAGTCATATGTTTTAAGGTGCGACATGCAATAAGGAGTTTGCTATGATTTGCAAAATCGCTGAATCACAAGTATTATGAAATCTGTAAATTGGTAAAGTTGTGAAGTGCGATAAAGGGGCCCGGATGAGATGTAGTTACAAAGGAAAAATCCAAAGGATTTCAAACCCATATGTAAACATTTTTCTATGTTAAATCACATCGGAGGAGGAAAAGGAGATTATAACGTAAAATCTATGGAATGCCGAAGTGTGAAGTGCGATTTGTGAAGTGGACGCGATGTAGCTCGGAGGTGAATATTAATATATTTCAGGTCCAAGGTTTAATTTTCTTTCCTTGGTTTTATGAAGAAAACCATGGAAGTGGAGGTCAACTCGAGTTACAAAGGAAAGGCTTGAACGCATGAAAAAGGACTTGGAGCTTGTGCAGAATAGTGTTATGGAGTTGCGGCTGTGAGTTAAATAGAAAGGTTGAATGCAAGAGAATGGACTCGGGTAGAGACACTAAACTGTGCGTAGCAAGACTATTGAACATTGTAGTTAAATATAATAGGCAGAGTCAGGAAAAATAAGGGTATAGTAGCACTGTTTGAAACGTAATAACTGGGTCAAGTCGGGCTAAGCCAGTAATGCTGTAGTACAATTGGAAATATAACAACAAGTAGAGAAGACAAGATAAATAGAAAAGAAAGAAGCTGAAAGGGCTGAATTGAAATATTATTGTAAGTGTAAATGTAAATTCATTAATTATTTTATATTGTTTGTGATGCAAAGGAAAGTCTCTGCAGGCATAGGCAAAACTCCATGAGCGTTGTAATGATTATTTCTAATGTAATAAACTAAACTGAAGTGTAAGGAATCAAATGGGTGGAAGGAAAAGAGTCATGCCTATTCACTTCATATTCCCATAGAGAATGCAAACAGTCATGAAGTTATTTGTATAAAATAGGTAATATCCAAGTGAAAAAGGTTGCGAAAACACAGAGAGAGAGAGAGAGAGAGTGCAACAGAATTGAAGAGAGTTGAAGATTGTTAGAAAGCTGTAGAATGGAAGAGAGTAGAAGAATATAAGAAATATGCAAAAGGTTGGAGAGTGAATGAATAAGAGAGGACTGATAGAGATGTTGTGCATATCTGGAGCTGATATGAAGCAGATATGAAGGCTAAAAATGCATCAATGTAGAAGAAGTAAAACAAAGTTGATATCCAGGTAAATCAACATATGATTTTATTGTAGTGTGAGGGAGTTTGTGCTTCCATATCAAGTCGTATCTTGATATTTTTCCAGTTGTATATAGTTGAGGTAGGAGCCTCCTGTGGGTTGTAGCCTGCAGAGAAATACATGGGATTTGGTGCTTCCATTTAAAGTTGTAGCTTGATAGATGTCCAGTTGGAGCTAGTTGAGGTAGGAGCCTTCTGAGGGTTGTATCTTGCAGAAAAATACATGGGAGTTGGTGCTTCCATTTCAAGTTGTAGCTTGATATATTTCCAGTTGGAGCTGGTTGAGTTAGGAGCCTCCTGTGTATTGTAGCTTGCATAAAAAATATGGGAGTTGGAGCTTCCTTGCAAGTTGTGTCTTGTAGAATTTGAGGTAGTAACCTCTTGTAGGTTGGAGCCTACAGAAAATCAGTGGTGAGAGGGATTTGGAGCTTTTCTTTGCATCACAACAATAATAAGATGTGGTTTTCTCCCTCATGGGTTTCCACATATATATGTTTTCTATGTGCTTGATGATTATGTGTTTATGCGATGTTTTAATCTACTTAAGTACTTGCTCTACACACATTAAATTTGTTGATTAATTATGTATTAAGATTCTTATGAACTGAAGGTGTAATTGAGTTGAATGAAAAGAATTTTAAAAGTCCATGAATGTACTAAACTGATTCACCCCCCCCCCCTCTCAGTTTAGCTAAGAGTTCATCAATTGGTATTAGAGCCGGTTCCTTTGTTGTAAGCCTAATAGCTTGAAGGAGATTTGGTTGAGTCATGGACTATCAAAAGGTACCCATGTTGAATACAACAAACATTATTGAATGGAGATATAAGGTTAAAACAGATTTAATGGCTTACGAACCTGAGGTATGGAAGCTTGTATGTGATGGTTACTGCACAGACTCTCCCTCTTTGCAAGAACAACAGTGGAATGCCAAGGAAAAATGTGTGATATATAACAGTCTTCATAACAAGGATATTGATTTAATATTGGATTTAACTTCTGCAAAAGGAATCTAGAATAGATTGCATCTCATGCATGAAGGAGACACTAGTGGATGCATTATCAAGAAGGAGAAGATAAACAAGAAGATGAATAAAAATTCCTTTCAAAAGGAAAAATTTCAATAACATGAGATACCTTCTAGGGTGAATGGATGTGAGTACCATGAAGAAATTACAGTTGAGGAAAAATCCAAACTTGACACAGCCTTAACTGAAATAGAATGATTGAAGAATGAAAAAAAAAACCTTAAGACACTGGTGCAAATATGTTATGAGAGAGAATATGAAGATAAGGAAGAAATTGTTGGCCTGAAGGCACAATTTGAAGAAGCAAGTAAAGTAGAAGACACTTTACTACAACAAATAAGAGAGAAAATTCTGGAATGTGGAAGATTGGAAGAAGAGGTGGTAAGCCCGAGGATGAAATCAGAGAAGGACCAAATTGAACTAATTATGAATATTCCAAAAATGAAAAGCTCTAGATAGTTGGACCAGATTCTAAATGCTCAAAGGTCTCCTCTCATAAAGGCTGGGATAGGCTATGAAGGAGAAACCAGTAATTCCAAGGTAGGATATAACAAGAATATCATTTTTGTAAAAGATGTAAAGGATAATGAATCAGCTCAGAAGATTCCTATAAAATTAGAAGCCATCAAGGAAATGATTTGTAAAGAAACAAATAGAAAAAAGCAAAAACATGAAAGGATAGAGAATGAGAGGAAAAAACAATCAACTGCTAAAGGATCATACGCTCCTAAGTATGAAATGAACAAATTCGAAAGATGTCAAAGGAGGTTCCTTCCTCCTGTGAGAAGTATCACTTGGTTTGACTGCCACAAACTTGGACATACTGTGGCATATTGTAAGACAAAGAAAATCCAGTCCAACCAACTAAATATGCAACCAATGAAAATACTACCTCAAGCAAACAAATGGAGAAGACAATCTATCACCAGGTACACAAATCATTTCCATGGCTACTATTATGCATGCAATGTTTTTGGACATAAACTTTTTGAATGCAAATTATGTTCAAAAGGGAGCAAAAAATATTATACACCAGCTCAAATGTAACTTGGTAAAATAAGATGTTATGTATGCCACAAGCTTGGTGAAAAAGTAAAATATTGTAAGCTACCATATACATTAAAGAAATCTAGATAGATGATGGAATCAAATCAAATTAGACAAAAATGTGAATAAAAAATAAGTGCAGACATTATGAAGAACCCCAACAAAGTATGGAAGGAAAAGAGAAAGTGTGAGCCTGTTACTTCAATAACATAATGAATCCATTATAGTCTCAGGGGTAGCTACTCTAGGAAGAAACACAAATATCCAACCAGTAATAGATAAGAAGCAACATCCCAGGGGGAGATCAGTTCATCAAAATTCCCCATAAAAGTAGTCTAAGAAGAGCTCCTTGGAATAATAAGAGCTAAATGTTCAGGAAGGGAAAGGAAAATTCCTCTGACAGAGAACTATAGAGGAAGACGGATACCTAAAGCATTCAATAACCAACAGGTTGATGGAAGGAGAGAAGGCAGCAAGCAACCATGGTTGTAGAGGGAACAACAACCATGAACATGTAATCTAAGAAGAAAACAAAGCACTAAGTGATGAATGGTTAAAATCACAAAAAATTATGTTTCGTGCTATAGAACTGGAAATATCCATAGAGGATGATCACATTATGCATCACACTGCAAGTGTTAACAATGAAACAAAATTAAGAAGGATGATTAAGAGAAATGTTAATTGATCATCATTATATCATTACACCATTCATCAATAGAAGGTCCCCTTGGAGGAAAGAAGTTAAATGAGTGATAAAAATATGAGTTTCCTGCCCTTTTAGATTCCAAGTAAAGAAATTTAAGATGTATTCCTAAATATCATTATGTCAGAACAGTTGAATTGTATATAGAGAATCAATGATTGGGGAGCAGTCCTAGAAAGGAATATGCAGTGACATTCTTTTAAAAAGAGAATGACAGAATAAGAAAAAGGTTAATAATGCCAGAATCAGATTCTGTATATTGATGATTTTTGTTGAGAACAATGGAGAGCTCAATAGTATAAACTATGAAGGTTGTCTTAAATATGGGTGTATGTGCGAGCTTGAGTGAAACTACTGCATGGATTATCAATTGGTATCAATTGGTATTTGGAACAAGCAGCCTACCTATCAGTAGAATACCAAGTGTTATTAGTGGAGAAGTGGTATGGTACAGGTCCTCAGGATTGGATTATTATGGTAGAAGTACATCAAAGTAGTATTCCCAACGATTATTAGCATTATAGTATATGTGGATTGAGCTCTATATGCTCTGATTATTAAAAAAATATTTTCTGATTGTAAAAATTGGAGAATGTCAAGTTGCATTATTAAAGCATGTAAAGGTCAATGAAAATGCTAAAGGATCATTATCTTGTTTTCATTTGAAGTGTTATATTGAGCATTGAAGAAGTATATGTTCTTGGATATAATTGCATTCCTTTGTCAAGTCAATAAATATATATCTCCAAGGCCTTTTCCTTAAGATCATTCATAAAATTGTGTGAAGTCTTTGTGCTGAGATTTTAATTAAACAACTTGAAGATGTTTTGCTGAAGATCATTATGATAGAACAATTGAAGTATCTGAAGTCTAAAGAGATAGTTGTGTTCATCTTACTATTGAAGCTTAAGAGTCTTTTATTGATTCATCTAAAGCCTACTTCAGCAAAAAGGAATTTCTAGTATTTCGCCATTGTAGGTAGGTTGATCATTGACATACATACCCCCTAATGTCATAAATAAAATTGCATAGTTGATAAGTGAGACTGACTAATTCATTGAATGTATCTAGCCTCAAGGGTTTCTTTTGAAAATACTCTGTACAATATTAAAGTAATTTTGTGTGTTAGATTGAAAGATATTGTCTAATCTTACAATAAGTTGTAAGTTCTGGTTTGATTCATTGTTCACATTAGCTTCAAGATCTTTTGGCTTGTAGTGATTCTATCTTCAAAAGTGTAGCACATATCACCACTATAAAGCAGTAGGGAACAAAAATACAAAACATTTTATGGTGACATGCCTTCCAACATTCTCATGAGTTTGGGATAGCATCAATTTTTTGTGTATATTCATGAAATCTCAATGATTTTCAAAGTGTTCTCCCAACAAGTCTTATACACCAGTCTAGAGCAGCAAGGTATAAAGACAGAATGAAGAAGGCCTATACAAAACTCAAAGAGAAGTAATGCAATGATGGAAAATACACTGAAGAAATGTGTAATGTTGGAAATTGGATATACCAATGCTCCCCGTGTGTTTCACGACATGGATTAATTGCCTCTCATGGATCCTTATCTGTGGTGATGCGATCGTTGACTAACACCTATGGGTTTTGGTCTAATGGCAATCATGATTCCCAATATGTAACCCTTTTCCATTGATGTCAAAGGGGGAGGAAAAGCAAGCAAAGGAAGAAAGACACTTCTCAGCATGAAAGGGGAAGTCTTGGAGGAAGTATTGGAGTGTTGAAGGAAGTGTTGCCATCAATGCCGAAGGGGGAGACTGTTGGAAATATTGTAATTGATGGCAAAGAAGCACAAAGGAGCAACACCAAAACTATCATTAAGGAAAAGGAGAAAAGAAGTAGCAAAAATAAGGAAAAGAACCAGATAAGGAAATAATGCAGTAAGAAAGCATAAAATATAAGTAAAGGAGTAGCAGAGAGGCAAGGAGCAACATTAGACCATCAACAAAGGCAAAGGAGCAGAGAGGATCAACTTTAGAATCAAAGGAGCAAAGGCAGCAAAGGCAGTTAAGGAAGAAAAGGAACAAAGGCAACAAAGGTAGCAAAGGAGCAAAGGCAGCAAAAAGGCAAAGGAAACAAAGGAAGCAAAGAAGAAAAGGAAGCAAAGGAATTTAAGGCATAAAAGGTGCAAAGGCAGCAAAACAACCAAGATAGAGTCTTGAACGTGTTGGGTAGAGTCGCGAACGGTAAGCGGGTCAAGTTGTGAACGGGAAGCGGGGCAAGTAGTGAACATGGAAAAAGCCCTGAACGATTCAAGTGTTCTATGAAAAATAAGAAAGAAATGAATGGGAACAACCAAGGAAGAAAATTCAACAAATTGGAGTAAATATACAATGAGGACTGTTGGATCTAGGCATAGATCAACAATAGAGATTAAATCACAAACCCAATGGTATTTCGCACTTTGGTGATTTTATTGTTTATGTTTAAAGACATCGCATGGTAAGCTATTTTATTTTCGATGCGAAGTAGATTAGCAAACGAGAAATGAGGATCATTAGATCTGGGTGAGATCAATGGTGGAACTTAAATTGCACCCAACAGTATATCACACATTGACATTTTTTGTGTTTAGTGCTAATACTTTGCATGATAAGTTATTTAAGTTGCGATGTGAAGTGCAAGCGAAGAAAAGATGACGTGGCATTGACGTGGCCCCGACCCCACAGATCGTAGGTAATTTATGATGACGTGGCAAGGTGACATGGCAGTGACATGGTAGGGTGACATGGCATGATAACATGGAGATGAAGTGGATCTGGCCCACATACCGTACATCCCATATCGCAAAAGGTAAGAGATACTTATTATTGCTATAAGATAAAACTTGCGAAGTGCGATAAAGAGGAGAAGACGTGATGGAGCTTCAAAGAGTCTAGAGAATTCAAAGTCTGGCATGGGACCCACTCGCATATCGCACATCGTAATCGGTGATTCTTACAGTTATATGTTAAGACTTCACAAGTTATATGCTTTAAGGTGTGACGTACAATAAGGAGTTCACTGTGATTTACGAAATCATAGAATCACAAATATTACGAAATTTGTAAATTGGTAAAGTTGCGAAGTGCGATAAAGAGGCCTGGATGTGATGTAGTTTCAAAGGTGAAATCCAAAGGATTTAAAATCCGCATTTAAACCTTTTTCTGTATTAAATCGTATCATAGGAGGAAAAGGAGATTATAACGTAAAATCTATGGAACGCTGAAGTGCGAAGTGTGATTTGTGAAGCAGACATGATGCAGCTCAGAGGTGAATATTAATATATTTCAGTTCTAAGGTTTCATGTGTTTGCATTGGTTTTATGAATAAAGCCATGGAAGCGAAGGTCAACTCGGGTTACAAAGGAAAGGCATGAACACATGAAAAAGGACCCGCAGCTCATGCAAAATATTGTTATGCAGTTGCTGTTGCGAGTTAAACGGAAAGGTTGAACACAAGAGAATGGAATTGCGTAGAGAGACCCGACAGTGTGTACAAAGAATTTTGAACGTTGTGGTTAAATATAATAGGAAGAATTGGGAAAAATAAGGGTATAGTAGCACTTTTTGAAACGTAATAACTAGGTCAAGTCGGGCTAAGATAGTAATGTTGCAGCATAGTTGGAAATTTAACAACATGTAGAGAAGACAAAAGGACAGCAGGCAGAGACGACAAGATGAATAGAAAAGAAAGAAGTTGAAAGGGCTTAATTGAAATATTATTGTAACTGTAAATGTAAATTCATTGATTATTTTATATTGTTTGTGATGAAAAATCAAGTCTCTGTAGGCACAGGCAAAACTCCATTAGTCCTGTAATGATTATTTCTAAACTAATAACTTGAACTGAAGTGTGAGGAATCAAATGGGTGGAAGGAAAAGAGTCATGAGTATTCACTTCATATTCCCATAGAGAATGCAAACATTAATGAAGTTTTCTATATAAAACAGGTAATATCCATGTGTAGAAGGTTACAAAAACAGAGAGAGAGAGAGAGAGAGAGAGAGAGAGAGAGAGAGAGAGAGAGACATAATTGAAGAGAGTTGAAGATTGTTAGAAAGCTTCAAAATGGAAGAGAGCAGAAGAATATAAGAAAGCTGCAGAAGGTTGGAGAGTGAAATAATAAAAGAGGACTGATAGACATGTTGTGCACATCAAGAGATGATATGAAGCAAATATGAAGGCTGAAAAGGAAGCAGTGAAGAAGGAGTAAAATAGAGCTGATATCCAGGTAAATCAGCATATGATTTTATTGTAGTGCGAGGGAGTTGGTGGTTCCATATCAATTTGTAGCTTGATATATGTCCAGTTGTAGATGGTTGAGGTAGGAGCCTCCTGTGGGTTGTAGCCTGTAGAAAAATACATGGGAGTTGGTGCTTCCGTTTCAAGTTGTAGCTTGATAGATGTCCAGTTGGAGCTGGTTGAGGTAGGAGCCTCTTGTGGGTTGTAGCCTTCAAAAAAATACATGGGAGTTGGTACTTCTGTTTCAAGTTGTATCTTGATAGATGTCCATATGGAGCTGGTTGAGGTAGCAGCCTCCTATGGGTTGTAGCCTGCAGAAAATAAATGGGAGTTGGAGCTTCCTTACAAGTTGTATCTTGCAGAATTTAAGGTAGTAGCCTCCTGTATGTTGGAGCCTATGGAAAATCAGTGGTGAGAGGGAGTTGGAGCTTACCTTTGCATCAAAACAATAATAAGATGTGGTTTTCTCCCTTATGGGTTTCCACTTATATCTGATGTCTATGTGCTTGATGATTTTGTGTTGATGTAATGTTTTATCTGCTTAATTACTTGCACTACACATATTAAGTTTTTTGATTCATTATGTATTAATTTGCTTATGAAATGAAGGTGTAATTGAGTTGAATCAAAAGAGTTTTGAATGTCCATGAATGTACTAAACTGATTCACCCCCACCCTCCCAATTTAGCTAAGAGTTCATCACTCTTATCTTGGATTCCTTACTACACCCTCAAAGAGTATCAGATGTCATATGCTTACCCAATCCTCCATTCTTTCTTCCCAAAGTGAAGAAAATAATGATGTGTCTATCTCTCCCTCTCATCCAAGGAGGATATACACATTCCTATGAAGGAATGTACCCATTCCTATAAAAGGAATGTAACCAAGATCACTATTAACCAGGGACCTGACCAAGTTCCCTCTTAACCAAGGACTTGTTTCCAGTAACTATTCTAGGTGGAGATCATGGGACAATCAACTTCTTGAAGGGATCACTCTTTCAATGTCATGAATTTTGTCTTATTTGTTATGGATCCTTCATTCTTTTGGGACATTTTCATAGGGCATCGACCATCTATCACTTTCATTCATGAATCATGTCGTTCATGTCATCCTTTCTTTCATTTGAAAGTGATCCATTGACTCATATATGGATTTCCTTAATACAAATACCTTCTCCACATCATTTTTTATTCATGATATTTCATCCCACCACATGAGTATCAATTGTAAGTTACATCCACAACCCTTCCTTTAGTATCCTTGTATTAGCTCATCCAGATATTGTCCAAAAATAAAAAATGAACATCAAATTAACATTACATTTATGATGGCATATATCATGACATCTTCTTGTTGCCATATCAACATCCTTCACACATATTATAACATATCCAATATATACAATGTCAAAGTTCTCCTTCTTTTCCAGACTGCATTAGAGTCTTCATATATTTTCCATAGATATTTCACAACCAATCCTTCTAATCATCAGGTGTTGATTCCATTTTCTATGTGACCATAGTTGAATCTTTCACGGTATCTCCTTACTTTCTTCACATATTTCTCCCCAGGAAATTCCATTCATAGTTCCTTCATTTTTTCAACCACCTCATATTCCATATGAGGACTTATTATGTTTATTTCATCTAGTCAATATGTGAACCATTCCTTCATGCATCCTTCCAAAGGAGGAGATCCATTGATCATGCTCAAGAGGTATAGCATTTATCCCTGCCATTTGCAACTATATTACATGTCTCATTTTTATCAAATACATACCTCATTTCTTCCTTTTGGTCATCTAAAATTCCTTCTGGAGCTTCCCTGATGGAAATTTCTTCAATCATCTTGACTTTATTCTCTTCTTTGACATCATACCATCATCACATGAATCCCATATAGGGTGGAAATCTCATTGAGACACTTGCTTCTTCCAATAGATGAATCTTCCAATGAAGATTCCAATGGAGGATCTTGACCATCCTCACCTTGCATATGATATTTTTGAATTATGTATGATGAGATATATACTATATGATTTTATTCCATTCATAAGTTCTACTTATGATTCTAATGAGGTTACCAATAGCTACTTCCTTTTATTGGTGATTTCCATAGACTTGTACTTCAACTATCTTTCAAGATTCTTATGATGATGTCATGAGTTATTTCTTTCATCGTATGCTATTAATGATTCCATCTCCTAAAATGATGCATTATACCATTCTTCTAATATTTTCTTACCATGATGGATATACTCTAAAAAAACTTGGAAACAATGAATTGAAAATAAATAGATGAAGAAGATTATCTCAATATTAGTAGATATATTTTACTTCTTCCTTCTTGGATTTATTCTTTTTAGTTTCTTCCACCTTTTCAATGATATGGGATTCTTCCCTTCCTCTTTTTTTTTTTTCCTTATTGAGCTTAGGAAAATCTCTCTTGTACTTCAAATATTAATGCCAACCATAAAATTGGATCTTCAACGTACTCTTCTTCATTTTCTGAGGACCAAAGTTCCCAAAATTCCCTTTTCTCTTAGAAATGGAAACAAATGCTTGAGATTTCTCATTTGATCCCACATCAATTTTTTATTTCCACCTGGTTTCTTCAATTTTTTCGTAATGACCATAGTTCATTGAATGGGTTAGATTCCTTATTTCCATAGATGCTTGATGTGAAGTTTCCCAATTTCTTTGGTAGTGCATTGAGCACTATTGTATTCATTTCCTTCTCAAACATTATTTATCCCAACTCTTAGAATTGGTCTCTTATTTCTGACACCCTCATAAAGTATGAGGTAATTCCTTCTTCTTTTGATATCTTCATCTTATAAATTTATTGTCTTAATGATATCACTTCTCTAATAGTACTTATATAGAATAATTCTACCATCTTGTCATGTATTTCCTTTGATGTCTCCAACTTTGATACATAGGGTATGAGGGGATATTTGATGAACTCAATGAGAATCATTTGAGCCCTTAATTCCCCTTTCATTTAATTTGTAAGTGATTGAGATTCTTCCTTTGGAGGCTTAACGATTAATCCCTCAACATGTTCCACAACTTCATTTTCTATTTGGATCAAATCAACCCTCTTCTTCCATGCAAGAAAGATTGATGACCCAACCAACTTGTCGCTCCCCTTGCAAAAATACATTTTGCTAAATTCAGTGTGAACATCAAGATACTTACTTGTGAATATAATCCTTGATCACAATATATTAAACTTGATGGCTTCTTTATTTTGATGATGATGTTGAAAAACTAACTTTTCTTCTTGAAAAATATGTCTTCCTTCAAATAGTGATCCTTGACTTAAAGAGAAGGACATCACCTTGATTTTTTTATGATGAAAAAAACTCCTTTATTCTTGCTTCCCTTCGATGAGTAGAATTAAATGTGATTTGATTTGTATATCTATTTAATTTGAGTGGAGGTATGGTATTTTGAGGTATTCCTCTTTGAAGTGACGATTGAGTGAGGTTCCCAAGAACACTTCAAGTGTAAAATCATTCTTTCAACAAACTAGAGTTTTTGAGATATTATTGAGTGACTTCCTTCAAGATTATGACATAATCCTTTACCTTATAGAGCCTTTGATATGAGTGTTTCTTCTTGATGATTGATTTCCTTGATGATCTTCTAGTTCTTCGATATTTGAGTGCTCTTTTTAAGATTCCCTTCTTTGACTTGTCACCTTATCTCTGATACCATGTTGAAAAATGTAGGGGCCGCAACACATGATGATTTCTCGAACTTTGATAATTGTTTTCAATGTATTTTTAATTTTATTTTTATTTACTTCTTCATGTTCTTGATTATTATTATTATTTTCTTCATAAAAAAACTATAAATCATAAATAATATTAAGACAAAGGAAAAAATATATAGGTGATTAGCTAGGGCCAAAACCTTTCCAACTCTAAGGCGAAAACCCAGAAGAATTCTTATTTTGATAGAATCTTTAATTCATAAATTCCAAGACCTTGACCCTTGACCAAGACCCTCCAAGACTAAGTCAAATATTGCTTCCATCTTCTTTCTACACTTGAAACTTCCAGCTACTTCTTCTTGCAATTTCAACCTCCCCAACAGATTCTTCTGCAATTTATACCTACCCAACAAATTCTTCTGCAACTTCAATCTTCCTAGAAAATTCTTGTGCAACTTCAACCTAACCAATTTTTTTTTGCAGAAGCCCTAACCTTTACACATGAGAGAAATGATGATGTTATCTTGTCACTTTCTTCTTCTCTTGGTTAGATTATTTATCCTAGATAATTTAACTTCTAAAATAACTCTTCTTGATTCCCTACCTTTACTTCTACAAGTTGACTTTATTGCGGCAATGTGTTCCCTAATTCTTTCACATGTGTGGAGAGAACTAGTCCAGAAACAACCCCATAAAATTGACTTTCTCTTCCTCCTTCGTCCTCTTCTTCTTCACACTCCTTTTCTTTATTTTGATTGAACTTGGGTGAGTGAAGTGTGTTTCCGATTGAAGTTGAGGTCTCCTTTATAGAGGCTTCTCATAGGTTCAAATTACTCTTTTTAGGATGACTTGATCATGAGTGTAGTCTGACTTGAATATTGCATCATAACTTGGTCTTGGAGGGTTCGTTGACTTGAATTTGACTCAAATAAATTCTTTTTATAATATGTAACATGCCCAAATGGGTCTTTCATACATGAAAATGACTCATAAACCATAGAATCTCTCAATGGGATCTTTGCCTATAAAATAAATTCCTCTTGAGCATGAAACCAATGACTTAAGAAAATAATAACAAAATTATTGTTCTCATTACATTAAATACATAAAATCATGATTTCATGTGTCATTATGAAGACCTAACCTAGTTACATATTTGAACAATAATAACAAAACATATGACTTGGGAAACCCTTTTGGGAGAAAACCTAATTAGAAGGTGAGGCTGGTTTTCTCTCTCCTTTTCTAAATGGAAATGGATGCAAGTAAAAAGAAGTGAAATTAGTGTCCCATGGGATGTTATAGTGAAAAACTATCTATTTTTTCTCTCTCCCTATCCTATCTCAGCTACTCTTCTCATATTTGCAACATAATGCACTCAAATAGAATGGAGCCCATTTTCCTCGTAGTATGTCAATTATAACACATATCAATAGCCTAATATTGGATAGGTTTGACATCTTCAACTCTAAACTAGAATTACAATATTGACTCTTCTGAAGGCTTCTTCATTATGATCATGTGACTACCTCCATGAATATGGAGGATGATATGGCATCCTCTTGAATCATGGTGGTAAAAACATGTAGGTCAAATTGCAGGTGGAATAAATTTTTCATATGGACTTTGATTGAGGGATTCATACATAATTGGAAATGTTTGTTTGTGTAGAATATTTGGTGTGGCTTTCAAGAAACAAATTTTTACCTCCAAAAATTTTTTTTTGATGCCTTAAACTACTTTAAAAAAGGTTTTAGACCTTAAATTTTCCAAATTAGGCCCTCTCATTAAAATGGCCATGTGATTTTATTCCTCCACTATTTCAACTCTGAAAACATCAATGTGGATGAAAAATAATATAATTATCCAATCCATTTCACCTATTCATCTCTAAACATTTTTTGGATAATCCACATGGTACCTTGCTTATGTCCCTTTAAACATGTGAAAAATAAATATGAGTGAAGGTTGAATGTAAAGTTAAACATCGAGAAATTGAGGCTATAATGTGAAATTCCTTATAAGGAAGCTCATTTCATGCATTGAACAACAATGAAATAATATCTGAAATTTAGATTTGTGTAATATCATATTATCATGTCAAAATTAGCACTAGTTTTAGATCCATTATTTGAAAAGAAAATAAAAGAAATCTTGGTCATTTAAAATTTTGAAAGTAATAGTGTGGCTAGAGGACAAATGTATAATTTCACTAGTCCCGCCTTTGGGCGGAGTTCCATCTGAGTTACTATCAAATAAATTCCATGACATTACTTTATATATAACTTTTTCAATAGAATGTTTTATCACTTGGCTTCATTGATATTGATAAAAGGTAGATAAAATGTTTAAGCCTTGAATAATAGACTTCAAATGTAAAGTGTCCTTATCTTGAAATAATCTTTTGTTCCTAGCTAACAAACTCCCCCAAGAAATAATTAAAGAAAAAGATTATACCTCTTGGTTTCCTTATTTAGGCACCAAATTTTTAGAGCTTCAATGAAATTTTTTTCCTTCTAATCAATTTTCAGGCATGTAAATCCTTCAACCTCAATTCAAGCATGTTAATATTTGAAAGAAATAATATGATTCATGTTAGCTTCATTTTCTTGTTTATGAAGAAAATGATGGATTATGTAATTATTAATGAAATTTTTAATTTTTTAGATAATGATTTGAATTTATGTATATAATTTGTAACTATTTATCTTTAAATGATTGGGCATTACATATGGTATTAGAATTAGGTTACAAATCTTGAGACTTATAAACCCTTACATAAATATATATAATTAATCCTTATATACATGTTTAAATTAATTTAAGATTTAATTGATTTATTATTAGTTAATTTAAGATATAATTGATTTATTATTATTATTAACCAATATATCGTATCAAAACTTCATTTCAAGTTTAAAAAATAAATTATGAAAGAAAATATTACCATACATTTTATTAAAAACAACATTTTATTTAATAAAAATTGATATAAAAATATATAGAAAAGTTATAAATATAATTATAAATTATATGCTAAAACATTATTTTTATAAAGATAATTATAAGTTGTATGCATGAGATGCTTAATATATATCATGTGATGAAACATGGTAGAAAAGAATTACATGCAATTGAATTGTATACATTCCTTAGTGTTTTTGTATTATTTATTAAAAAAAATATATATATTTTTTTTTAATTATGAAAATAAAAATTACATTTTATAGACTTACTATATAGATAGGCAATCCCAGCCAAGAAATGTCTGATACATAAATCACTATAAAGGAACAAAGTTCCACTAAAATATCCCATGGAAAAATCCCCAAAAGGCCATGTAAAAGGCAGCCATTACATACAAAAATCTATTATTAGCACCCAACAAAATAGGGGGGCGATGAACAAATCGATCAAAAGTCCTGAAGGCGGAAAGGCATTAATAAAATGGAAATATCCAGGGAATAAGGATGAACCCTATTTCCATTTAGGTGTTTTTCTTCAAAACCTAAGAAATGTCTATGAGTGAGTTTGTGAGATTGAGAAGAGCCATTAATGGCAGCTCACCCTCAACCTTTCACCATTAATGATAGACTCTAGAGTTGATCTAGCTAAGCCTCTCAATAATGACAAAAATGACTAGGGAGATTATTGGACAAAAGTTAATGATCTTCAAATCATGTTAAACCTCGTGGAATGATGTGCGTTTTCAACAATTACTAGAATGGCGTTAAAATCAAATATTTTTATCATATTAACGCCAAAATAGATAAGATAAACATAAATCACATTTATTTTAAACAATTAATAACTTTTATAAATTTCATAAAATTGTAGGCTAAAGAAGATATAATGCCTACCATTGAAATTAATAGTGCCTATTATAACCAACAAATTTCAGTCTTGTACCTAGATGAAATATAGGGTAGAGAGTGAATTTTACGTCTATGTCCAATAGGTACATCAATAAGTAATTGGACTCTTATTAAAAAATAAAAATAAAAAAAAACATGAAATATAATTTTTTATTTTATTTATTATTTATTTATTTTTAATTTAAAATTTTAAATTATATATATATATATATATATAACTTCAAAAAAAATAGATATCATTTTTTTATTTAAATACGTTAAATAAGTCATTCATTTATGACCATTTTCATGAGAGGTAATCGTAACTCACTAATTTCTCACAATTTTTTGAATAGTCCACTTAGCACTCATTGCATCATGAGAGGTAATCGTAACACACTAATTTCTCATGATTTTTTGAATAGTCCACTTAACACTCATTGCATTGGTTATAGATGAATGAATTAACACAGTTGAATCGCATAAAGAATTATCTCTAATATAATGCATTGCAAAAACATCTCAATATTTTTATTTTAATTTTTTTTTGTTAATTTTTATATTGTTTCCTTAAATTATGTGGGTTTTTGAAATTCTTTCTCCATTTATTTATTTATTTTTTTATCCTTTTAATTTTTGTTTAAATTTTTTATTTTTATAAGTTAATTTTTTATTTTTAACTTTTCTATTGTTTTTTTTTATATTTTTTTATATTTGATTTTTTTGTCATTTATTTTTAATATTTTATTACCAACATGAAAATAAAAAATTATAGTGTAAAAAAAATTATGTGCAATAGGTACATCAATAAGTAATTGAACTCTCATAAAAAAATTTAAAAATAAAAACATCAAAAATAAATTTTTTATTTTATTTATTATTTATCTATTTTTAATTTAAAATTTTAATATATATATATATATATATATATATAACTTTAAAAAAAATTAGATATCATTTCTTTTGGATTCAACTATGTTAAGTAAGTCAATCATCTATGGTCATTTTCATGAGAGGTAATCGTAACTCAGTAATTTCTTACGATTTTTTGAATAGTCCACTTAGCGCCCTTTGCATTATGAGAGGTAATTGTAACTCACTAATTTCTCATGATTTTTTGAATAGTCCACTTCTCATTGCATCGGTTATAGATGAATGACTTAACGCAGTTGAATCCCAAAAAAATGATCTCTAATATAATGCATTGCAAAAACACCTCAATATTTTATTTATATTTTTTTTGGTTAATTTTTATATTGTTTCCTTAAATTATGTGTTTTTTTGAAATTCTTTCTCCATTTATTTATTTATTTTTTGATCATTTTTATTTTTTGCTTAAATTTTTTATTTTTATAAGTAAATTTTGTTTTTTTAACTTTTCTATTGTTTTTATAATATTTGATTTTTTTGTCATTTATTTTTAATGTTTTATTACCAACATGAAAATAAAAAAACTATCCACACTAAACATATTAAGTGTAAAAAATAAACACACTTTTTAAAATCAGCATGAAAATCACTAACATTTTAAAACAATTTTTTATATGTATTTTTTTTTTATTAATTTTTAAAATTTTCCTTAAATTATTTGTTTATATATATATATATATGTGTGTGTGTGTGTGTGTGTGTTTGCTACGGGAATTAGTGTCGATGCTCAACCCAATTCCATTATGTGCAATTTGATAGTTGACTTTAAAATTTTCGTTATTATGAATTGAGTCAGGCACCACAATGTGTCAATTTCATGGTTGGTCTTTAAGTTTTCGTTACAATGGGTCAATTTCACCTTACACTACGTGTCAATTTGATAGTTGATTTTTAAATTTTTGTTTCAATGTATAATGTTGTCTTAGGCTAAGATTTTAAAATCATTATACATTTAGCATTTAAAAAATAAATTACTCTTGGGATAATAAATTTTTCATTCGGTGTTCTTTTTCAAAGTTTTTTTAGTCATCAAATTTTCCATAATGTCATGCTTGAAATATTTTGAAAACTTAAAGTTTTTTTGTAGTCATAATCTTTGGTTTTAATTCCATAGTTGAAAAATTGTCAAAATTTAAATGTTTTTCTAAGTCATGATATTTTATCGTTAATGCTATTGTTGTAAATAGTTATAAGTACTTTTTCCTAAGCACCATGACTACAAATTATTGGAATTTTAAGGTTTTTCAAAGACGTGAAATTTTATATTTAATGTCATGCCTAAAAAGCGTTGGAATGTTAAGGCTTTTCAAAGACGTGATATTTTATCTTTAATGCCATGCTTGAAAATCGTTGGAACTTTAAAGTTTTTTGGAGTCATGATATTTTATCTTTAACGTCATTATTAAAAAATGTTGAAAATTTACCGTGATTAAAAAAATAAAAAATAAAAAAAAATAAAATAAAAAATAAATAAAAAAATAAATTTAAAAAGAAAAAAAATATTATTCTAACATCAACACTTTCAGTTTCTAGGGTGTCTTTTGCACAAAAAATTTTGGTTTTTATTGTAATTTTTAAAAAATATTGAAAATTTACCCTAAAAAAAACATTATTCTAACATTAACACTTTTCGTTTTCAGGGTGTTTTTTGCACAAAAAAAAATGGTTTTTACTATCATTTTTTTTAAATGTTGAAAATTTACCCTAAAAAAAATTGTTATTCCAACATCAACAATTTTCGTTTTTAGCCTATTTTTTCATGTTTTTTTGGTGTTTTGTGGTGTTTTTTGGTTAGAGTTCTTGTATGATCGGTAACTTTGTTCATGCATGTTTGAGCATAAGTGGTCTTAAGGAAATGCTCTGTTTCTAGACTACGGAAATAAAATTTCCTTATTGCATTTCCAATAGAGGTTAACAAAGGAAGATTTCAGAGATGCAGGGGAAGGTTCAAGAACCTTATCCAAACTAGTGTCAAGGAGATTGTCGCCATAAATGGATCAAAACAAAGAGACCACGGTTGTATGAAGATAGCAACACTAACCCATCCCAAAATTCCAAATGACATTCTTATCCTCAATATTATTAAAGACAATAACAAGAAAAACCCAAACCAAAGGGTAAATATTTAGATCATTAGAAAATAAAGGTTTTTGAAAATTAGAAATCCACTTGTGGAGATCAGTCAATCGTGGAAAAAACTCATTGAATCTATAGACCAAATCTTGATATGATTTTTTTTTTGCACAAATAAATGCGTCCTCCTCCAAAGGAACATTAAGGGTGTGAGCTTCTTGAAATATCAAGATAACAAATTATGATTTCAACATGGGCTTGTAAGAAACCTTGGCTTGAGTTTTTTTAAAATAGCAAAAAAATTGGGGTAAGATCCACCTGGTGAGGGTGGAGAGCCTTAAACGCATGTGATAAGAAATTCCGAAGACTGTTCCTGTCCTTGTCGAGAGAGATGCCAACCATATCTCCTTTCTACGAACATATTGCCTTGGCTTGAGTTTCTCGAGAGGAAGAATTTGTAGAACTATATATCATTCCTTCAAGAGATACTAATATCTTCACTGAATCAAAATAATGCACCATTAATCAAAGAGTTGCAGAAACCATGCTCGAGAGACTGCAAGGAGGTTCACACAAGAGGGCGAGGGACGACTGACTAAGGTGAAACCCTAACCACTGAAAAACATGGCATTCTTTTTTATTTTATTCTACTTAAATAACTAGCAAAACCACATTAATAAATATGGTTGATATACACTGATAGACATTAATAAGCACATGCACGAATGCATAATCAGATAATAAGATGAATCAATTTTTTTTAGTTTAATTAAATCATAAAATAACTAAACAATTAATAAATCTTGAAAATTCTTCTATCATTAGTCTCTACTATGTGTGTGCTCAGATATCTTATACTTACAAGTAAAGAAATTGAGTTAACTATTGAAGCAAAAATTTGAAACATAACAACCCATCTTACTGAAAATATCCTTTAGTACCATAAAATATATTAAAAATGCATTTACCATAAAATATATTGAAAAGGAATTTGTGCTAGATAAGAACAAATTATAACAATCAAATAGAAAGTAGTAGTACAATTTCTAATTTAACACATTTAATGAAAATAAAAATGGAAGGAATTATATTTATAAATATTAATTTTAACATTAATTATTAATATTAATAAAATTAAATAATGTTATCATGGTCAACCATAGTCCAACATCGTATTACAATAAATATTGTCTCAATATGAAAATCAACCATGGTCCAATGCCGCATTATGACAAATATTGTCTCAATATGAAAATTAATCATGGTCAAATATGGTCCAACGTCGCATTATGACAAAGATTGTGTTGATATGAAAATCAACCATGGTAAATTATGATCAATATGAGAGTCAACCATGGTTCAATGTCACATTGTAACAAATATTGTCTCAATATGAAAATAAAGCATGGTCAACCATCATCGACCATGGTCAACCATGGTCCAACATCGCATTGTGACAAATATTGTGTTAGTATGAAAATCAACCATGTTAATCATGGTCAACCATGGTTGACCATGGTGAATAATCACAGTCACGTTGTAACAAATATTGTCTTCTTGGCCAACGTCACATCATGACAACCATGGTCCAACATCACATTGTGACAAAGATTGTCTCAATATGATAATTAACCATGGTAAACCATGGTTCAACGACATTGTGAAAAATATTGTCTCAATATGAAAATCAATCATGGTCAACCATGGTCCAACATCACATTATGACAAAGATTGCGTCAATATAAAAATTAACCATGGTCAACAATTATCGACCATGTTTATTTTAGGGTTTATATACCTTGGGTCTATAATATTAAACTCTTAGGTTTAATATTATTGATTTGGGATTTTAGTATTAAAATCCCTTGCGTTTATTAGTCCCTTGGGTTTATAATATCAATCCCTTAGGTTTATTGAGCTAAGGGTCCATATTGTTAAAGTATAATATTATTCATAGGGTTTAGTATAAATACCTTGGGTTTATAATCATGATCAACCATGGTCCAATGCCAAATTGTGACAATGCTTGGGCTTATAATATCATCCCTTGCATTTATTAAGCTAAGGGTCCATATTCCTGAGGTATAATATTATTAATAGGGTTTAATATAAATCCCTTGGGTTTATAATAATTTTCAATCATGGTTCAATGTCACATTGTGACAAATATTGTGTCAATATGAAAATAAACCATGGTCAACCATCATCGACCATGGTCAAGCATCGTCAACCATGGTCAACCATGGTCCAACGTTGCATTGTGACAAAGATTGTGTCAATATGAAAATCAACCATGGTTAATCATGGTTAACCGTAGTTAACCATGGTCAATAATCATGGTCAGATTGTAACGAAGATTGTTTCCTTATCCAACATCACATTATGACAACCATGCTCATCCATGGTCAACCATGGTCCAACGGCACATTGTGACAAAGACTGTCTCAATATGATAATTAACCATGGTAAACCATGGTTCAATGTCGCATTATGACAAATATTGTCTCAATATGAAAATAAATCATGGTCCAATGTCACATTATTAAAAATATCATGTTAATATTAAAATCAACCGTGGTCAACAATTTTCAACCATGTTTATTTTAGGGTTTATAATATTTATCTTGGGGTTTATATATCTTGGGTCTATAATATTAAAATCTTAGGTTTAATATTATTCCTTTGGGTTTTTAGTATTAACCCCTTTTGTTTAATAGTCCCTTGGGTTTATAATATCAATCCCTTGGGTTTATTAAGCTAAGGGTCCATATTCCTAGGGTGTAATATTATTCATAGGGCTTAATATAAATACCTTGGGCTTATAATCATGATCAATCATGGTCAACCATGGTCCAATGTAACATTTGGACAAATATTGTCTCGATATGAAAATCAACATGTTCAACCATCATCAACCATTTTCAACCATGGTCTAATGTCACACTTTAATAAATATTTTCTCAATATGAAAATCAACCATGTTGAACCATCTTTAATCATAGTCAACCATGGTCAGTGTCACATTGTGACAAAGATTCTCACAATATAAAATTCAGTCATTGTCAACCATGGTCCAGTGTCACATTGTAACAAATATTGTCTCAATATGAAAATAAAAAATTCTTAACCATGGTCAAACATTTTTGTTTTAGGGTTTATAATATTTATCTTATGGTTTATATACCTTAGATTTACAATATTATTCCATTGGGTTTTTTAGGCTTTTAGTATTAATCTCTTATTTTTATTAGTGCCTTGGGTTTATAATATCAATCCCTTGACTTTATTAATATAACGATTCATATTCCCAGGGTATAATATTATTGATAGGGTTTCATATAGATCTGTTGGGTCTATAACCCATTAGGTTTATAATATTAATCATAGGCTTTATATTCACCCTAGGTTTTAATGTTATTCACTTGGGTTTTTAATATTAAACCATGGTCAACCATTATCCAATGTCACATTGTGACAAAGATTCTCTCAATATTCAAATAAATCATGGTCAACCATGGTACTAAGTCACATTGTGACAAATATTTCCTCAATATGACAATCAACCATGGTAAAAAATATTTATTTAAGGGTTTATAATATTTATCTTTGGTTTTATATATCTTAGGTTTACAATATTAATCCTTTTGATTTTTTTAGGGTTTTAGTACTAATCACTTGTTTTTATTAGTGCCTTGCGTTTATAATATCAATCCTTTTGCTTTATTAATCTAAGGGTTCATATTCCTGGGGTAAAATATTTTTTAGAAGGTTTATAATATCAATCCAAGGGTTTATATTACTAGGGTTTAACATTATTCCCTTGGGTTTATAATCCCTTTGGTTTTTAATATTAATCCCTTGGGTTTATAATATTAATATTAATGTTCGTGATATGAAATTTATGGTATAATGTTTATTTTAGGGTTTATAATATTTCCCTTAGGGTCTATATTCCTTGGGTTTATAATACTAATTCGTTGGGTTTAATATTATTCCCTTTGGTTTATAATGGATTATGTTTTTAGTATTAATCTCTTGGGATTATTAGTTCACTCAGATTATAATATCTAATAATGTAACATTGGAATGGTACAAATATTTATTCAACATCACATTGTGACAAACATTATCGCATTATGAAAATAAGTTGACATTCATAATTACAATGTTACATTACATTGTAATTTATTCAACTTTCCATTGTTACATCAAAAAACTTGGGTTTAATATAACTTTTATAATATTAGGGTCTTTTAATATTCAACTTATAATATTAAAGTTAAATATTGGCTTTATAATTTGTAGTATTGGGGTTTTGAATATTAATATTATGGTTTAATATGAATCCATTCACTTTATCATTCCCTTGGATTTTTAATATTAATATTTTGGGTTTATCAATCCCTTAGGTTTATAATATTAATCCCCTAGGTTTAAAATTATTCTGCTTGGTCTATAATCCATTAAATTTATAATATTAATCCCTTAGGTTTATTAATTCCTTGGATTTATAGTATTAATCTCTTGGGTTTATAATATTAATCCTAAGGGTCATAATATTAATCTTAGGTTTATATTCATTGGGTTTAATATTAATCCTAGGGTCTAATGTTATTCTGTTAGTTTTATATTCCCTCAATTTTTTAATATTAATCCAATAGATTTAGTAATCCCTTGCGTTTATAATATTGTTCCTATGGTTTCTAACATTAATCATATGGTTTATATTCCTAGGTTTTAATATTAATCCTATCATTTATAACATTTATCTTAGGGTTTCATATTAATCCCATGAGTTTATACTATTAATCCTTTGGGATTATTAATCTTAGGGTTTATATTCCTAGGATTTAATATTAATCTTAAGATTTATTGTTATTCCCTTGAGTTTTTAATATTATTCTTGTTAATTTATTAATCAGATAGGTTTATAATGTTTATCCTAAGGTTTATAATATTAATTTTATGGTTTAATGTTTATTTTAGGGATTATAATATTTATCTTAGGGTTTATATCCTTTGAGTTTATAATATTAATTCCTTGTGTCTAATATTATTCCCATAGGTTTATAATCCCTTGGGTTTATTAGTCCCTTTCTTTTATGATATCGACCCCTTGGATTTATTAATATAAGGGCTCATATTACTCGGGTATAATATCATTCATAAGTTTTAGAATATTAATATCTTGGGTTTAATATTAATATTAATCTCTTGGATTTATTTTTAGTTTAATCTTAATATCTTGGATTTATACTTTGTAATATTAGGGCTTATAATATTCATCCAGAGGGTTTACTGATCCCATGGGTTTATAATATTAATCTTTTGGTTTTATTAATCCCTTCAGTTTATAATACTAATAATAAGTTGGGTTCATTAATACCTAGAGTTTTTAATATCTTGAGTTTATAATATTAATACTTAGTTGGGTTAGTTAATCCCTTGGGTTTATAATATTAATCCCTTGTGTTTTTAACCTGTAGGTTTTATAATATTAATCCCTTGGTTTATAATATTCATAATTCCTCGGGTTTATTAATCCCTTGGGTTTGTAATATTAATCACTTGAGTTTATTAATCCCTTAAGCCTTTAATATTAATCTCATGAGTTTTTAATTTGTTTGATTTTTAATATGAATAATCCCCTGGGTTTATAGTATCAATCTAGTTGGTTTATAATATTTATCCATTTTTACAAATAATAATTATAATAATTATTAACAATTATAATTATTGATAATTATATTTAATAATTTATAATTATTAATAATTTATAATTATTATAATAATTAATTATTAATATTATTAATATTTATTTTAATTATTAATTATAAATATTGATATTTATATTTATGTTATTAATAGCACATCACATAATTGCATTTACAAAATTATTCATTTGCCCTTATAATTTTAAGGTATATAATTGTAAGGTTTATAAGACTAATTTCAAGGTTTTTGATCCCTTAGGTTTATAATATTAATTCTAGGGTATACAATCCTTTTGGTTCATAATATAAATCCTAATGTTTAATATTTTATCCTTAGGTTTATTTTCCCTTCAGTCTATAATATTAATCTCTTGGGTATATTTCCGGTGAGGTTTATAATATTAATCCTTTGAGTTTATAATATTAAGTATTTTTAAAATTGGATTTATAATATAGCTATAATATATATACAAAGGTTTGATATTTTACCCTCCTTTGGTTCATAATATAAATCCTAAGCTTTAATAGTTTACCCTTAGGTTGATTTTTCCTTAGGTCTATAATATTAATCTCTTGGGTTTATTTCCCCTCGGGTTTATAATATTAATCCTTTGAGTTTATAATATTAAGGATTTTTAATATTGGGTTTATAATATAGCATTTAGTAGAGGGGTTTGAAATGTTCGGTTTTTAATATTGGGGTTTATAATTTTAGGGTTTATAATATTAATATTAATCCCTTATATTTCTTAATCCTAAGGGTTTATAATATCAACGGATTGGGTCTATTATTCCGAAGGGTTTATAAAATTAATCACTTTGTTTTATATCATTAATATATTGGTTTTATTATTAGAGTTTATAATACTAATCTTAGGGTTTGGTTTATATCATTAATATCTATGGTTTATTATTCGAATTTATAATAGAAATATTAGGGTTTATAACCCTAGGTTTATTTTCAATTGTGTTAATAATATTAATTCATAGGATTTATTTTCCATTGGGTTTATTAACCCTTTCAATTTATTATGATTAAACTTAGGGTTTAATATTCCCCTCTTGTGTTTATTTTCCCTCGAGCTTATTATATTAAACCCTTAAGTTTATTTCCTGCTCGGTCTATATGGATGTGTGATATTGCATTTTTTAATTTAGGGTTTATAATATTACATTAAATGTTAGGTTTTTAATACTACTCTATATAATATTAGTTTTCTTAATATAAGAGTTTATAATATTAATCGTGCCATTTATAATATTAATCCTATGGTTTAAAATATTTACTATAAAATTTATAATGTTACTATTAGGGATATAATATTAATCTTAGGGTTTATAATGTTGGATTTTATAATATTAGGGCTTATAATAATTGATTTAATATTAGAGTTTAATATTATTATGTTGGAATTGTTCATAAATATATTATTATGTATAAAATATATTGATAGTTATATTAATATGTTAATGATTGTATATTAATCATTTACTAATGTGGTTGTATATGTTCTGTATATAGGCTTATCCACGTATATCAACCACATTGATAAATGTGGTTTTACTAGTTTATAAACGGTCACAAACTGTAGGCTCGAAAGAAAGCTGTTCATTTTCTAAGTCATAGAGTATATGGAAGTTCCGCTATTGAATATTTCTAAATATAGAATATTAAAAATTCCACAACATTGCCATGAAAAGTAAACCGGTCTTATTAACTTGTTCAATTTTTCAATCACTAATAGTGATTTCTCTGTTGGCAGGGCTTTTATTACATATTATGTGCTTTATTCTTAGCCTCGATGTATATTTGGGCCTTTTATTTCTCCATCTCATCGAGATCTTCTCTACAAGGAGGTAGGTGGGGCGTGACAGGAACCAACCACTAGAACCAAGAGCTCTACCATGGCGCTAAGAAGTGTGCAAGATTTGGCGAGCCCTGTTCCTGCACTTTACCATGGACTTGTCAGTCTGCTTCTAAGCCAGTCTCCATGATAGAGTCCTAGACTTGATAGTTAATATTTTTTTGGAACATATGCAGGTATGAAAAAATTTGGCAAAAGAAGTTTATACTTCTGGTGCTTTTTAATGTGGATCCAAAGATGGAAGAAATAGTTTTTTAAATAACATACAACAAGACACACTCACAAGTACTTCTGAGTCTATAAAGGCACCCGGAGCTCAAAATTAAATATGCTGGTCCACCCAAGGGATACAACACTATTCTACATGATCAACATTCTCAAGGAGACTATCCAAGCTATGCACCTAAACTTAAATATGGACTTATTCGATTTGCTTCTAAACCACAATCCTTGATTGAGTCTAAGTGTTGAAAGCTTATTGGTTCTAGTTATACGCACATATAACATGATTTGGTAAAATAAGTTGATACTGTCATTGGAATTATTTGCTTTCATTGTCTAATGGAATAAAACAGTTATATAAACATCATATAGTAGATAACATTTCGGGTTTAATATGAACATATCAATATACAAGGAGCCCAACCATCATAGTTTCATCCTAGAAGTTGAAAAAGAATGAAAAATCAAAATGAAAATGTGGGGCAGAGATAGCTCTTTTTAGTATTATGAATTAGCTAAATAAGATTACATTGAGGACATCAACAATAAAAGACTTTAGTGAAATCAAATTAAATCTGGACGAACTGAAACTGAAATGAAATACTTGATGGAAAATTTTGAAACCTAACAAGTGGTTGGAATTAGATTCTCCAACAAAAATTTGAAGGGGTGTTTTTAGCTTTAATTTTCCTAGACTAGACAGGATCAAAAAATTTCTTTAGGGGCATGCAGGAGATGAAGGAAGTCCTCAAATAGGGCATCTGGCAGGTGGCAGGAGATGACACATTTTTTTTTTAACTTATATTTTCATTTAGGCCATCTTGTGGGGATTGCGAAAATTATCTTTGGTTGCAATCTATTTTCAGCTACAGTTAGTCAGATGTAAGGTGGGGGAAACCCTTCATCTCAAATTTCTGAAATTTTCTTGGGAAAGGTGTTGGTTGTGAGCCATCATGTTTCAAGAGAAGAGCCTTGAGGAGTTATTCCATATTAATTGTTTATTTTTGGTAAAAGTTCTTAGATGGGGATAGAATTTGGTTCCTCCATCCTATTGGGTTGATTTTGATATTCACTTTTCTAATAACTAGGATGCATCCCATCGTCGTTGATTTTCTTTGTGCAATTTGGGCTATAGTTTTATTTTTTGGAACGTAGAAGGGAGGTGATATTATATAGATATTTTTTGGATTTCCTTTTAAGGTTATGGTATTGAATCATAAATTCTTAGTGGAGGCCTTGGAAATATTTTTAGCACATAACTAGAGTAGGAATTTCTTGGTTTTCATCCTAGTGTTGTGTACTCAATTTTTTGGTATAGTCGTGATATATACTTTTATTTTCCTAGTGGCTTCATCCTTTGTGGGAGGATCATGCCTTGCATGGCTTCACCTGAGTGGGGACAAAAATTCCAATTGGAATATACCTTCAATGCAGTCCTTCCTTCAAGTTGTGTGGTTTTTTCTAGGGTTCTCGCCCATTGGGCTATGGAAAAAAATGGAGGATAGATGGCAGGCATGCAGGTTGCATGTCACCGCCACCATAGGCTCTGAGTGCATCCATTATCTGAGTAGAGAGGGGAGCTCATGCGGCGAGCTTTTGAACCCGGCTAATCCTTCCTTAGTTCTGCCCTAGTGCACCACAGACACACAAATACAAAGCACAAACCATTAAAGACTATTTTTGTTCAGCCACCGTTGTTTTTGGGAGAGGGTGCATATTGGGGGTGTATCGAAAGACTGAGAAATAAAGCATTGGTGGACAGTTGTACCACTTGAAGATTTCGGGAGAGAAAGCAAAGAAATGGGCTGTGGATAGATGGCTTCTGATTTTGAAATATAAACCAAAGGTAGGCGTATTGTTTAACGGGTTATTATTCTTCCACTTCTTGAATACAGAGGATGCAGAAAGGATAATAAAGGATCCTTGGGTGAAGGGTATAGGGTTTGTGTTATTATAGAGATAGAAGGCGGCCTTCGACCCTTTTGGAAAACACCCTCGGCGTAATATGATATTGGAAAAATTTCCTAGTTTACCATTAGAGTTGTGGAATTCAGTGGAGATGGAAGAGATAACAAACCGGATAGGGAAGTACTACTTCTAAGATGATAGCTATTTTGGCCAGCTTGAAAAGTGCTTGGCTTGGTTATTGGTTTAAGTTGATTTGGGTAAGGGTCTGATTGCAGAACTCGAAGTACAATGGAGCAATTTCTCGATACGGTTGAATATAGACTATTGGGATTTTCCTTATCAGTTTTTGCAATGTCATCAGATGTGACATTTGTTATATTCTTGTCTATCACATGGATTATTGTTATATTATTCTTTATCACATAGATTAACGTCTTTGGGTTGCAAGAATAATGGACAATGTGACTCGTCTTCTTCTAGTCCTAAGGTGTGGATAGTTCATGGACACGATTATAATAAAAGAGTTCTTCTAGGTACTTTGGAAAAATCCCCTGATTTTTACTATTTTCATTCTTTTAACTCTCTAGAAGTTAATTTATCATATGCCTTAACATTGGGAAAAACTCGGCCAAAGGGTTTAAATCCATCTGTTTTTGTCGGCTTCGTTTCCCATCCCTTGTCCCATAGGGAATCCATGTTAAAGGTCTTCCCTGACTAGTATGTATGTGCTAATGATGTGATTATATTCTTTGGTGGTTGTGGAATGCCCATCACTTTTACCTGAAGGCTTATCATACTTTTGTAGGTATAATCATAACTGGATATATGTCAGGGTCGAGTAGCAGGATCATAATTATTAATACATATGCTCCTTATTATGGTCGTGGATGTTTCTAGAACCGAGTATCAAATTATAGAATTTTAAGTCTCACTACATTGACATTGGGGGGAACTTAATTTGAAATTGGACTCATCGGAAATATGTGGAGTCAAGGCCGGGGAAGACACCCTTTTTGCTTACATTAAAGGGATGATGGAATCCAATGCTTTAATAGATGTTGTTCCAAATACTATTTCTCCTACATGGAAGAATGGGAGGAAAGGAGGGGAGGGTATTTCGAAAGGAATAGATCGATTTCTGGTTAGCTAGAATCCATGCAAAAACATGGTGAAAATTGAGTCTCTCATTGTACAAATGTTTATATCGGAACATATGATGATAGTGATTGGTTGGAAAGGGATGGAGGCACAGAGAACTTATCCCTTCAAATTTAATCCACTATGGTTGCATATGGATGCTTTTAAGTCATTGGTTTACCAGGTGTGGACTGATACTACTTACCCTCAATCACAATCATAAATGGTTGATATAATTCAGAAATTAAGTAATCTAAAATCTGAGACTCGAAATTATGGATTAAAGGAAAAAAGAGTGAGGAAATGAAACTTTTAGTGGAGATAGAAAATGATTGGGGACCTTGAATGACACTCAGAACCCTCTATGTTTCTCAGTGTCTAATCGAGAAAAGATTATTGATTTAAGATTATTGATTTCGAGGGACACTGGAATATTATATTACATGTGCGTGAAGAAGGTATAAAACTGAAAAGCAGGGCCACTTGGGTTAGGGCATGAAACAAAAATACTAAATATTTTCACAAGCAATTTAATCTAAGGAAGCAACATAATTCTATTCGGAAGGTCTGGGATTTTGAAGGGAATCTTTTCAACACAAAAAATACTATGGAACAAACAACATTTATTCATTTCAAAGGTGAATTTATGGAAAACAACCATGGTTATGTGGATCAAGAATAAATTATTGATTTGGTTCCTACCTTTATATCACAGGAGGATAACGACAAATTGGGACAAGCCATCTCTAGTGATGAACTATTAGCGACCTTAAACGACTTTGCCAAGGATAAGAGTCTTGGACCCAACAGATGGGGGGTTGAGATTTTCATATCCTTCAAGGAACTCATGCTCCTAGAATTGTTGGATGTGGAAGAGGAAGCGATACTGAGGTATTATATCACAGGGGCCATAAATGTCACTTTTCTTGTGTTGATTCTGAAAAAGAAGAATCCTCCAAAAATTTTGGATTACATGCCAATTTCCCAATGTAATTCGATTTACTAAATGATAACTAAGATAATTTCCCAGAGAGTTAAATTAATACTGTCAAGATTTATCACTCATGAACAATTTTAGATTTTGGAGGGTAAATAGATTCAAGATGCCATTCGTATTGCACAAGATATGCTCCACTTAATTAGTTTCAGTTGTCAAGAATCTTGTCTCCTTAAGGTGGACTTGATAAAGGATTATGATTGCACTGATTGGGAGTTTTTTATGTTGTTCATGATCAAAATGAGTATGAATTCTCAAAATATTCGATGGATCATGGGGTGTATTAAATCCACTAAATTTTTTGTGATTATAAATGGTTTTCCTACGAGGTTCTTTTCTACATTTAGGGGATTGAGGCAGGGATGTGCTATGTCTCCATTACTCTTCCTTTTGGCGATATATACTCTGAGTGGGAAAATTAAGGATACCATAGGTAAAGGTATAATTCGAGGGGTAAAACTATCCAAATAGCTGCAGGTAACCCATTTAATGTTCGTTGATGGTCTTCTTTTTGGTGGACATAATTTTATTAACGAATAGTCCACAATTGATAAAATGATTTGGGATTTTGGGGCAACTTTGTGTCTTTATATGAACGACTCCAAGTCCAAATTAATTCATAATGGAAGAGAGGATACGTTGGTGAAGGATATCTATGAGTTATTTGGGGTGTCTTCTAATCATATAACAAAAGGAATCATATATTCTAGTTTCATATTAAAACATCTGGATACAAAAATAAGGATTGGGAATGGATGGTTGAAAAATTTAAACACAAAATGGATTGTTGGAAACACAAATATATGCCAATGAGTGGTAGGTTGATTATGCTAAAATCAGTATTGCAGAACCTCTTTGTTTACTTGATTCACCTTTTTTAGTTTCCATGAGAAGTTATCGTAAGGATTCAATCCATAATGGGGAATTTCATATGGACAGGGGTCCATAATGGTGAGAAAAAAGGTAAGATGCATTTGGTGCAGTGGTATCTTATTGCACAACCTGTTGAAGATGGTAGTTGGGGGATCATAGGTTCTTTCAATATGGCACTTATCGTCAAGAATATGTGGAGGTATGTTACTAGGACATGTTTATGGTCAGGTATCATCAAGGAAAAATACATGTATGGACAATCCTTTTCGACATGGATCACCAATGGGGCGAGAAAAAAAAACAGATATCTTTCATTTGGAAAAGCATGATGTAGGTACTGAATTTTCTCATGTGTCATGTGCATTGTAGTGTGGGTGATGGATCTATGATTAATATTGGCCTTGATGCTATTATTGGCACATTAGGGGAATTTTGAGGTATAAAATGGGCCTCCTAAGGAAATTATAAAAAATAGTGGAAATAATAAAATAATACTAGATTACATCATCAAATCTTAGAGGTAAAAAAGAATAAAATAATAAAACTATTTTTTCAACTTGTATTTTCAACTTATATCCCTAAATGTTTACTCAAATTTTGAGCGGAAACACTTGTTGGATGCATAATTTAATTTCTCATCCAAGGAGTACCCATTTTGCATACTTTCGATGGACCCTGCTACACGAAAAATGAGAAATACATGAAAAATGTTATTGCAATCACGTTTTTTCATGTATTTATCATTTTTCGTGTAGGAGGGTCCATCAAAAGTATGCAACATGGGTACTCCTTGGATAAGAAATTAAATTTTGTATCCAATGAGTACTCCCGCTTGAAATTTGAGTAAAAACTTAGGGAGATAAGTTCAAAATATGAGTTGAAAAAGTAGTTTTATTATTTTATTATTTTTTATTATTTTAAATTTTTTACTCCAAAAATGGTGAATCATCCCCCATGGTTGACATCATCATCTTGAATCCTATTGGTTCTTATAAAGTTTATTTTGGTTGTACATTTTTCTTAGGAGGCTCATTTTAGACCTCAAAATTCCCCTAATGTGAATGGGAGTCATACATTATCAGCCCAAATTCTCAATCATATTCATAATAAAGAGATTAATTATCTCAATCAGATTATGCATCGACATATGCCTCTCCATATGGATCTTCAGGCATGGTATAAGGCAAAGGAGTTGGAGTTTCCAGTAGAACTTTTTGAAGAATGGGGGGAATATATCATAGTTCTCTGGAACATAGGGATCTCTTTAAGTGATAAAGATGACCACATGTCGTGGGGAGGCACCTTGTTGGGCCTCATATATGCCCATGTTTTCATCATGAAATCTCACTTTTTATACCCTAAAACCCTAGGTTCTTAGCCCATTCCATACCCTAATTCCATCACTCGCCAAAAAATACTCTCTATGGTTGATTATCATCAGTTTTCTTTACTTATATATGATTAAAGATTATTATGTCATGTTTTACTAGTGACGGTTTTGTTAAAGTACATTTATCACAGGGTTCCATCGCTGAAATCCCTTGCAAGCTAGTTAAGTATGGGAATGCCTAATTTGGAATTTTGACATCCCAACATGCTTTCGAGGAAAACTGAGGGAGGTTATCGTAAAAAATAATGTTTTAATACCTTCCCATGCATTTTATTGCACCCAGGTCGCATATGTGAGTCCCTAGGAGTTGATTAACAAATCTGCTCAAAATGTGCAAAGTTTCCAAACTGCCATGTTTGACCTCGATGTGTGTGTAGCTGGAGGTGAATATATAAAATATAAACAAATGGGTTTCTTAAAAATATAACCAATTATGTATTTCCAAAACGGTTTCTCTAGATTCGAATTTTTCTAAAGTTATGCGCGGGTCTTGGAGGAAATTTTGTAAAATATCACAGTTTTTTTCAGAATTCTAGAACATTGCAAAAAAAGCCAAACAACCAACTTTGGGCATGATTTCCGAGGATCTAGATTCAAATGATACAAATAAAAGAGATGTTTTTTTTTGAAAACATAACAAATTAGTCTCCCTCCGAACATTTTTCCAAAATTACTAATGGTTAGGAAGATACACTAATATCTTTTAGGTCTGTTTGTTAAAATTGTTCAATTTTCCAGAATTGAGGAAAATGAATAATTCACCTTCTGAATCTTATAAATGGATCAGCCATGGTTTGTTTTGTAAGCTTGGGAAGTTTTTGAAGGAGGAGGATGAAAATGTGTGAACATGAGACAAAAGATTGAAGGAATGTATGTAATTGAACTTATGATTTGAATCTTAATACAATTTGAATTTGCCATGAATTCTTTGTAAATGTTATGTTTTTTTTTTAATATTTAGACATTGATTTAGTTTATAATTTCTCCAGGGGTGGCAAGGATCCACCATCACTTGGAAGCAAGTTTTGTAAACATCATATGATAGAGGTAGCGTGTTTGATTTAGATCTAGGTGCATGGATTTTATTTTGAAAGCAATTGTTAATTAGATCTCATAATTTTGATTATGTACTTAAGACTGTAATTCGCTTTATTTCTTAAAATTAGATAGATATATCATTTTCAACTCATTGCAAGCTAATGAATGGCAATGATCAATGATTTTATTGCATGAATAGCCCCTTTGTTACAGGTTTACGATTGAAATATTTAAAGGTGTTTCTTAATTGGATAAACAAGAAATTGATAACTCCATTTGTTTTAAGTATGAATTGAGATCTATTATGTACCTTATTAATTTTCTTGTAACATTGTGTTTTGGCAGCCAAGTATTTGAAAGCAATGCAATGAGACCATTAAATCATTATTTGAAGTTGTTGTTTAGTTTGAAACTCATTATGATTGTAGTTAGTTATTGGTAGAACCATTCGCCAATTTGCTCATGTTTGAATGATTTCTTGAGTTTTATCAAAGAAGTTTAAGGATAGGATAGTTTCTTATTTTTTACTCTTAGATCTTAAGCATGTCAATTAAAATATTGGTTTACTTAGTTTCTTTTGAATCAATTGCAAAGTGGCGAGAGAGGTTAGTTTGAATGCTTATTTGATTTGTTTTATGCATCTCGGGAATTAGATTAGTTGAAGTCTTGTTTGTTCATTGCCTTAGTTTAAGATCATTTGAATGAGAGTGAATTTTATTGGGATTAATATTTAGCGTAGGTTTGGTATCATTTTAAATTAATCTTGATTAGTTTAAGATTCTTGTATTTAGATTAAATAGATCTTAGTATTTAGATTGAGATTTTCATTTAGATTAAATCATTTCAATGGTAATTTGTATTTCTTGGTTTATGATTAATTAGAGTTAGTTTCGTTTGCACAGTGATTAGAATTTCTTATTTGTTTAAGCATGTTTTCCTCAATTGATTAGCTTCAATTAGAAATAACAATTTTGTACTTAAACAACAAGTTGATTCCTACTATAGTCTAGGTTAGATGCTCTGATCCTGCGTTCCCTGCGCTTGTTCCTCGAAGCTTACGAGCCCCGGATTGACAATTTAATGTTGGAAATTATAGCAATATATTTCCCCAACATTTTTGGCACCGTTGCTGGGGAGGTGCTAAAGGGATCAGAGCCTAGTTTCTTTCACAAGTTTTTTGTTTGTGTGATCTTAGTTGTAGGTCAATCAGAGGGCAGAGAGTGTACGGTAAGATATGAGTGAAGAGCCACGCATCTACTATTATGGGGTCGCTCGAAAGTTTGGTTGCCCAATAAAGCAAGTTTGGTGATTTTTTATTGCAAGTAGCAGTCTTTAATTCATTTAGATTAAAAATTCAAGTTCTTTAAAGATAAACCATTTTTGGGGTGTTGTAAGAACCCCCTCTTTTGTACTAATCCATGTTGCGAGCAGGAGAAATTCAAGAATGTCAGAGAGCTTGAAGAATGTCCATCGAGGCACTTTCTCAAATCCTAGCAGTAGTTGGGGTATCTTCTTCTCAGGAAGAGTTCATCCTGATTGAATTTAGGAAATTATTTGTCTCTCCATAGCCAGAACATGATTCTGAAATCTCCCTCAAGTACTCTTGCCTATCTACCAAGGAGATCGATGAGCCATGTACCAAATCTGATGGGGAGCATCCAGCTGAACTTGAGATCGAGGAAAATTCACCATGCCCAGCAACAAGCCTTGTGTGCATTCCAGAGACCAATTATCTAAATTTGTATAGCATGACCAAGGAGGACATTCATAGCGGTCCAAAAAAAGAAATGAGCCAATACCACCAGGATCACATCGAGGATTGGTTCCAGATCATAATCCAGCCAAAGTACCACTCTCATCTTCAAATACTCTTGGTATCATATCAATCGAAGCAACTGGTATCTCATACTCTGGTATGTGTTGAATTTTATTCTTTCAAACCGAGTGTGAGTATATTTAGCATATTGTTATGAACATGGTTGCATTGGAAGTACTCCTACACTTGAAGGAGACCTTCCTCTCTCTAGATTATGGTAGGGTAGAAATGAATAAAATTATTGTTATAACATCATTCTTGAAGTTTCAATTCCTAAGGCATAACCATTGAAGTTTTTGTCATTATGCACTCTTATGGTAACACTTGTCGAATGATATTCACTCTTAATGCCTCATATTTTATAAAGTGACTCTCATTATTGGCCGAGATTATTCATTGGGTCAATTAGGGGAATTATTATTGTTATACTTTCCATTCATAAGCTTAACATACTATCATCCAAGAAACCTTTTCAAGTTTTTCTTTGAAGGTATTGATGAAAAGCCTCCTATGGTGGAACACTCCTACAAAACCCTAATGAGCTCTCATAAAAACCATAGCATGACCAACTCAAGGAATATTTCAGCCATTATATGAATTGTTTTATTTTTTGAGTCTTAAGGTAGCAGGATTAACCAATAAAGATTAGTAATTAAAAAATTTTCACGCCATCCTGCACTCTTAAGGAGTAGATTTGTCTCCCCACTTATTACGTAACCTCTAAGGTTAATCATAATTAGAGTCTACAAAAATATTTATTGGAGGATAGGAGGTATTGTAATGAGCCAACCTACCATGATCATGAGACCTAATGTGCATGACATTACTGCTCTTGGTCACCAAGCCAGAGTAATGGCTTTCAACCCAAAAAACTGGAAGACAGGAGGTCTCATCACGAGCTGGCATGTTCATCCATGTTACTTCTTGTGAGTGGCACTACCATCAACTTGTTACCAATCCAGGATAGTGGCCTTTATCTAAAAGTAAAATAAGGTAACTCTGAATCTATATCTAGTAAGTGGGACATAGACATTTTTTTTATGTTAAAAGGTATCCCTGTCGAGGTTATAGACGTCTGCTGGCAGCAGGGCCATGCCTGTGGTATCAAAGTTAATTCTACACTATGATTTACTTGGTTGTTTTTGTCTTTTCCCTGAACTCACTATCATGGATTTAATATCCTTCAGTAGTGTGCTTTGGAGTTCTATCTTTTAGGAATGATTTGGTTTTTTATGGATGTGAGACTCTTAGTGTAGGTGATTCACTTTTCTTGAATAAGAGAAGATTTAACTATATTCTTGGGTAAAGGTAATACAATCATCCTCGAAAGGTATCATTTTGTAATTATATTTATTTTTCCCTACTTTCGATCCATTTTCAGGCTTTGGTTTTAAATAAAGTCACTTTTACTTGTAATAATGAGGTTATTGAAAGTGAAGACATGCTGCTTTGGATTACTCTCGAGATTCTTTGTGAAAATTCTTATGGTTAATCATTTTAGGATGAAAAATTATCTCTATAGTAACAACATTGTTAAGAATTCCTTTAGTAGCCCTAGCATTAGTTACTCTTCTGGAATAATAAAACTCAATCTTAACGTCACTGTATCCCTAGTCACTACTTTTCTTATCTTATTGATGCAAAGGAAGATGACATCTAATGAAACTTACTTACATGCTCTCACAATTCTCCCTATGGTTTAAGTCAATGAAACATGAATTTAATATAGAAACCCTAGCCCTTCAGTCTTTGGTCTCTGTTAGAGATTTTTCTTGCATGAGGACATGCAAGATGATAGGCATGGGGGCGGGGAGAGATGTTAGGAAAAAATGATGAGAATTGTCAAGTTTGATTCATATTTTCACCCTATGCTTACTCATGGTTTTCATTATCATTGTTGGGCTAGCATCTTAAACTTGGAGCATGATCATGTAATTGTTCATTATTTAACCTATTTCCTTTATTTCGATAAGATTTGCATGAAAAGAGGATTATTGATGATGGTGCTTGTGTTTTTTTTTCAGGAAGCCGTATGAAATCACACACTCATCAACATTTTCAGGATAATGTGGATATTGAGACCTTTTCCCTTCTTCAGCAAATCATATCAGCAGTCACATCATCTTGAGCCATTCCATCATTTACCTCATCTTGCAGCACCAAGGACATCAACAACAAGGGTAAAAATTGAGGTAGAGGTGGCTTAATATTCTTTAATTGATTAGAGATTTAAGAAAGCTTTGATGATTAACCACCACATATTCTATATATCTGGTTTTCCATATACCCTCCATTTGCATGCTAATCTAGGTCATAATCATATTGGTTCATGTAAACAAAAGCAGTAACTATAATTCCTTCCCCTCCTATATTCACACATATTGTTAGTTGAATCCAATAGAGGATGAATTCATTGCTTCCTTTCATGAAGGAACCATCCATAAGCATTGGCCCCACAAAAATAGAGCATGCAAGCACATGTATTCCCATCTCCATCACCACCTCATCTCATCTACCATTTCCATTGTCACCTATCATCCTATTCATGATTTTCCTCCTACCATACCTATTGTTTTTCCTCAATTTGTATCATTCTTAAAATGAAATCTATGGCAATAAAATCTTCATGTAGTGTTGCTTCACAAGACCTAACCCTACATAAAAGCCATGATGCCATAAAAACCTAGATATGAATAAAGTATTTTTTTACATGAGCACATGCAAAACCTCAAGCATGGGGGGATGTTGGGCCTTGTATATGCCCATGTTTTCATCATGAAATCTCACTGTTTATACCCTAAAACCCTAGGTTTTTAGCCCATTCCATACCCTAATTCCATCACTCACCACCAAATACTCTCTATGGTTGATTATCATCAGTTTTCTGTACTTCTCTATGATTAAAGATTATTATGTCATGTTTTACTGATGATGTTTTTTTTAAAGTACATTTATCACAGTTCCATCGCTAAAATCCCTCGTAAGCTAGTTAAGTATGGAAATGCCTAATTTGGAGTTTTGAAATCCCAACACGCTTCTGAGGAAAACCAAGGGAGGTTATAGCCAAAAATAATGTTTTAATACCTTCCCATGCATTTTATTTCACCCAGGCCACACATGTGGGTCCCTAGGAGTTGATTAACAAATCTTCTCAAAATGTGCAAAGTTTCCAAACTACCATGTTTGACCTCGATGTGTGTATAGCTGGAGGTGAATCTATAAAATATAATCAAATGGGTTTGTTAAAAATATAACCAATTATGTATATCCAAAACGGTTTCGCCAGATCCAAATTTTTCTAAAAGTTATACGGGGGTCTTGGAGGCAGTTTTGTAAAAAATCACTATGTTTTCAAAGTTCTAGAACATTGCAAAAAAAGCCAAACAACCAACTTTGGGCATGATTTCCAAGGATCTGGATTTGAATGAGACAAATAAAAAAGAGTTTTTTGTTTGAAACATAACAAATTATTCTCCCTCCAAACATTTCTCCAAAATTAGTAATGGTTAGGAAGATATACTAATATCTTTTAGGTCCATTTGTTAAAATTGTTCAATTTTACAGAATTGAGGAAAATGAATAATTCGCCTTGTGAATCTTATAAATGGCTCAGCCATGGTTTTTTTTGTAAGCTTGGGAAGTTTTTGAAGGAGTAGGATGAAAATGTGTGAACATGAGACAAAATATTGAAGGAATGTATGTAAGTGAACTTATGATTTGAATCTTAATACAATTTGACTTTGCCATGAATTCTTTGTAAATGGTATGGTTTTTTTTTTAATATTTAGACATTGATTTAGTTTAGACTTGCTCCAGGGGTGGCAAGGATCCACCATTGCTTGGAAGCAAGTTTTGTAAACATCATAGGATAGAGGTAGCATGTTTGATTTAGATCTAGGTGCATGGATTTTATTTTGAAAGCAATTGTTAATTAGATCTCATAATTTTGATTATGTACTTAAGACTGTAATTCATTTGTTTTTTTTTAAATTAGATAGACATATCATTTTCAACTCGTTGCAAGCTAATGAATGGCGTTGATCAATTATTTTATTACATGAATAGCCCCCTTGTTACAGGTTTACGATCGAAATATTTAAAGGTGCTTCTTAATTGGATAAACAAGAGATTGATAACTCTATTTGTTTTGATATGAATTGAAATATATTATGTACCTTATTGATTTTATTGTAACATTGTGTTTTGGCAACCAAGTATTTGAAAGTAATGCAGTGAGACCATTAAATCATTTTTTGAAGTTGTAGTTTAGTTTGAAATTCATTATGATTGTAGTTAGTTAATGGTAGAACTATTCGCCAATGTGCTCATGTTTGAATGATTTCTTGAGTTTGATTAAAAAGGTTTAAGGATAGGATAGTTTCTTATTTTTTACTCTTAGATCTGAGGCACATTGTCAATTAAAATCTTGGTTTACTTAGTTTCTTTTAAAGCAATTGAAAAGTGGTGAGAAAGGCTAGTTTGAATGCTTAGTTGATTTGTTTTATGCATCCCATGAATTAGATTAGTTGAAGTCTTGTTTGTTCATTGCCTTAGTTTAAGATCATTTGAATGAGAGTGGATTTTATTGGGATTAAGATGAAGCATAAGTTTGGTATCATTTTAAATTAATATTGATTGGTTTAAGATTCTTGTATTTAGATTAAATAGATCTTAGTATTTAGATGGAGATTTTCATTTAGATTAAATAATTTCAATGGTAATTTGTATTTCTTGGTTTATGATTAATTAGAGTTAGTTTCATTTGCACAGTGATTATAATTTCTTATTTGTTTAAGCATGTTTTCCTCAATTGATTAGCTTCAATTAGAAATAACAATTTTGTACTTAAACAACAAGTTGATTCCTACTATAGTCTAGGTTATATGCTATGATCCTATGTTCCCTGTGCTTGTACCTCAAAGCTTACGAGCCCCATATTGATAATTTAATGTTGGAAATTATAGCAATATATTTCCCCAACACACCCTCAAAAAAGGAAAGCCAATGGTTAAAGATATTTTTAAGTGTCTACCGAAGAAGGAAGGGGAGAACCAATTTCCACTACAGTTTTAGGTTATTTGGAAATGGAACCTTCCAAATAAAATCAAAGATTTTAGTTGGTAGGCCATCCATGATCATATACTGACATGGCATAACCTTTGAAGGCATGGTTTTCATTGACCGGACACTTTTGTTTTGTGTATGAAGGGAGAGGAAGACACCCAACATATATTTCTACATTTTCCTTATGGTTTGGTACTATGGGAACAGATGTTGGACCACTATAATCTAGCTCCCATGGTCCATTTCCAAACTATGTACAGATGTATTAGATATTGTAGCAATGTGCAAGGTTATAGAGCACTTACATCGTATATCTTATGGTCTATTTGGCAGAGAAAAAATGCAATAATTTTTTATCATAAAGGTTTGGATATCCATGAGGATATTAACAAGACAGTGGCCTACTTCAATGAAATAGGGCCAATGGTGGGAAATAAAGGCTACAGGATATCTAAATTGAGAGAGATATGAAAAACATGTCGTGTGGGTTTTTTTGATGGAGCATATGCTAGGAGAAAATGTGAATGTGGAGCAGCCATCTACATAGCGTCAGATAATTTATACCATTTATGGTGGGAAGGTGGGAAGGGTACAAATAGTAGAGCAGAAATTATTACATTGTGGGGAGTACTAATTGCAGCGAAATGGCTTGGAATAGAAAAAATATAAATTTATGGTGATGTTAAGGGCATCATAGAGTGGGTCAAGGGAACAGTGATTTCAGCTGTTATGAAACCAATTCCAAAAATAGAATAAAAGATAGATCAACGCCTTAGAATTCAGTCACTTCGAGGGGGAAACCTCCTTTAAATTACATAAATGAACAATTCTTGGATGATACAAATGAAAAACCTCATTTCTATATATAGGATTCCATGGGTTCACAATATAATCATATCCTACCTAACAATAATAATGTAAGTGCACAATAATAACAATATGGGGGTTACAGGGGTACAACAATGACAATAAAGGGGATATACTAACAACAATAAGGGACTACACTTATAATATAGGTACCTAACATGCCCCTCTCCTTCAAAAACGTGTTGTCCTCAATGCTTGAGTAGCTCTAGATGCTTCTGTATAAAATTCTCATGCTCCCACGTAGAATCTTCAGTGGGTAAGTTCTTCGACTTGATGAGATACTCTTAAATTGATCGATTTCATAGCTATCGAGTTCTTGTTTCCGTGACCGCTTTAGGTTCCAACATAATTTTTCCTTCCTCATAAAGTTATGGAAATAATGTTTGAACTGGAATTTTTCACCTATAACCTTCTTTAAGCATGAAACATGGAAAACTGGATGCACTCGAGAAGAAGTAGGAAGCTCCAATTTGTATGCCATAGTACCAATATTTTGCAACACCTTGTAAGGACCATAACACTTTGGCGATAATGTATTATCCTTCTTATCTTGATTGAGGGACATTTTTTTGTATGGTTGTAGCCGTAAAAATACCCAGTCTCCTACACATGGAAACTTTTAGGGCTAATATTCGCAAGTGGGCTAATATTTCATGTTTTTTCCAAAAAACACTTTCGCTAATTTCCATTTTTTTAAAGACAATTCGCCCAAATTTTATTGTATAAAGTTATTTTACCTTAAAAATCGCCAAAATTTATATAGAATATACAAAATCCTTATAAAGTTGAATATTTTCACAAAAATATTTCTAAACATTTGATATTTTTCATATTAGGGACTAATAAGATTCACCAATGTTTCTAAACCTTTATATAGATGTCCGTCCTTGAAATGTTCCCTGCTCCTATATCAAAACTTCTCTCACTGTGATGTTGATATGCCTATTGTTTCATTCGATTTTGTGCCAAATTTAGGTTATCCTTTAAGAGTTGGAGAACTTGTTGTTGATGCTCGATGTGATCTTGCATTGCTTGAACCTTAGAATTTTCTCTTAAAGATGATGTGATGGACAATGGATGATATCCATAAAGTTCCATAAATGGGGTCATTTTTTCTGCATTATGGAAGGAAGTGTTATACCACCATTTAGCCAGAGCTAACCACTTGACCCATTGTGTTTGTTTATCATATACAAAACAACAAAGATATCCTTCGAAACATTTTTTCACTATCTCAGTTTGCCCATCGGATTGAGGATGATAATATGAGCTAGTTGAGTACCCAAACAAGAAAATAATTCCGTCCAAAATTTTCAAGTAAAAATGGGATCTCTATCACTTACAATAATCTTTGGGTTTACATGTAGCTTTTGAATTGTTTCCATAAATGCAGTAGCAATTGTACTTGATTTAAATGGATGATATAGTGCACAAAAGTATGCATACTTGGTAAGTCTATCAACTACCACCATGATAACACTCTTTCCTTCAGACTTAGGTGAACCTGTGATTAAATCCATTTAAATATCCTCCCAATGTTGACATGGAATGGATAAAGGGTGTAGAAGACCCGGGGTCTTAATTGTCTCAACTTTATTTTAATGGAAAACCAAACATTCTACCACAAAATTTTGAATATTAGATTCAAGGTCATCCCAAAAAGAAGCTTTCTTCACCCCATGGTAAGTTTTTAAAAATCCCAAGCATCCTCATAAGGGAGAAGTGTGAAATTCCAAAATAATCTTTTGTTTTAGTTGGCAATTCTTACAAAGATATAAGCGATATTTGTACCATAAGGAATCATTTTTCCAACTAAATGTATCATATGTACTAGGATGTTGCTACAACCTTTGAATGAGTGTCCACACTTCTTCATCCTTCTTCCATTCATCCCTTGCTTCGGTTATCCAATCTGGTTGGATAATAGAAATGGAACAAAGCAATGCTTCCACCTCTTCATCCTTTCTTCAGAGTGCATCTGCAACAACATTTAGCTTCCATTTTTTGTAGATGATTTCAAAGTCATAACCCAACATATTTGTGACCCATTTTTGCTGAGATAGTATTTGTTACAAAAAGTATTTAAGGCTATCATGATCATTTTTACCTTGAAGTGTCTTCTCATTAGGTAAGGTCACCATTTCTTTAGTGCATGTACTATTTCCAACATTTCTTCTCATAAATAGATTTCTGTAAATACTTTCCTTATAGGATAACTTTAAAAAGCAATGGGTCTTCCTTCTTGCATTAAAACAACAAAAATTCCATTTCCTGAGGCATCACATTCCACAATAAAGGTTTTTGTGAAGCCTGGCATAGCTAAGACCGGTGTTAGGCACATTGCCTATTTAATATGTTAAAAGGTCTTAGTTTCTTTAGGATTTTATGAAAATGCATCTTTCTTCAATAATGTTGTTAGAGTTGTTGTTATTCTCCCACAATTCTTAAGAAATTTGCGATAATACCCTGTTAACCCAATAAATCCTCGCAGCTGCTTTATGGTTGTGGGGACTTTCCATTCCTGAATGGATTTAATTTTTTTAGGGTCTACCTTAACACCCTCGTGAGATACAATATGACCCAGGGATTCCACCTCTTTTACTCCAAAGAAACCTTTGGAGATTTTTGCATATAATTGTTTCTCCTCCAATAGTTTGAGCACCTTGTCAACATGGTGAACATGATCCTTCCAAGACCTGTTGTAGATTAGTATATCATCAAAAAATACTAACACAAATTTTCTAAGGAAGGGTTTGAAAATGGAATTCATCAACCCTTGAAAATGTAGAACGTGCATTGGTAAGGCCAAAAGGCATGCCCAAAAATTCATAATGACCCTTATGAGTTCGAAATGATGTTTTCTAAATATCTCCAGTCTTCATTATAATCTGATGATATCCTGAATGAAGATCCAACTTGGTAAAATAAATTTCTCCATGTAATTCATCAATCACAGGAATGGGAAATTTATCTTTAATAGTGAGCTTATTGAGCTCCCTATAATCTAGACACATGCACCATGATCTATACTTCTTTTGCACCAATACTATTGGAGCAGAGAAATAAATTTGACTTGGTTGAATTATACCAACATTTAACGTTTCTGCAATCATACATTCAATTTCGCTCTTTTGGACATAGGGATATTTGTAAGGCCTGATGTTTGGAGGAACACTTCTTGGAATCAAAATTATAGCATGATCATGATCACAAATAGGCGGGAGTCCTTGGGAGTTTCAAACACCTTCGAATGATTGTCCAAGACTTTTTGGATATTTGGAGAAATAAATAATTTTGATGTTGGAACCTCTAGTGAGCATAATTGGGCAATTAAGCCTCATTGTTATTTCTTCAGAATTAGATTTGTCATCACATTAGAGCTTATTATCTTTCCCACCTTCCATGTGATACCCCATGATTCAACTTCCTTTCCTTCCGAAAAAAATTTCAAGAAAATTTCTTGAAAATTAAAAGCTACTGTCCCCAAATATTGTAACCATTGTACTCCTAGTACAACATCAGCACCTCCCATTGGAATGGAAATAATTGCACTATTAAATACATATTCCCCCATGGTTAGCTATATATAATGGCATTTTCCAAAGCAATTTATAGTTCCTCCATTTGCAACCATCACTTGACATTCTGGTGTTGGGTATAGGAAGCAATTCAATTATGGGTACTACATGAGTCAATCAACACTATTACCCTTTTCTTCTTCATATGTCCTTCAATATTGAGAGTTTGAGGAGTGGTAATTCCTACCAATGCATTACATGATATGTTCAGACTCATCTCTTATTTCTATAGGGTTGGTTCATTGTGTATATCCTCTTATTTTGAAGTTTCTTGTTCATTTCCTTCTTCCTCTCCACAATCTATGTAAAATAATTTCTTCTCAACACACTTATGAGCTTTAGTGTATTTTATATCACAACTATAGCAAAGACATTTTTCTCTTTCTTCTTCCATTTTTTTTGGTGTCAACCTTGTAGATTGTGGAAGTCTAGGAGTAGCCACACTTCCATATTTATAGATGTGAGTGGTAGGCTTCCTTGTCACCATAATTTTACTTTCAATTTTTCTTGCCAACCTGAATGCCTTCTCCAACGAATCAGGTTCCCAAAGGTGAACCTCATATTGGATGTTATCCTTTAAATTCCCTATGAAGACATCAATAATGTGTTCCTCTGGAATATTATTTACCCTTATATTCAATATTTGGAACTCCTCAATGTGCTCCACCATTGTACCCTTTTGTTTGAGATTTATCAAATGGCTAAAGACGGTATTGCTCTTTTTATCATCATAATGTGCTATCATTTCCTCCGTAAAAATTGACCAAGTGACAATTGTTTTACGAGAGAAAATTCTTTGATACCATAAAAATGTATTTTATTCTAAATGTAAATTTGTAATGCGCACCTTTTGTGTGTTTTGCGCATTCTCCATCTCTAGTACCAATGTTATGAGATTCTTGCCATCAAAATTCCTCATATCCATCTTTGGAATATCGTGGGTCTTACAACCAACATTATAGTTTTTGAAATCACGATTAAAATCTATTTTTTTCTCATCATGATTTTCCTATACTACCTTTTCACCATTAGGAATCGTTTCTTGTATCAACTGTGTCAAAACTTCCTTCAATTGTTCCATGTTTGCTTTTAGATCATTCTTCAAGTCTTCCATGTTAGCTTCCATGTCATCCATATTAGATTTCATGTCATTCTTCAAACCATCCATCTTAGCTTCCACGTCTTTCTTCAAACCATCCATCTTAGTTTCCATGCCTTTCTTCAAAACTTCCATTTCATTTTTTGTTTCTCTTTGCGAGAGCTAAATTTGATGCACTTGCTCTTGTAAGTTTGATATATCATGTTGCACTTCTTTCTCTTCATGAGTCATAGTATAGCCTTCTAAGGGATTACTGGGTGTTGAATTATTTTTAGGGGGAATTTTAGAACAAAATAATGATATCTATGCTTGAATATGCCCTTGGAAACACTTCAAACTGATTTTTCAAATAAGACTTATGTAATTTGAAAAAACATACACACCTTTTTCTTTCTTTTGAGGAGCTCGATATTGAAACTAATGTATCTATATAATTTCAGATCCCCAAGAATTGATCTTAGGTCTTGTAGTATCCCTATAAGTCTTCTTTCCAATGCCACAGTTCTGACCTGATTTGGATTCTTCAAGGAAAAGTTATGCCCAATCTCTCACAATGACCTAATTATGGACTAGTTTAGTAGAGTGAACTTGTATAGCATGCCACGTGTCACTGTTTCGTCCTTCAACTCTGAAATTGATACATAGGAAACTACAATCTATGCACTTTCAATTTTTTTTTTACAGAATTCCAATCCAATTCTTAGAGAGAGAGTTATGATGATGTCCCAAGGTCACCTCTTTGAGATGAAATTCAGGAGCCTGCAAAAACCCTAACTTCCACAGATCATATCTGTGAAAATATTGTGAACCAAGATCTGAAATTTTTACATGAAGTTCCTCAGGATTGCTTCGAAATGGATTTTTGTTTTTATTATCTGAACCCTCGTTGAAAAAAGCTATAGTGAAAATGCCACGATGACCTGTTTGAAGCAGAAAAACCCTAGAATACAAAGATCTGATACCAAATGTTATGAAACCAGCTCCAAAAATAGAAGAAAAGAGAGATCCCCGCCTTAGGATTCAACCACTTAAAGGGGGAACATCCTTTAAATTACATAAATGAACAATTCTTGGATGATACAAATGACAAAACCTCCTTTCTATATATAGGAGTCCATGGGGTCACAATATAATCCTAGCTGACCTAACAATAATAATGTAGGGGCACAATAATAACAATATGGGGGTTACAGGGGTACAATAATAATAATAAGGGGCTACACTAACAATAATAAGGGACTACACTAGTAATATAGGGACCTAACATCGACCCTCATATCTTAATTAGCTGGATGAATCACATTAAAATTCTGGTAAGGACTTTCCAGCATGTAAATTTTGGTCATATTTATACAGAGAAAAATAGGACAATTGGTCTTCTATCAAAAAGAGGCATACATCAGGGGTGCAATGTTAAGGCACTTTGTCTACAAGGTCACTGGTTCGAAACCCATGGGTGATTAAGATTAGTCTAAACTAGGAAAAAAAAAAGAGGCATACATTGGGAAACAAACAAGTTATTCTTAGTTTTAAAACATGGTGTTATGACCAACGCAGACAGCATAAATTATTCATAAAAATAGTCATGCCAAGGATACTATATTATTTTTCTTTAGAATGCCTATATATCATATGCTAGTCTGTAGTGGATTATATTTTGTAGTAGATAAACAACAATAGAATATTAGAAATAATGTGGAACAAAGGAAAATAATTAAAAAGGAATTATGTTTTGATATAAATAAATTGGAATAGCTTGATTAGAGAATTCAGAATATGTATTCCAAATAAATAAAGATAGAGAAATGATTCGGGATTTGTACACTACTTTTCTATATAATATAAAAGTAGCTTTTTTTTCCTTAAATAAAAATTAAATCAATCTTGTCCATAATAATGTACTTTTCTTTGGTCAAAAGGGTAATCCACTCCTCTGAAATGAAAAGTAATTGTAAGAAAATTTTGAAAAAATCCTTTAGATGGTGGAATAAAGCAGAGGTCTAGATCGCCTAGATCGCCAACATAAGTTGAAATATTCACTAATTTACCTAGTTAATCTCTCAGCAGATAATAGGTAAGTGGATTGAGAAGTGTTAAAGTTGTTCGAGAGTCAATGATCATGGTTCCATTTCCATTAGGTTGAGTGTCGAACATGAAGTATTTCCCACGCTTATGCCTTCTAAGGAAAGATAGTAGAAGGTCCGAATTGATTCCACTTTTGATAAGGTTATCGAACTGACATTGATGCTCAATTTCGAATCATTTCCAAACATTAGAGGGCTCAATTTTGACTGCGAACATTACATGGCAACAAACAGTAAGAAAACCTCTTCGATGTTGAAGGGAGTTGTGAAATTAAAGACATGGGACCTCGTCTGAAGCCCACAATCCATGCTGTTTGGGTGAAATCGCCTTCACTGTTCATACCGTATCCAAAGGCAATATGTAGTACTGATTGATTCTTTCCAAAGAGAATTTCTAGGACAGTTTAATTTTCTATAATATCTTGGTCTTAACGATAAATAAAAAATAGACACTGATGTGAATTAGGAATAATCAGGATGTCTATGCCATTAACTGAGTGCTATTACAAGTCCAACATCAATTCCCTGTTAGTGTTCGAGTTTTGGTGGTAGACTATGATCCAATTTGCCTCAATATTCCACTAGCACCGGCTATGTTCTCCTTGTGTGCCAGAGTGGGGAGAGCTGCACAATGAACCTTTATGAACTTTGGAAACAAATCAATTGGTGGTTATGAACTGTTATGAACTTTTGCACAACATTTCAGCACACTGAACTTCCATACAAAATTAATTTAAAACCATATTTATCACATTAGAATTCGAATATGGAGTTGAATTCAATTAGATACTTGAAAAAAAATGAGTGTAAAATTCAATAGATAAAAATTCGAGAGTATACATCTTATAAAATGTAATATATTGCTATTATTTAAAAATAAATAAAAAATTGAAATGAATTTATTCTAAAAAATAACATGATTATTTATTTCCAATATTAATCTTCCATGTGAATTTAAAATATCCAAAACAAGTGAGATAAAATGTATAAAATTTATTAATATTAAGAATTTGGAAAATATATAAATAAATTCTTACAAAATAAATAATAAAAACTCAAAACTAAAATGTAATATTAAAAATGAGATATTAGATATTAAAAATAAGTTTTAAGTGATCTCCACATATCAATAAATTTATATTTCAGTCACTATTTTATTGATCCAAATTTATTCAATAATAAGCATGTAAATTGAATTTATGATAATTTTTTATTTTTATTTTTTGGTATGAAGGGAAATTCCAATAATAATTATTTCCAACTTGGAATGACTATATATATATATATATTCATATTCTATTTTTTTAATAAAAAATTATTTAATGAGAAAATTGTTAATGTTTTGTAACTATAGCCTTTTAATATAACCTTTTAAATATAAAAATTGTAAAGTTTCCAATTTTTTTGTGGATCTATTCCACTAGATTGGATGTTTGCTCGTTGATTAGAGTATATTCGTAAGAAATTTTTTTGTGGATCTATTCCACTAGACTGGTTGTTTTCTCATTGATCAGAGGATATTCATAAGTTGTTTCCGAGCGTCGTGCCACCGTTCAGAATTGCTTGCAACAAGTGGTTCTAAGTTCGATTGAGAATCAAATAACCATTAACACTGACGACTTGAATTAATTTCTACACTGTTGACTTGAATTAATTTCATAATCCAAAATTTCAGTATCTTATTAAAAGTAACTTACTATAATGCTAACCGAACAGTATTAACAAATTTCTGAATTTTTCTTGCTAATGCAACCGAACTTGGTAACTATGTCTAAAACTGAACTTCACCATAAGACTAATATTGCACACAACGCTAATCCTCCTCATTTCAAATTTGCTTCTTCACATTCTTTGATGATGAAATCTAGCCTTTAGCTCCGGTATTAGGGTGGCTTGACCTCATGGCTCGCTTTTCATATGCCAGTTGAGTAAAAATACTTTCGTTCCAACAATGCCCGAGTGTTTTATCGACTGCGTTTCGATGTGCTACACATTCAAAGTTGACTTGCAAGGAGCTTCTAAAGGACAATAATACAATACGTTTCATGTATTAAGCTAGATATTTGGAGGTTTCATAAACATAAGTTTCATGGATGTACCAATTTGTTTTTAAAATCATTGTATACGAAATGTGTAAGCGGGAACTATGTCGAATGCGGAGTGTAGGACTCTACGGAGTGTGGAGTGTGGGATTGTAAGAGTGCAGAGGCAGACTAAAAAAATTATAATAAAATGCAACACACCCAATAGTACATAATTCACTTATGGGTTATTGAGATTTCAGGGAAATTCAACAAAGGGTCCTCGCAAAATTATTTTTAAGAGTTTTCACAATGGTTTGGTGAGGTTCGAAGGCCCAAGCTTCAAAATCACAGGTTCACAATTTAAAATACCATAAACCCTAATGCTATAGTTTACTCTGCACCGAGCAGATAAGTTTTTACTTTGCGCTGTGCTGAGCAATTTTCCTCGACATAGTTCATTCGCACAAAGAAACTTTTCACAATTGTTCAACTTGTGTTTGGCTTACTTAAAGGACCCGCAACTGCGTTATGGAATTATTGGGTAGAACAGCCCCATAACAGTGGCAGTGCTAGTCTTTGTCAGATAACTCACCCACGAAATATGCACTCACAAAATTAGAGTTTTTTAGATTTTAAAATTACTTTTCACACTCACAAATACCAAAAATAAAACTTTGAAAAAACTCTGAAAAATATTAGAAAGTCAATGTTTTAAGTCTCTTAGGCTTAATATATATTTTAGGTCTTGTAGATGTAATTTAAATTCTTTGTAATAGTTATTTAAGTGGAATAAACATAAAGAGAATGAAGTGGACTCAATAGAATTTTGCAATGACTAAAGTTTTTCGTTAGTCGGTCATCCCTCCCCCTCTTGTACGAACCTCCCCATAGTTTCCCACAATTTGGTTTCTACAACTCTCTGAATAATGATGCATTCTCGTGATTTAGTGAGAATCAGTCTCTCTTGAATGAATGCCAGTTAGATCTGAAAATTCTTCCTCTCAGAGAACTCAAGCCAAGGTTTCTTATAGTGCCATGTTGAAATTAGAATCTATTCTCTTGATAGTTCAAGAAGCTACCACCCTTACCGTTCCCTTGGAGGGGGAATCCTTTACCTATGCAAAAAAAGTTCTAATCAAGATTTGGTCTGCAAATTCGGTGGGTTTTGGCCATAGTTGACTGATCTCCACAAGTGGATTTCTAATTCATGGAAATCTGTATTGTCTAATGATATTAATATTTACCTTCTCGCTCGACTTTTTATTGTTGTTTCCTTTTATAATCTTGAAGATAAGAAGATTATTTTGGATTTTGGGTTGGAGTAGTATTGGTATCTTCATGTAGCCTTGGCCTCTTTGTTTTGATACAGTTTGGCAAAAATATCCTCGGCTCGAGTTTGGATAAGGTTTGCAAATGCTCCCTTGCATCTCTAGAATATTTCTTTGTTAACCTCTATTGGAAATGTAATAGGGAATTTTTTTTACTGTTGTCCATAAATAGACCAATTCCTTAAGATAACTTATGCTCGAATATGAATGGAGATGGATATCAATAAATACTTTCCTGTAGAGATAAACCTAATGGCTCTAGATTATGTATGGGTTTAGAAGCTTGACTATGAATATGTTTCATTTCGATGTTGAGCATGTTATGAAACATGGCATGTAATTAATAATTTCCCCAAGCGATTATGGAATAATAGAGTATGTAAAAATAGCTAAAGGCCCAAATGGTGGGAAGGTGGTCAGATAGGACATTATATTATATACAAGGAAGAAGAGACCCAAGACAAGGATGAAGAAAAAGAAATTTAGGAAGAAGTGCATGTCAAATGGGCTCCACCAAAGAAAATAAAAGACAGTCAAGAAGAAATGCATGTTAAAGAGGATCAATCAAAAGCAGAGAGAGGAGGTCCATTCCCATCGAACCCATGTGAACTCTGGATCCTCCATCGTACTCTTAGGAAACAAGACTAGAAAAGAAAATTCTTGGGTTGATCACGAAAATTGAAAATGTGACAATGCTAGCAAATGTAACTCATAGAAGGGTGATTTTTAAAATTTAGTATAAAACATAGGTTGGATTCAAGTTGGAAAAAAGGGAAAAATATCATGCCAAGGAAAACAAGAAATCGGACAAAGTCAAATCGATAATTAGTAGAAAAAGGAATGTAAATGTATTTGGATCTTGGGAGTATTTGGAAAATCTCTGATCGAAAAGGGAATAAAATTTTTGTATTATGAATTACTCACATAAGGATTGGATTGATCCAACATGTTCAATCTCACACCCTCAAGGAATATTGGCAACTCTTAAAAATGTAATGGTTTTGGGTCAGATACCAAATTTATTTTCATAATATAGACCCTCATATTTGTTTATAAATAAATAAATAAATAAATAAATAAATAAATATATATATATATATATATATATATATATATATATATATATATGAGAGAGATTTATTATAATTGACAATAATATTAATATTTATAACAAAATATAAAGAGATTGTAATTAATAAAGTGATTCATATAAATCACATCATTAGGATTTGATTGATATTTCGAACCAACTAATATGGTTCATCCTCAGGACAGAGGTGAAAAAAGCAATCGATCCTAAAGAATAAATAGGAAGGATACATCATGGCCCAAAGCTAGTTGTTAGGAACTAGCCATTAGTAAATTAGTTAGATAGATGTCTTTTGGATTAATCACATTGTTTTGATTTGGTCGACGTTTCGAACCAGATAATGTGGTTCATCCTCGGGACTAGATGACAAGTAAATTAGTTTAGATAAATGTCTTTTTGGATTAATCACATCATTAGGATTTGGTCGACATTTCGAACCAACTAATGTGGTACATCCTCAGGACAAGGTGAAAATCCAATTGATCTAATTGAATAAATAGTGTGGATGCATCATTGCCCAATATTAGCTAAAGAAAACTAGCCGTTAAAAACTAGTCGTTCAAGACTAGCTGTTTAAAAACTTGTCATTAATGAATTAGTTAATTAGTTAATTAAAATTATTAAAATACTAACCCAATAAATATAATAATAAAAAAATTTGACCCAATAAATACTATAATAATAATAATAAATTTTATTATTATGTAATATTTAATTAAAATTTTAATTTGATTAATGAAATTTTTTTTATAGATATTATAATAAAATGTATTATGTAACATTTAATTAAAATTATTTAATTGAATAATAAATAATAAAATAATAGATTTATTTTTTTTTAATTAAAAATTGTTTAGAAGAATTTTCTATTAGGGGGTTAATATATAAACCTAAATAATAATAAAGATAAAATCAAGGAAAAAAAATACAAGGAGGAATAAGCAAGGGGGGCCAAAACTATTATGTAATAATTGATTAAAATATTAATTGATAAAATTAAAATATTTTTTTTTAATCTACCAAGAATTATGAATAATTTACTACTAAGATACATAGGGGATTATATAGAAAAAACCTAAGAGGACAATATAAAAATATATAAACATGAAGAGAATAAAAGTCAACATATAGGGACAAAGAAGACAAGACTAGGAAAATAATCTAAAGAGAGCTAGAAAGGGGGAGACCAGGAAAAATAAGCAAGGGGGGGAACATAAAAATTACCTAGAGAGAGCTGGAGTCCAACATTTACTCAAATTCCAACCATCATCCCTATTGAGGTTCTTAGCATGCTGCTCAAACATGACTTCTCCACATGTTCTGCAAGAGCATAGGTATGGGATCGATTGTGCTTAATGTCTGCAGCATGCTCCTGGATTCTCTGTCTGATGGATCTGCCTGTTTCACCAATGTAGGGTGTGCCACAGGAAAAAGGAATCATGTAGACACCCTTCATGTCTTTAGGGTCAATAGGGTCCTTGACAAATCCAAGAGAATTCCTAATAGTATAAAGGGGTTTGAAAGCAGAGGAGACATTATTCTTTCTGAGGACATGGGAAATCTTGTCTGTGGTTCCTTGGATAAAAGGGAGGTGAACCTTGGAAACACGATCCACTCGGGAATATTTTCCTTTTAATCCAATAAGGGATTTTTGAAAGGCCCTATGGCCCTCAAATATATTATACCCATTATTCTCAAAGACTTCAAGAAGATGGAATTTATTTGACTCCAGGTGGTCATCGTCAGAAATCATAACAACACGAGTAGCAAGGGTGTAAAGAAAACCAAATTTTTGAGCAGGAAAATGATGAGACCCAGCATGAAGATATTGTTCTGTGTGAGTTTTCTTGTGAAAAACTTGGTGGGAAATGGATCCATCCAGCCTCTCGGAGAGAAGGATATCCAAGAAAGGAAGGGAACCATCAAATTCAACCTCCATGGTGAATTTGATGGAATCCGACAGGAATTCAGGTGTCCAAGAAACAGTTCCAACTTCTCCCTGCCATGGGGCCAAATGACATAGGTCTCATCCACGAATCTTTTCCATTTCCTAGGGCAAAATTGAGCTGAGGCCAACTCCTTAGATTCAAAATATTCCATAAAAAGGTTAGAAACTATAGGAGAGAGAGAGAGAGAGGATCTCATAGCTACACCAGAATTCTGCTCATAGAACTCACCTTAAAAACTTAAAAAGGTCGAGGTGAGGCAGAGACCTACTAACTTAGAGGTGTCTTTATCAGAGATCCGCTTAATGACATCAATGGATTCCTTGATGGGGATTTTGATGAATAATGAAACAACGTCAAAGCTGAGTAATAATTCCCCAGGTTCCAATCTGATGTCCCTCCATTCATTTAGGAAGGAGGTTGAGTCCTTAACATAGGATTCGGTGAGACCCACAAGGGGTTTAAGATTTTGGGCCAAGAATTTGGCAAGTTGATATGAGGGACCACCTATTGTGTTAACAATAGGTCTCATGGGGGGCCCTAGCTTATGAATTTTAGGAAAAACATAAATCCGGGGGGTGAGGGGATTGCTCTCAATAATTTTTCTAGAGAGAGGATTAAGAGAGGGATCTGATTTAATGGCAAGAGAAATCTCCTTATAAATATGCTTCAGGGAATTCTTTTTAAGCTTAACGTAACTACCACTATTAGAAACATGGTCAGAAATTTTGCTGACATAATCAGATTTATCCAAGATGACTATGGCACCAGCTTTGTCCGCCTTGAGGATGACAATGTTGGGATTGTTCCTCAGGGATTTCAGGTAAAGAGCCTCAAGTTTGCTCAAGTTTCTTTTGGGATGCTTAGCCTTCCTAAGAATAACTGAACAATCTTGTCTAATAGTCTCCTTAACATTATCATGAATATCCCTGATGCCATATTCAATGCTCCATATAATGTCATTAGTAGGAATCGTCTTCGGGGCCAAGGAAAAATTAAACCCCTTGTTAAGGAGACTGAAAATAGAAGGGTCAAAACTCAAGGTAGAAAGGTTAATGACATTTTTAATATTAGGATTTCTAATATAGTCAAATTTATTAGTAATAGAATAATTATCAATAGCATTATCATGAATAGGATTATTAATATTAATATTATTTTGGTTAATTAAATCAATATTATTAGTATTATTATTAATATTATCAATAATAATAATAATAATAATAATAATAATAATAATATTATTATTATTATAAATATTGATTTGGTTAAATAAATTCATATTATTAGTAATCTTATTATTTTTGTTAGAATTATAAGAACTATTAGAATAATTAATTATTACATAATATTTTTTCCCCTTGCTTATTTCTCATCTTCTCTTTTCCTTGATTTTATCTTTATTATTCTTTAGGTTTATATATTACCCCCTAATAGCATATTCTTCTAAACAATTTTTAATATATATATATATATATATATATATATATATATATATTATTTTAGTATTTATTATTAAATTAAATAATTTTAATTAAATATTACATAATAAGAAAATTTATTATTATTATTATACGATTTATTTGGTCAAAAAATTTTATTATTATATTTTTTGGGTCAATATTTTAATCATTTTAATTAACTAATTAAATAATTCATTAACGACTAGTTTTAAATGGCTAGTTTTCTTCAGCTAATACTGGCCAATGATGCATCCACACTATTTATTCAGTTAGATCGATTGGATTTTCACCTTGTCCTGAGGATGAACCACAGTCGTTGGTTCGAAACGTCGACCAAATCCTAATGATGTGATTAGTCGGAAATACATTTATCTAATCTATGGATCACAAAAGTCTCAGATCTAACAAGTAAATTAGTTATTAAATTAATTAAAATAATATTATAAATTAGTTGTTAGGAATTAGTTATTTAGTTACATAGTAGTGGTTAGGAATTCCTTTATTTTAATTATATATAATAAATAGATAAATTTATAATATTATAAGAATTAAATAAAATATAAAATTACACGGGTTCAAATTAGGAATTAGTAGCAGTAAATAATTTAAATAAAAGAAATTTCGGATTAATCACATCATTAGGATTAATAAAAATAATATTAAGTTATAAACTTAGTCCTTATTTATTTTAATTATATAAATATTCATTAATTAAATTAAATTATAAGAATTAAATAAAATTAATAATATTACAAGGGTTAAAAAAGGATAGAAAGAAATAGAATATTTACTAGAATAAGTTTAATAATTTTGTTAATATAAATTTTAAAAAATTAATTTTTAATGAGAATCCAAATATAAGAAAAAAAATCAAATAAGTCATTATTCTTACAATATAATAAAATGATTAAAGGAATTATAGAAATAAAATTAAGAAATATTCATTTAAAAAAAAAAAAGAGAGAACAAAAAAGAAATATGAGACGGGTGGAATCAAGAAGAGGGGCGAAATCCAGCTCTTACTTAATTTCCAACCATCATCCTTGTTGAGATCAATTCCATGTTTCTCTATCTTGATAACCTCTCTAAGCTTCCCATGGTGGAAGTGATCAACCTTAGCAATGACTCTGGAATCCTTAATGTAAACATGGTGCTTAAATTTCTCTGCATGTTCAACTAGAGTTGATGAGCGGGAACGATTGTGCCTAATGTTTGTTGCATGCTATTGGATTCTCTGATTAATGGAGAGATGAACTTCTCCAATGTATGGAATCCCAGAGGAACAAGGGATAGAGTAGACACCTTTCATGTCTTTAGGGTCCACAGGGTCTTTAATATATCCAAGATCATTTTTAATGGTATTAAGAGTTTTGAATGAAGAAGAAACTTTATTCTTTTTAAGGATATGGGAAATCCTATCTCTTGTCCCTTAGATAAATGAGAGATGAACCTTAGAGATAGGTTCAACACAAGTAGCCTTAACCCTTAATTATTTACACGATTTTTGAAAGGCCTTGAGGCCTTGAGTTTTGATGTATACATTATTTTTAAAAACTTCAAGAAGGTGCTATTTCTCTTGTCCCAGGTTGTTCTCATTAGAAATTATTAGAGCATGGGTTGCAGGAGTGCTAAGACCACCAAATTTTTGCACTGGAAAATTATGAGAATTAGCATGAAGATATTGTTTCATGTGAATTTTTTTGTGAAAAACTTGGTGAGAAACGTAACAATTATTCATTATATAGAGGAGGATGTCAAGGAAGGGAAGAGACCCGTTCACCTCAACTTGACGAAATATGATTGGGAATAAAGATGACTAAGAAACAAATCAAATTTCTCACGTCCATGGGGCCAAATGATGCAAGTATCATCAACAAACCTCTTCCATATTTTAGGAAGAAATTGAGATGAGGCTGAATCCTTCGTCTCAAATTCCTCCATGAATAAATTAGCAACTATAAGGAAAAGAGCGAAAGTCATCGCAATTAGCAAGTTATGTGCTAGAGCTGAAGCAACAATGGTGCAGGTTCTTCTCTTCAGTTGGTCATGATGAGCACCACTGTCGCACATTCAACCTGATGATAGGAAGTGCCAACCTCTATAGGGTGTAGGCTGACTCGTCTTCACCAACATCTCCCTTTGGGCGTGGAGGATCCCCAACAAGATGAAGGAGAGGGGGGAGAGGTGGATGTGTAGGTCGTGGACGAGGAAAATTAATTTTCTATAACTGTGGAGACGTTGGACACTATGCATGTGACTGCTCGAACCCCGCATGAAAGTCTTGCAAGTAATGTAGAAAATTTGATCATGTAATTGAATACTGTCCCATTTTAATGGTTAGAATGCAGGAAAAGAAACATCAGACGCTGATGCAAAACATACAAATGGTTAAAGCTGAGTCACTCGACGATGATCCAAGTGTGAACATAATTACACGTAGTGGTGCTACCACCAGAGGAGATGAGGGAAATAAGGCTGGTGTAGAGCCATTGATCAGGAAGGCCTCTAACAAGAAGGAAGGACTCAACCTATAGAAGGAAAAGGATACTTTTATTGAAGCCATCAAGGATTTGTTGCTGTAGGTGCATCCACATCCAAGTCTATCATGGAAGCAAAGATTGATGATGAAGTTAAAACTTTCCTACAAGCTTGTATTAAGTTATTGCACAATTAGAAAGCAGTAGACAATCTTCAGGCCCTAATAGACAACCACGTGGACAAAGAATTTCCTTGAACTAAGACTAAGGTCATGAACAAGATCTATAAGAACAAAAAGAGAATTGGTCGGGAGATGCGCATGACCGTGCAAATTGGAGAATATGAGATGGATTAGGTCATCTTAGACTTAGGGTCTGATGCAAATGTGCTACCTAATCAGACCTGGTAGAAGATGGGAGAACCAAATCTAGAATGTTCCATCATTCAACTACGCATGGCCAATCAAAAAAATATCATTCCACTTGGAAGACTCCCATAGGTTTTAGTAGACATTGCTAGAGTAAAGGTACGTGCAGATTTTGAAGTGATACAAATTGTGGAGGCTATGGATATACTGGGCCTTCGATATGGGAGGCATCATCAACCTAAAGCGTATAAACATTATATTTGAAAATGATAGTACTCGGGTGATAGTACCTCTGGATCCGGAAGAAGGAGAAAGATATACAAAACCAATGCACAAAGGAGATGATGTCAACCATATATACAAGCTGACTGCGCAGGATGAGGATTGGATCAACCTTACAACTAACGGAATAATGAATTGGGAAAAGGATAGCTCGTGTTTCTCAAATTCAGATGGGGAGATGGAGAACAGGAAGGATCAGTTGCATGATGTTTCCACGTTGCGCTGCCTCAAGATCACTAAAAATTTCCATAGTATCTCCTTAGAGATAAGATAATTACCCTATTTTGATGGCTTTGATAGTGTCATAGTGTTTTTGGAAAAATTGGAAAAGGTTGTCCCAAAAGAACAGAGGTTCTGGGCACTTGATCTGGCCATGTGTGTAACTTAGCGTGTTGATGGGATACGCAGAAGGGGAGATTTAAGGACCAAGAGGAATGCAGCAGAATGATCAATTTGCACTTTGAACTACTCGCTACCCCACCAATTGAGCTTTTCTATAGTCAAGGTGACCCGCACAAGCACCTGGCCATATGGATGGAGGTTTGGAATGAAAATACTTGGAACGAATGGGTTCATATGTCTGTCCATCATTACGACTGATATCTACCACATTGTATTTGGAAATAGAGCTGTGTCAAGGGAATTGTCATTAGATTACAATGACAGATAGTATTCTATCAACCTTTGGCTTGGTCAAGGGATTGGAGGGATTGGTTGAAGTCCTACAGGATATAGAAGCACTTGTCTTTAATGACTCCCGACCTTGGATAGAATGTGTCGCGCTAGCATGGGAAGCACAAATGCAAGATATTTCTAATTGCAGGAACCTATCAGTCAAAGATAATGAGGAATATCCAAGAAATATCAACATCCCTGAGTCCGAGGGGGAGCGCACTGTTGCAGGGCCCTCATTGGGAATGGTAGATGTAACTAAGCCTCTAAAGTTAAAGGAAGTCAACATTGGGATAGAAGAACAACCTAAGTTGGCCAAAATAGGGGACTATTGGGATGATGACACAATGGGAAAGGTTTTGGAGCTACTCACAGAGTATCAGGACCTGTTTCCCATAAGGTTATATGAGCTCAAAGGAATTGTAGGAGACTTAGCCATTATGAAGATCACTTTGAAACCAGATGCGCGCCTTGTCAAACAATGACCATACCAATTAAAATAAGTATAAAAAGAAATTAAAAGAGGAATTAGAGAATATGGTTTCTATAGGAATCATTGAACCTATAGAGAAGTCTAATTGGGTGAGCCCAATGGTTGTTCAAGAAAAGAAGACCAAAGGAGAGATAAGGATTTGTGTAAATTTGCGCAAGCTGAATGATGCATGTGTGCATGACCCGTTCCCTACTCCATTTTCAAATGAGATCTTGGATAATGTGGGAGAGAAAGAGGCTTGTTCTTTTACTAATGGATTTTCAAGGTATCATCAGATCAGAATTGTGCCAAAAGATCGAAGCAAGACCACCTTTGCAGCAGAATGGGGGTCTTTCCAATAGGAAATCATGCCTTTCGGATTGAATAATGCAGATGTTATCTTCTCGCATGTAGTAGTAGATGTGTTCAAATAATTCATGCACAAGTTATCAGAGGCATATTTTGATGATTGGACTATGTTTGGGCTGGTAAAGAAGCATGTGTCCAACCTGTGCATGATGCTTGACACTTGTAGGAAGCACCAGATTTCTCTTAACTTGAATAAATGCATATTCTGCGTTTCTATTGGAATATTTTTGGGCCATATTATGTGATAGCAAGGATTGATGGTAGATCCAGCCAAGATTGTAGTTATCATCAACCTAGAAGTCCCCACTAATGAAAAATAGTTGCGCTCCATTCTAGGACACACCGTATATTACAGAAAGTTCATTCAGGGCTATTGTCTAATCACTGCGCCTATGGAGAAGTTATTGAAGAAGGATGTGGCATTTTTTTGGGATGAGGAATGTCAAAAGATATTTGATCTACTAAAGGAAAAGATGGTTACTGGACCTATTCTAATATTCCCAGACTGGTCCAAGGTGTTCCATGTACCTGTGGATGCATCTGGTATAGCACTTGGAGTTTTTTTAGTACAGCAAGGAGAAAGAGACATTGATCACCCTAATGATTTTTCCAACATGAAGTTATCCAGTGTAGAGTGCAACTACTCAACCACAGAAAGGGAAGGATTGGCCATGGTCTATGTTCTGCAAAAATATAGGCACTATATACTAGGAGGACATTTCAAGATGTTCACTGACCATTTTGCTTTGAAATTCCTGGTCAATAAGCCTGTGTTGGGTGGGGGGGGTGGGGGGGAGATTTATATATGGATGCTACTATTTCAGGAATATGATTTTGAAATCATTGTGAAGCTTGGTAGATTGAATGTTGAACTTGATCATCTGTCACGCATTGAAAATGGGAATAACCAACTACTCTGGAGGATGGATTACCTAATGCACAGCTCTTTTCTATCAAGGTGGTCTATGAAAAATTTGATGATATTATTCTCTTTCTAACCATTGGAAGTGTGCCTGCTGAATATTCGGTGCAGCAAAATAAGGAGTTGGTTTCACGTGCAATTGATTTTACCCTAATTTATGGTCAATTGTACAAACTGGGAGTAGATGAAGTATTAAGAAGGTATTATTTGGAAAATGAGAGATGTGAAATCTTAGTTAAGGCTCATGGAGTGGTGGCAGGAGGCCACGATGCAGGGAAGGCTATGACGCAGAAGGTATTGCATGCTGGGTTATGGTGGCCCACATTGCACGGTGATGCACATGTAGATTGTCGAGCCTGTGGTGCATGCCAGAGAATGGGGAAGCCCTCATGCAGAGATGAAATGCCCCTGCATCCATAGATGGCCATGTAGGCTTTTGATAAATGGGCTATATATTTCTTTGGATCTATCAATCCTCCAGGGAAGAATACTACCGCGCGCTACATCATCACTTAACCAGATGGGAAGAAGCTAAGCCATTCAAGGATTGTACCACACATAACGCATCACATTTGATTTTTGAACATATTCTAACTAGGTTTGGGTTCCTGAAGATATTGATGAGTGATAGGGGTATGCACTTTGTTAATGAGACCATTGAAGCTTTGATGAGGAATTTTAGATCCATCACCAGATGAGTAATCCTTATCGCCCTGTGGCGGATGGTGCAGTAGAATATTTCAAAAAAAATTTGCAGAATGCGCTCACAAATATCTAAAATTCAAATTTGAATGATTGGGATGTGCGCATCCCTTATATGTTATGGGCTTATAGGACCACATGCAAGAAGTCGATTGGAAAAACACCTTTTAGGATTGTCTATGGGAAAGAAGTAATCATGCCAATGGAATATATTTTCCCAATCCTACGTATTGCATCATTTACTTATATGGTTGATCCTAGTGTCATGAAGGAATGTCCTGCGCAATTGGTTGCCTTAGAAGAGGATCATTTCATTGCTAAATCTCATTAGCAAGTGCAGAAGGCGCACGAAAAGGCCTGTCATGATAGGCACATTAGGCAGAAGGTGTTCAAGGAGGAAGATTTTGCCTTGTTATATGACTGTCAATTTTAGTGCCACCCAGGGAAGTTCAGGAAACATTGATTGGGGCCATATATTGTGAAAGAGATCACTGATGGGGGAGTGGTGTGCTTGGCCACGTTGCGTGGAGAGAGTCTTCCCAGGTATTTCAATGGAAGTCGACTAAAGCCGTATAGGGATAATATTGTGCTTACAAAATGAATATATGCCTACAAAATGACTATATGGCACAGAGGAAAAGCACAGACAGGTGCGGCAAGAGCATAGGGGTATTGTGTAGTAGGAGAAACTAGCCATTGGAATAGTAAAACTAGATGAAAAGGTGATTTTACCGTTGGATGGAGAAGGGTTTCCACATTTAATGAGGATATCTTACGAGATTTTTTACCGGTTTTATAGGGGTAAGATGCATTTAATGAAGATCCAACCATTTTTACCTCGGGTCGTCTATAAAAGTAAGGATGCAGGTCACATTTGGTTCCTTTTCTTTCTGAGTATATTGCACCCTAAGATTAGCTATGAATTGCACCGTTAATTTTTTTTAGCACTATATGTCTGGTTGAGAGACCCATGCATTTGACGCGAGTAACCTAGAATTTATATTTCATCCAAGATTGACGGTCACTAACCCTAAGAGCGCGCCATATAAGGGCTTCTCACAGCGTCTATGGAGCCAGGGTCGGATGATGTTCATGAAGTGGTGCCATAGGTCCAAGAAGTCGTGCCTACGTCGGCTAAGGGAAAGGGTAAGATGAACAAGGGGTCATCCTCCAAGCCACAGACCTCCCCTAGAAATTTTACATCCTCGTGCCAAGCCATGAAGGATAGGTCTCCTATCGGTGACCCAACAAAAATACCTATGAGCGTCATTGAGGAGGTTGCACTCCTTGAGCCAATTTCATGGCGGCTGAAGTATGTCAAGCCATAGAGACCCTCTGTGCGCGTTCCAAATGATGCCGATGTCGTGCGGGACTACCTTCAAATTTTGATGATCCCGCAGGCTGTCCTTGTTAATGGAGATGTGTTTGGCAAGATCCCTCTTGTCAAATTTGATCATTATGAACTGGCGAACAAGGAGACGTTCCTTGAGTTGGTGCCTGAGTAATACTTGGAGCGTGTGTTATATGATGATGTGGTAAAGTTTGAGCCTATGACGTGGGTGTATGGGTTGAGCAATGCTAGGATCCTCAATTTGCTGAGGATTCCTCACTTCAGGAGGTACCCCATCACCACTGTTTGCATGCGCCAGCTACTGGCATTAGTGCATGAGGGTGCCTATGGATCCAAGGGCGAATTCTGATCGATGTTGCGCTAATCCATTGGATCACTGGCCTGCTCAAGAAGGGGCCCCATCCCATGGCTATTTTTGGGAAGATTAATGAGTTGAATATATATGCAAAGGTGAAAAAGGACTACCATGTTAGGCAGGACTCTAGGGGGTTCCTGGTGCAGCAGATCGAGGACTCGAGCATCTACCTAGGAAACTTAGTCCTTGGCTATAAAATGATGTGCAAGTGTCACCCTAATGCAGTTCATGTGCATGTCATCGCATTATCTAGACAATGTGAGAAGGGGGTCAGCCACAACTAATCCCAATAACTTTACCAAGAGTTTTTGGATAACGTGCGTGAGGTGCAGGACGAAGGGAAGACATTTTTTTACTCTTGATTGCTACTATTAATTACATTCGTCACATGGAAGACGCTAAAAGGCACAGTCCTCATAGAGGTGGGGCCTGGTGTGTGCGAAGGTGTGCGCTACGCCAACCTGTGGGATTTGCCCAACCCCAAAAGGTGAAGGAAAATAAAATATTTTGGGTTTTATTTGAAGGCACATTGGCAACAATTATACACTCATGACCCAGACTATCCCCAGCAGCATACGAGAAGTAACGAGGTATTGGACATTTTCAGGTAACCATGCACCATGTGCAGATTCAGGCGTCAATGACCACGTATGGTACAATTTTCCATTTATGATGAAAGAGGTGGAGATTGACCAGGTAATTGCGACCTAGCTAGAAGCATGGAAGGTTGGGCTCAGCTCCACCCAGCTCGTCACAGCCTCAACATCTGGGAAAGAGACAACATCAGCGGAAAAAGACAAAGAAGCAGAGCAGTGCGCGAAAAGGATGCAAAGACAGGCGTGGATAAAGACGCTGAAAAGGAGGCTAAGAAAGACACTAAGCAAGAGCCTGAAGCTGAGGCAGATTTGGATCTCAGAGGCCTAGATGGCCTGGATGGCACTGGGGCTGAGTCCCCCAGAGGAACTAAATGCGATGCCGATAACCCAAGGGCGCGCGCAAGAAGAGGAAGGGCTCTAAGGTCAAAGGAATAGAGGATGTTACCTTGACAAAAGATGACCTTGATAACATAGTATATGCAGTCGCATCTACCTCTTAGGATAGGTGGAAAAAAATGGAAGAGAAATACAAGGTGGTTATCGAAGCATTACATTCACGGTTGCAGGTGTTTTAGTAGAACACTGACAATATCTAGGCAAGCGTGGATCAAGCAAGGCCGATTCAAGTGATCCAGCCTACAATGATGATCATCAAAATGATGGACAGTAGGATCTTCCCCTTCCTAGGTGCAATAGTTACTATAGAACAACCTGACTTATGCACGCAGTGCAGACCTGCCCCGAGGTTGGGATAAACTTGTCCATGTTTCCTAGTTGTAAGCTGCATGCAATCCAAACTATCATTAAAGACGAGCTACAGTGTAGGGACACATGCGTGCACCAGTAGTTGAGAAAGGCTGAGCAAAATATCGCAATGAAAACTGAAGAATCGCTCCACGCTCAGACAACATAGTAGGTCGCAGTTGTACATCAAGTGGAATTGAAACACTTGATTGATAGGTTGTGTGGTGACCTGACAAAGGTGGCCATCCCTACTTCCTTCGCGCCATAGGTTAAAATTTAAATTTTTGTAGTAGCACTGAAAGCCTCGAGATCAAAAGTATAGACGATGAAGGCAGAGTTCGAACAACATATCGCAATGTTGCAAGCCAAGCTATAGCTAGAAACTCCCCCAGAAGTGTGCACACAACGGGAAACCTTAGTTATGGAAGCTTCAGAAAGTATTGCTGCCACAGTCGACAAAGGAATCACATTGCTCAAAACAACTATGGGACTGTAGACATCCATGCAAATAGATCCACTGGTTAATAATATTTCATAGTAATTACACACCAAGTAGCATGCGTTCAACGACCTTCAGGAGGCCCTCCCTACTTTCGTACCTACTCAGCACATGACCCAATTAGAGAAAATATAGATCTTGTGCGACAAATTGGAGGAGCTGCAAAGAAAGAAGCATGTTGTGACAGAGCATATGAAGCCATGGGCTGATGAGGCGATGAAGTTGTCACAAGATCTAGATGTCACTGTAAATAATTTGAACCAAAATTATCACAGCATAAATCTTGCTGCAGAAGGGCTGACATCACAGAAACTGGTGGACACAACACATAGTGCAGCTGATCAGAGCGTGGGCATCTTGGTGCCCTTTGTCGCTTCCATAAAGGAGCTACAGAACAAGATGAAGACCCCAGCACCGCTATGACTCGGGACGAGTCACAATATTGTGTTGGGGGCTTGTTGGAGCAGGGTCCCTTAGGACTAAAATTTTGCATAAAAATATAGTATTTTTTTCAAGTTAATTCATGCATTCTAAGAAAAGCACAGGTCAAGGGGATTTGGGGTGGGTCAAATCCCCTCATGAGTTGTAACGAGAAAAAGGGTAGAACTAGGGGTCGCAAACCATGGTTTGCAGGCCCTAGATGAACATAGGCTAAAGATATAAATAGAAGTGTAGATCGAGTCAAATAGGACGGTAGTTAAGTTTGAAGTAATTTTTGGTATGATGTTCTGAGTTGTAAAGCGAATTTTTCTGGGGTTAGAAGGCTCATGTTGGCTGTGTGCACAGAGAACTTAGTCTTGTTGTGTGCGGACCATGATAGCTGTGTGCGTGGGTAGAACTGAAGTATTGTAAGGGTGTTATGAGTTGTGAATGCATAAAGGACTGTTTTGGGATAATTCTGAGTATCAAATCATCCATGTTTTAATTTATGATCTGTCTTTGCATATTATTTCCGATTAATTCATTATCTGTGTTTTGGATCGGTTGTGTAATTGTTTGTCTATGTTATGTGAATGTTGAATGCATAGATCTGTTATTGTATTATCTAAATATAAAGTTACTAAGACTATTTAAGGGACTACGAAGCCTTTTTCTGTGCGTTGGATAACATGTGTAAGATGACCTAGATCTTCCTGGTTAGGGTTCCTATTGCAAAGGTTAAACCCCTATCTTTATAAGTCTAAAGACACCCATGTTGTTTCATTCTCTCTCATGGTGTGGAAACCTGGTTCCAACATCCCCCCATATTACTTTGGGTGAGACTTTGACCTGCGCAAGTACGTCACTGCGGAAAGGGCCAGTAGTAACAGGGTTTTGTTGGTTAAAATTAACTTTGAACCTGGGTCAGGACCCCTCAATCCAACATCAAGTTTTTTCATAGAACTCACCTTGGAAGCTAAATAAATTTGAGGTGAGACAGAGGCCAACTAATTTGGAAGTGTCATTGTCAGTGATCTAATTTATGAAATCAATGGCCCCTTGAATAGGGATTTTGGTATAAAGGGAAAAAACATCAAAACTTACTAACAAATCCCCATGGTCCAACCTAATAAATTTCCATTCTTTAACAAAGAATGAAAAGTCCTTAACATAGGAATCGATGCGACCAACAAGAGGTTTAAGCTTTTGAGCCAAGAATTTAGCTAGAAGACAAGTAGGCCCACCGATTGTGTTAACTATAGGTCTCAAGGGGACCCAAATTTTATGAATTTTTGGGAGGCCATAAATTCTGGGGTGAGGGGATTTCTTTCAATAAGCTTTTAAAAGAGAGGTTTAAGGGAATTATTCGATTTTATGGCGGTTTTTACTTCTTTAGTAACTGACTTAATGCGCTTCTTATTAAGCTTGATGTAACCACCGCTATTAGAAAGATGATCAATCATTTTTTTAACTTAGTCATATTTATCTAAACTAACAACGACTCACCTTTTTCATCTTTAAGGATGAAAATTTTGGGGTTAACCCTTAGGGATTTAAGGGCAAGGAATTATTCTTTGCTAAAATTTCTTTTGGGAGGCTTAGCATTCCTATGAACGATAGCACAATATTTCCTAATAACCTATATAACATTATTAGGAGGGTCTCTAATACTATATTCGATGTTACAAATAATGTCATCGATGCGAATCATTTTAGGGGTAAGGGAAAAATTAATTTATTTATCAAGGAAGCTAAAAACAAAGGGATCAAAATTTTTACTAGAGAGATTAATAACATTTTTAAAAAGAGGAGGGGAAATATTATTATTATTATTATTATTAAGAGGAGGGGAGGAATTCTTATTATTATTATTATAATTAATATTATAATTAATGAAATTTTTAAGAAGAGGAGGGGAGGAATTATAATTATTATTATTATTATAAACATTTATATTGTTATTGGTAAGGATAATACTATTATAAATATTTTTTTATTCATGTCATTAATAATAATAATAATAATAATTCCCCTCCTCTTTTTAGAAATGTTATTATTCTCTCTAGTAAAAATTTTGATCCTCTAATTTTAGCCTCCTTGATAAAGGAATTAATTTTTCCCTCGCCCCTAAAAATATTCCCATCGATGACATTATTTTTAACATCTAATATTGTATTAGGTACCTTCCTAATAATGTTAAAGAGGTTATTAGGAAATATTGTGCTATTGTTCTTAGGAAGGGTAAGCCTCCCAAAAGAAACCTTAACAAAGAAGAATTTGTTTCCCTTAAAGCCCTAAGGGATAACCTCGACATTGTCATCCTTAAATCTGACAAAGGTGGGGTCGTTGTCATTTTAGATAAATCTGAGTATGTTAAAAAATGATGACCATATTTCTAATAGCGATAGTTACATCAAGCTTGATAAGAATCCCATTAATTCAACCAGTAAAGAAGTAATGACCACCATTAAATCGAATAATTCCCTTAAACCTCTCTTTAAAAATCTTATTAAAATAAATCCCCTCACCTCGAGAATTTATGGCCTCCCAAAAATTCATAAAACTAGAGTCCCCTTAAGACTTGTTGTTAACACAATAGGTGGGCCTACTTATCTTCTGGATAAATGCTTGGCTCAAAAGCTTAAAGCTATTTTTGGTCGCACTGATTCCTATGTTAAGGACTTTGATTTCTTTGTTAAAGAATGGCAAGATATCAGGTTGGACCCTGGGGATTTGTTAGTAATTTTTGAAGTTTTCTCCCTTTATACTGGGATCCCTATTCAAGAGGCCATTGAATTCATAAATCAGATCACTGACAATGACACTTCCAAATTAGTTGGCCTCTGCCTCACCTTGACTTTCTTCAGTTTCCAAGGTGAGTTCTATGAACAAACTTGCGGGGTTGCGATGAGTTTACCTCTTTCCCCTATAGTTTCTAACTTATCCATGGAGGAATTTGAGTCCAAGGCTTTAGCCTCAGCTCAATTTCTCCCTAAAATATGGAAGAGGTTTGTTGATGATACTTGCATCGTTTGGCCCCTTGGATGAGATAAATTATATTTTTTTTCTTATCCATCTTAATTTCCAATCAGACTCCATCAAGTTCACGATGGAGGTTGAGGTGAACATCGTGTATTCCCTTCCTTGACATCCTCTTCTCTATAATTAATGATGGTTTTTTTTCTCACCATTTTTTTCGCAAAAAAACTCACACGAAACAATATATTCATGCTAGTTCTCATCATTTTCCAATGCAAAAATTTGGTGTTCTTAGAATGTTAGGTCCCTATATTACTAGTATAGTCCCATATTGTTGTTAGTGTAATCCATTTATTGTTATTATTTTACCCCTGTAACCCCCATATTGTTATTATTGTGCCCTTAAATTATTATTGTTAGGTCAGCTAGGATTACATTGTGGCCCCATGGACTCCTATATATAGAAAGGAGGTTTTGTAATTTGTATCATCCAAGAATTGTACATTCTTGTAATGTATTGGAGGTTTTCACCTCGAAGTGGCTTATTTCTAAGGCGTTGATATCTCTTTTCTTCTATTTTTTGGAGTTGGTTTCACAACATTTGGTATCAGAGCTTTGAGATTCTAGGGTTTCATTGCTCCAAACTGGTCATCGTGGAATTTTTGATATAACGTTTTTTATAAGAAGTTTCAACAGCTGAAATTTTTAGAGTGCGAATCTGAAATCCTGAGGAACATCCTCGCAAAATTTCGGATGTTCATTCGCAATATTTTTGGAGATATGATTTGTGGAAGTTAGGGCTTTTTCAGGCTTTTGAATTTCATCTCAAAGAGGTGATCGTGGGAAAAGCTTCATAGCTCTCTCTCTGTGAATCAGATTGGAATGCTGTAAAAAGTGGCCACAATTACATAGACTATAGTGTTTTTTCTATCAATTTTAGAGCCAAAGGAGGAAACAGTGACACGTGGAAAGTCATACAAGTTTTCTCTACTGAACTAGTCCAAAATTGGGTCATTGTGGGAGATTGGACATAACTTTGCCTCGAAGAATCCAAATTAGATCAGACCTATGGCATTTGAAAGAATCTTTAGAGGGCTACTACAAGGAGGAATTTTAGATATTGAGGATCTGAAATTATAGAGATAATTCAATTTCAATATCAAGCTCCTCAAAAGAAAGTAAAAGGTGTGTATTTTTTTATTTTTTTTTCCGAATTGCGTAAGTCTTGTTTGAAGAATCAAGTTGAAATGATTCCAAGGGCATATTGTAGAATAGATATCAGTATTGGATTCTAAAATGGCCCCTAAAAATATTTCAACACCCATTAATCCTTTAGAAGGCTCTACTATGAGTCGTGAAGACGAAGAATGGCAACATGACATATCAAAATTACAAGAGAAAGTGCAACAAATTTTTCTCTCGCAAATAACAAAAAAAAATGAAATGGAAATTTTGAAGAAAGGTGTCAAAACTAAGATGGATGGTTTTAAGAAAGGCATGGAAACTAAGATGAATGGTTTAGAAGCTAAGATGGATGGCATGGAAGTGGGCATGGAAGCTAAGATGGATGACATGGAAGCTAAGATCGATTAAAAAATGAAAGACAACATGGAAAACACAAAGAAGGATCTAAAAGTAGACATCAAAGGTTTGGAAAAGTTGATACAAGAAATGTTTCCTAATGGTGAGAAGATAGTAGAGGAAACTCATGATGAGAACAAAATAAATGTTAATCGTGATTTCATAAACTCTAATGTTGGAGGCAAGAACCACCATATTCCAAAAATGGATATGAGGAAGTTTGATGAAAAGGATCCTGTAACATGGATACTACATATGGAGCAATATTTTGATCTCAATAATGTGCAAAACACACAAAAAGTACGCATTGCAACTTTAAATTTAGAACCAAATACATTTGTATGGTATCGATGGCTTTGCTCCCATAAAAAAAAATTCACTTGGTCAATTTTTACAGAGGAAATGATAGCACATTATGAGGATACAAAGAGCAACACTTTCTTTAGAAAATTGATAAATCTCGAACAAAAGTGTTCAGTGGGGGAGCACATTGAGGACTTCCAAAAATTGAATATAAGGGTAACTGATCTTTCAGAGGAACACAAGATCGATCTCTTCATAGGTACTTTAAAGGATAACATCCAACATGAAGTTCACGTTTTGGAACCTAATTCATTGGAGAAGGCATTCAGGTTGGCAAGAAAAATTGAATGTAAAATTATGGCGACAAGGAAGCCTACCACTCACTTCTATAAAGATGGAAGTGTTGCTACTCCTAGATTTGCACAACCTACAAGGTTGAAACCACAACAATTGGAAGAAAAAAGAGAAAAATGGATTTGCTACAGTTGTGATAGCAAATACACTAAATGTCATAAGTGTGCTGAGAAGAAATTATTTTACATAGATTGTGAAGAGGAAGAAGAAAATGAACAAGAAGAGGATATACACCAGGAACCAGCCCTAGAAGAGGAAGAAACGAGTCCAATCATATCGTGTAATGCATTGGCAGGAATTACCATTCCTCAAACGCTCAATATAGAAGAACATATCAAGAAGAAAAAGGTAATAGTGTTGATTGATTCAGGTACCACCCATAATTTTATTCATTGTAAGGTAGCCAAGGAATTGAATTTTTTCCTATACCCAGCACCAGAATGTCAAATGATGGTTGCAAATGGAGGAACTATAAATTGGTCTGGAAAATGACATAATATCAAGCTAACCATGGGGGAATATGTATTGAATAGTCCAATGCTTTCCATTCCTATGGGAGGTGTTGATGTTGTAATAGGAGTACAATGGTTACAATCTTTGGGGACAATAGCTTTTAATTTTCAAGAACTTTTCTTGAATTTTTTTTTCAGAAGGAAAGGAAGTCAAATTACGAGGTACTGTAGGGAAGCTGGGAAAGATAATAAGCTCTAATTTCATGAAAAAGCTTCTAAATAAATAACAAAGAGGCGTAATTGCACAACTATGCTCACTAGAAGTTCCAACATCAAAATCATCTATTTCTGTAGATCTCCAAAAAGTCTTGGACAATAATTCGAAGGTGTTTGAAACTCCCAAAGGACTCCCACCTATTCATGATCATGATCATGCTATTCATTTGATTCTAGGAAGTGTTCCTCCAAATATCGGGCCTTATAGATATCCTTATGTCCAAAAGAGCGAAATTGAACGTATGATTGCAGAAATGTTAGAGGCAGGTATAATTCAACCTAGTCAAATTTCTTTCTTTGCTCCTGTAGTATTGGTACACAAGAAGGATGGATCATGGTGCATGTTTCTGGATTATAGGGAGCTCAATAAGCTCACCCATTCCTGTGATTGATGAATTATTGGATGAATTACATGGAGAAATTTATTTTACCAAGTTAGATCTTCGTTTAGGATATCATCAAATTAGAATGAAGACTGAAGATATTCCGAAAATAGCATTTCAAACACATGAGGGTCATTATGAATTTTTGGTCATGCCCTTTGGCCTTACCAATGCACCTTCTACATTTCAAGGGTTGATGAATTCCATTTTCAAACCCTTCCTTAGAAAATTTGTGCTAGTATTTTTTGATGATATACTAATCTACAGTAGGTCTTGGAAGGATCATGTTCAACATGTTGACCGGGTGCTCAAACTATTGCAGGAGAAACAATTATATGCAAAAACATCCAAATGTTTCTTTGGAGTACAAGAGGTGGAATATCTAGGTCATATTGTATCTCACGAGGGTGTTAAGGTAGACCCTAACAAAATTAAAGCCATTAAGAAATGGAAAGTCCCCACAACCATAAAGCAGTTGCGAGGATTTCTCCAGTTAACAGGGTATTATCGCAAGTTTGTTAAGAATTATGGGAGAATAGCAACACCTCTAACAACATTATCAAAGAAATATGCATTCTCATGGACTCCTGAAGCAACTAAGGCCTTTGAACATCTTAAAGAGGCAATGGGCCTAGCACCGGTCTTAGCTACACCAGACTTCACAAAAACCTTTATTGTGGAATGTGATGCCTCAGGAAATGGAATTGGTGTTGTTTTAATGCAGGAAGGAAGACCCATTGCTTTTGAAATTCATCCAATCAAAGGAAAGTATTTACAAAAACCTATTTATGAGAAGGAAATGTTAGCAATACTACATGCACTAAAGAAATGGTGAACTTACCTAATGGGAAGACACTTCAAGGTAAAAATGATCATGATAGTCTTAAACACTTTTTGGAACAAATGCTATCTTCAGAAGAGTAGAAAAAATGGGTCACAAGGATGTTGGGTTATGACTTTGAAATAATCTACAAAAAATGGAAGCTAAATGTTGTTGCAGATGCACTCTCAAGAAAGAACGAAGAGGTGGAACCATTGCTTTCTGCCATTTCTATTATCCAACCAGATTGGATAACCGAAGCAAGAGATGAATGGAAGAAGGATGAAGAAGTGTGGACACTTATTCAAAAGTTGCAGCAAGATCCTAGTACATCCGATACATTTAGTTGGAAAAATGATTCCTTATGGTACAAATATCGCTTATATCTTTGTAAGAATTCCCAACTAAAACAAAATATTCTTTTGGAATTGCACACTTCTCCTTTAGGAGGACACTCAAGATTTTTAAAAACTTACCATAGGGTGAAGAATGAATTTTTTTGGGATGGACTTAAATCTCATATTCAAAATTTTGTGGCGGAATGTTTGGTTTTCCAGCAAAATAAAGTTGAGACAATTAAGACCCCGGGTCTTCTACAACCTTTATCCATTCCAAGTCAACGTTGGGAGGATATTTCAATGGATTTTATCACAGGTTTACCTAAGTCCGAAGGAAATAGTGTCATCATGGTGGTAGTTGATAGACTTACCAAGTATGCGCACTTTTATGCATTATCTCATCCATTTAAAGCAAGTACAGTTGCTACTACATTTATGGACACAATTCAAAAGCTACATGGAAACCCAAGGGTTATTGTGAGCGACAGAGATCCCATTTTTACTGGAAATTTTTGGATAGAGTTATTTTCTTGTTTGGGTACTCAATTAGCTCATAGCTCATCTTATCATCCTTAATCTGATGATCAAACTGAGATAGTAAATAAATTTTTGGAAGTTCGTTGTTTTGCATCTGATAAACAAACACAATGGGTAAAGTGGTTACCTCTCGTTGAATGGTGGTATAACACTTCCTTCCATACTGCAGCAAAAATGACCCCATTTATGGCACTTTATGGATATCATCCACCATCCATCACATCATCTTTAAGAGAAAATTCAAAGGTTCAAGCAGTGGAAGATCACATCGAGCATCAACAAGAAGTTCTCCAACTCTTAAAGGATAACCTAAATTTGGCACAAAATCGAATGAAACAACAAGCAGATCAACATCACAACGAAAGAATTTTTGATGTTGGAGATTGGGTATTTTTACGGCTACAACCATACAAACAAATATCCCTCAAGCAAGCTAAGAATGATAATAAATTATCACCAAATTAATATGGTCCTTACAAGGTGTTGCAAAATATTGGTACTATGGCATACAAATTGGAGCTTCCTTCTTCTTCACGAGTGCATCCAGTTTTCCATGTTTCATGCTTAAAGAAAGTTATAGGTGAAAATCTTCCAGTTCAAAAATGATTGCCAGAACTTGATGAGGAAGGAAAAATCATATTAGAACCTAAAGTGGTCACAGAAACAAGAACTCTGTTGGGTATGTGTTATATTCTTTCCACGACTAGCCCCACACGATGTACGTTGCGCTGGGCACAGCAGGGGGGTCACAGGGGGGCCGCAACGAAATTTGTTTTGGTATGCGGACCCACCCATGTTTTGTGCATGAGTTTGCACATGGTTTTGGGGTACGATGGTTTTCGATTCCTGGTATTTTGTAGATCCGGTCAAGGGAACTACGGTTATGTTCTAATCTAGGGTTAATGGATTGGGATTTATGTATGCTTCGGCATGTATATATATGTGTTGTAACACTAAAAGGAATATAATGAAAAATCAAGCTGGTAGTCCCAATTTGGGATCCAGGGGAAAATCTCTGTGTTTATCTATTTCCCGAAAGATTTTCCTAAAATTCTCATGTGATTTCCCGAAAGATTTTTAATCTAATATTATCTATTTTATGTTTTATGCTCTCGCTATTGTTTATTTTCTGTTATAAGATTCGTGTGTAGATAATTTCTGTTCAGGGTTAAAACCTACATTTGGTATTAGAGCTGTTTCGGCTTCAAGGGGACGCCTTTGCTGCTGAGGGTTTTTTGCTCGAGCCTGAGGTAGACCCTGTTCAGTGGGAGATCTGTGGAATCGATTCTTGTGGTGAAAGAAGATGGCGAGTGGTGGGAAGATAGAGATCGAGAAATTTAATGGTCAGAGTTTTGAGTTATGGAAGCTCAAGATGGAGGATCTACTGGTGGATAAAGATCAGTGGATCACGGTAGATCCAAGTACTAAACCAACGGCAATGTCAGATGAAGACTAGAAGAAACTGGATCGGAAATCTAAAAGCACAATACGGTTGTGTGTCTCAGATTCAGTATTTTTGAATGTATCTGGGGAAGCTACGATGAAGAATTTGTGGGAAAAAATTGGGACTTTTTACCAATCTAAGTCTCTGGTGAATAAGATGTTCCTGCGGAAAAAGTTGTATAACCTGAGGATGAAGGATGTAGACTCGGTGACAGAGCATCTAAATGCCTTCAATACTGTGGTAAGTCAGCTGTCATATATTCATATTAAAATCTCAGATGAAGATAAGTGCATCAGTTTGTTGTGCTCTCTACCAGACTCGTGGGACAGTCTGGTTATTGCAATAGGTAGCAATACAACTACCTTGAATTTTGATGACATTGTCTCAGCCTTGCTGTCGGAGGAAATGAGACGGATAAATATGGAGGGTCAGAATGGAGATGCCTTATCTGTACGAGGAAGGTCCCAGAACAGAAACAAGAATAAGGTTTCGAGTGGGAGATCTAAATCTAGAGGGAGATCTAAATCTCCTGGAAAGTTTGTAAAGGTGTGCTGGAAATGCGAAAAGGAAGGACACTACAAAAAGGAATGTAGATCTAAAGCTCCTGAGAAAGGAAAGGGATCTGATGAAGCTCCTTCTGCAGAGGCAAAAACCACCTCGGATGAAGGTGGAGATGTGTATTTAGCTTCTTCTTCAAATACACATGTAGATCATGAGTCATGGTTGATTGACTCAGGTGCATCCTTTCACTTCACTCCCCATAGGGAGTGGTTCTGCGAGTATGAGAAATATGATGGTGGTGATGTATTCCTAGGGGATGATAGGAAGGCCAGAATCGTCGGACGTGGAAAATTCAAGCTGAAGCTGCAAGGTGGAAGGATTAGAACACTTCTTGGTGTTCTGCATATACCTGCATTGGCTAGAAATATGATTTCTGTAAGCAGGATGGATGATGCAGGTGTAAAAACAGTGTTCGAGAAAGATGCCTGCAAGATGGTTCGGGGAGCACTGGTATTAATGCAGGGAGTTCGGACTGGAACTCTGTACAAGCTACAAGGTAGCACTGTTATTGATGGGTGTAACAGTTCTGTGGTTCTTGAAAGAGGAGCGGAAAGCCTAGCTATCTCTAGAGAAAAGACCATGTTATGGCATCAAAGGCTTGGACATATTGGAGAGAAGGGCTTCAGATACTGCATAGAAATGGTATGGTAGAAGGTATGTCTAATTGCTCTCTGGATTTCAATTTCTGTGAACATTGTGTATATGGGAAGCAGAATCAGGTGAGTTTTCCTTCTGGTGCTAAGAGGGCGAACAAGATATTAGAGCTTGTGCACAGTGATGTGTTTGGACCTGTGTCAGTTCCATTACTAGGAAATTTTTTGTAATATGTTTCATTCATAGATGACTTCTCAAGGAATACATGAATATATTTATTGAGGAAGAAATCTGAATTATTTGACAAATTTAAAGAATTTAAGGCTCTGGTGGAAAACTAGACAGAGAAGAAGATAAAAGCACTGAGGACAGATAATGGTGGGGAGTTCTGCAAGAAGGAATTTGAAGAGTTCTGTAAGAAGGAGGTATAGCACGGTAGAAGACTACTCCATACACACCTCAGAAAAATGGAGTTGCAGAAAGAATGAATAGAACGCTGATGGAAAAGGCAAGAAGCATGCTCAGTGGTACCGGGTTAGGACAAGAATTCTGGGCAGAGGTAGTAGAGACTGCATGTTACTTAGTTAACAGATCACCTTCATCAACGTTGGAGGATAAGACTCCACGTGAGGTGTGGACTGGTAAGAAACCCTCTCTTTCACATCTAAGGGTATTTGTATGTGATGCATATATACATGTTCCAAAGGAGAAAAGGACCAAGTTGGATAATAAATCTGAAATGTGCATCTTTATTGGGTATAAAGATGGTTTAAAGGGTTACAAGCTTTGGAACCTAGAAACAAGGAAGGCTGTGTACAGCCGAGATGTGGTGTTTAGAGAGGTGAAAGATTTTGTTACACATGAAGTCCTACCAAAGGAACCTGAGAAGATAGAGTTTGAGCTAATGGAGGATGAATCAGACTCTACAACAGAAGAAGATTCAGAAGAGGAAGAGCCACAAACCCTAGCTTTGAGAAGATCAGTTTGGGAAAGAAGGAAACTAGAAAGGTATATTCCATCTACTTTTTGTTTAGGTTTTGCCTTAACTACAACTGATGATGATCCCAGAACTGTCAAGGAGGTAGTAGATTCAGAGGATGGAAAACTCTGGAAGGAGGCCATGGTTGATGAAATGGCATCCTTGCACAAAAATGAGGCATGGGATCTGGTGGAGCTGCTGGCTGGAAGGAAGCCCATCGGGAGCAAATGGGTGTTTAAAAAGAAGATGAATGTAGAAGGCAAGGTGGAGAAATACAAAGCTCGGTTGGTAGTAAAAGGTTATTCCCAGGTGCCGGGAATTGATTTTGGTGATATTTTTTCTCCTGTTGCCAAAGTTACTTCTATTAGATTACTTTTATTTGTTGCTGCTGCATTTGATTTTGAGGTAGAACAGATGGATGTGAAGACAACATTTCTTCACGGGGATCTAGAAGAGGAGATCTACATGGAAGCCTTTGAAGGCTTTTATGGTAAAGGGTAAAGAAAGAAGAACTAGTATGCGGAGTTGAAGAAGTCTACGTATGGGTTAAAAGCAGGTCACCAAGGATGTGGTATCAGAAATTTGATACCTATATACGAAGAGGACTTGGCTTCACCGAAGCAAGGGAGGATCTTGTGTTTATTTTAAATTAATTGGTGACCGTGTTATTTATTTTGGTCTTGTATGTGGATGATATGTTGTTGATTGGAAATGACAAAGAAATTATCCAAGATTTGAAGACAATTGTTCTCCAATTCGACATGAAGGATCTTGGTGCGCAAACTATATTTTGGGCATGGAAATTAAGAGATCGGGCAAAAGAGAGCTCGTTGGCTTCCCGGAGGAATTATGTCAAGACTATATTGCGGGGGAAGTTCCAATATTTAGGATAGTAAACCGATGAATGTTCTGATTCCTGTAGGTGTAAAGTTGTCTGATGAACGGTGTCCCAAGACACAAGAAGAAGAGGAGGATATGTCCCTTGTTCCTTATGCAAGTGTAGTGGGTAGCCTGATGTATGCAATGGTCTGTACTAGACCAAACATTGCACATGCAGTGAGAGTATTGAGCAGGTTTATGTCAAACCCAGGGAAGGAGCATTGGATAGCAGTGAAGCGTGTTTTCAAATATTTGTGTGGCACTAGTGATTATGGCTTGTGCTACCAGGGAAGACCAGGATTGGAAAGAGTGTTGGACATTCGTGGTTTTGTTGATGCAGACTGGGCTGGAGATCTGGACCAACGAAGATCTACAAGTGGGTATGTGTTTAGCCTATTTGGAGGTGCAGTCAGTTGGATGAGTAAAAGACAGTCTGTAGTGGCGCTTTCAACTACAGAGGCAGAATACATAGCAGCCACTCATGCAAGCAAGGAAGCAATTTGGTTGCAGAGATTGTGTTCAAGCATGGGGTTGGTACAACAAGCTATAAGGATAGACTGTGATAGCCAAAGTGCAATTTTCTTGGCTAAGAACCCTACTTATCATTCAAAGACAAAGCACATTGATGTTCAATATCACTTTGTTAGAGATATGGTTGAAGCTAAAAGGGTGTTGCTGGTAAAGGTGGACACTTTGAAGAATGTTGCAGATGCATTGACAAAGTCTGTGAGCACTCAGAAGTTCTCCTGGTGTAGAGAAACAATGGGTGTTGAAGAATTGGCCCAATGACTAAGCTCTCCTGTGGCCCCCTGTGGAAAGAAAAAAACAAGTGGGAGAATGTTGGGTATGTGTTATATTCTTTCCACGACTAGTCCCACGCGGCTTGTACGTTGCGCGGGCGCGCGGGGGGGGGGGGGGTCACGGGGGGCGGCAACCCCCTATCGGGGTCACAGGCGGCGCCGGCTTGAAATTTTTTTTTGGTATGCGGTCCCACTCATAGGCGGACCCACCCATGTTTTGTGCATGAGTTTGCACATGGTTTTGGGGTACAATGGTTTTCGGCCCCTGGTATTTTGTAGATCCGGTCAAGGGAACTATGGTTATGTTCTAATCCAGGGTTAATGGATTGGGGTTTATGTATGCTTCGGCATGTATATATATGTGTTGTAACTCTAAAAGGAATATAATGAAAAATCAAGCTGGTAGTCCCAATTTGGGATCCAGGGGAAAATCTCTGTGTTTATCTGTTTTATGTTTTATGCTCTCGCTATTGTTTATTTTCTGTTATAAGATTCGTGTGTAGATAATTTCTATTCAGGGTTAAAACCTACAAACTCGACAGCTACGAAATCGATAACTTTCAGAGTATCTCATCAAGTGGAAGAACTTACCCACTGAAGATTCTGCATGGGAGGATGAGAATTTTATACAAAAGCACCCAGAGCTACTCAAGGGTTGAGGACAACACTTTTTTGAAAGATAGGGGCATGTTAGGTCCCTATGTTACTAGCATAGTCCCTTATTGTTGTTAATGTAACCCCCTTATTGTTATTATTGTACCCCTGTAACCCCATATTGTTATTATTGTGCCCTTAAATTATTATTGTTAGGTCGGATAGGATTACATTGTGGCCCCATGGACTCCTATATATAGAAAGGAGGTTTTGTAATTTGTACCATCCAAGAATTGTTCATTCATGTAATGTATTGGAGGTTGCCCCCTCGAAGTGGCTTATTTCTAAGGCGTTGATATCTCTTTTCTTCTATTTTTTGTAGTTGGTTTCACAACATTACTCTTGCAACCCATGCTCTAAGAATTTATAATGAGAACCACTTAGAAAAGGAGAAATATCATATTCTTGAAGTTTTTGAAAATAGTGGATACATCAAAACTCAATGCCTCAAGGCATTTCAAAAGTCCATGTAAAGAATTAAGGGTTAAGACTGCTCATGTTGAACCTATCTCTAAGTTTCATCTCTCATTTATCCAAGGGAACACAGACGAGATTTCCTATATCCTTAAAAAGAACAAATTTTCTTCTTCATTCAAACCTCTTAATATCATTAAAAAATCTCTTGGATATGTTAAAGACCCTATAGACACTAAAGACATGAAAGGTGTCTACTTGATCCCTTGTTCATGTGTGATTCATTACATTGGAGAAATTAGTCACTCTATTAGTGTCAGTATTTGCATCCTAACATCAGTGATCAAAAATCCTCTTTTCATATCATATTAGGGTCTCATTCAGAAATTTTTTCATTTCACTAGGTCATCATTCCAAAATTTACTCACTGATGGTAGCCCTAAAATCACAAAATTTCACTTTTCCTAAGTTTCCATTACTTGCTGGCTCATTTTCATACTTTACTAAATGTACATATGTCATGAAATCATACCACTTGTTCAGTCATGTTATCATGAAGTCCACTTGATCAAGGTTTCATTAGGTTTCTAGGGCTTTTCAATGTTTCATTAATACTCCATTTCCATTGCATAAAATCAGCAAGTAATAAAGTGATCAAATAACCTCTATTTACCATGTAAAGTTGATTTGTAAGGAGTAATTCTTATTCCAAGATGTAATTTTTATTTCAAAATGTAATATTTATATTTTCACTATGTAATTTTGTGTCATTCAAAATGTAATAATTTCATGCTTCCCAAAGCTACTAACTCAGAATTCCAACATGCCGAAGCATAAAAAATGTCAAATTCAAAGAGTTATCGAAGTCATTAAATGATCAATTTGTCAAAGAAAAACTCAATTGAAAAGGGTATAGTTTCAAAATGTCAAGTGAATGTGAAAAGGAGAAAGTGGGTCCCAAGACCCAAAACATCAAATTCATGAAGTATAAAGAACACCAAGACATCAAAAGAATCTCATTTTCCATTTCAAACATCAAGCTCGCACTCCCTCAACTCAAAAAACCAATTTGCAGGGTCAAAACTAGAATTTGCGGGTGGCGTTGTATTTTTTCAGGGAGGCGCTACACTTTTGGAGGCAACGCTCCTTTTTTGGTAGTTGGCACTGTATTTTTTACTAAAGTGCACTGCACTTCTGGGTGAGGCACTGTGCTTTTGGGTGATGCACTGCAATTTTTCCCGCTAAGCTCTCCAAGCTTCAAAACTCATTCAAACTGCTTCAAACCTTCTGCAAATACTCTCAACACCTCTTTCCAAGTAGGTAACAACTAATTTCCACCTCCTTTCAGTCTTCAAGAGGAATTTTCATGGTATTTTGGTTTCTATGCAATTTTGGAAGTTTGTCTAGCTACAAACCCTAAATTCACTCCTCATTCCCAACTTGGTTCCCATCATTAGGGAACACAAACCCAAGGAGACAAACCCTACCTCCCTACTACTACCTCCCTATAGTTATATCACCTGCCTAGATTTTCTTTTTCTTTTTACCACACCCTATATACCTATGCTTTATTTTACTTTTCACCCTACCTGATGGGCCTCCTAAGGAAACTATAAAATAATAGTGGAAATAATAAAACACGATTTGATTACTTCATCAAATTTTAGAGAGAAAAAAGGAAAAACTATTTTTTCAACTCGTATTTTCAACTTATCTCCGTATGGGTTTATTCAAATTTCGAGCGGAAGCACTCGTTCGATGTAGAATTTGATTTCTCATCCAAGGAGTAGCCATGTTGCATACTTTCGATGGACCCTGCTACACGAAAAATGAGATATACATGAAAAACGTGATTGGAAACACATTTTTTCATGTATTTCTCATTTTTCGTGTAGCAGGGTCCATCGAAAGAAAAATATCACTTCTTTGGGTCTAATGAGATTCCATACTTTTTACATCGCTCAAAGAATTTCTTTAGGTCATTCGCATGATTGGTTTCTTGTCTAGAAAAGACTGTAATGTCATCTAGATAAATAACCACTGATTTGTTAATGAGTCCTCTAAAAGTTGTGTCCATAGTTCTTTGAAAAGTGGCACCTACATTAATTAACCCAAATGACATCTTTTGATAGACATAAGTTCCCCACTTAGTCATGAATGTGGTCTTTAATCTGTCATCTGGATGTACAAGGATTTGGTTATATCCTGAAAATCCATCTAGAAAAGACATAAGTTCAAAACCACCTACTGTTTGCAGTACTTGTTCCATGGTTGGTAATGGAAAATTATCTTTCTGAAATTCTTTATTCAAATTTCTAAAATCGATACAAATCCTAATGTCACCATTTTTCTTCCTGAAAGGAACCAAAGTTGAAACCGATTTAGAATGTCTAACTGGAAATATGATCTTAGCTTTGAGGAGTTTGTTCAACTCTGTTTTGATTTGATTTTCAAGATTCAGGTGTATTTTCCTCAACTTTTTATGTATTGGTTTTTTCATCTAAAATCATAGAAATAGTGTGTTGAATAACAAAAGTGTCATATGTTTTAAGATCAGTGTAATCCCAAGAAAAAACACTTTTGTAAGTCCTTAATAAATTGACAAATGATAAGATTTCATCAGAAGATATACCCAGACCTAAATTGACATTTTGTGGTTTATTATCAGTTTCGAGATTTACTAACTCAAATCTTAATGTTGAACTTTTAGTTTTAGAATTAGTAACTCTATTAAACCTATATTTTAGATCATAAAGGTCTTCTAATTTGATGACTAACTTAGGAATTGGATTTTCATCTTGTTCTTCCTTTATATGAGTATCATGTTCATTTTCATCTAGAATTTTATTATAATAAGATCCTTTAGATGTAAGGAAATCTATAATATCACAATCATTATTAAATACTCTCCAATTGGTAATATTGTCAGGGAAAGATGGTCTAAAAATCAATTCAATGGAAAATATATCAGGACTAAATTCTTGAGATGGAATTAATTTCGATGCTACATTAGTTACTAAATCTGCACTAGCATTTTGTATTATGGCTACAAAAGAAATATTGAAAGCTAGGAAATAAGTAGTCAATTCTTGGACTAATGATTGATAATGTTTAATATGTCCATAATGGCAATGGATGGTATTTCTTACCTGTTTGAAAATTATTTCTGAATCTCCTAGTACTTTCATATATTTGATGTCAAGATCAGTTTCTTTGTACAAACCTTGGATTAATGCTTCATATTCTATTATATTGTTTGTGTAATCGAATTCAAATTTGTAGGCTAACATGTTTTTTTCTCCTTCTAGGCTTATTAAAATTTAGCCAGCTCCTGCACCATCTTCTGATTTAGAGCCATCAAAACAAAGAATCCAAAATAAAGAATTAACTACTGGTTTATCTACAAAATTTTACACTTGGAAGTGTCTGTCTGGGAAAAAATTTCTATTTGAGAAATAACTGAATTATCGAAAAAGGGTGATGGTTGACCATTAAAATATCCAAGAAATGATTATGTCGAGTAATTTCCAATAATATTATTATTGAATGCTACTGGCTCATTTATCCCTTCAAGATTAGTTACTGTATGTTTTATGAATTTCTATCGATCTACTGTAATATCCCAAAATGGGAATGCAACAATAATTAAACACAATTCTGGAATATCAGCAAGAAATTAACTCATATAATGTGTTAGAAACACATTTCCATAAAATGAATGATGCAACAGCAAAAATATGATCCATTATGTCAGCCAAAAGTGGGGAAAAGTATAAATATGAGCCCTAGAAACATTATTCCCAGAAAATTGCATTATAACAGGAGGAAATAACACTGGGTTCCCTTTTATTATGTATTGGGGACTCCCATCCAGAAAATATTCAGAAAAAAAATCCCTTTTTATGGGTTAAACAAATCTCTCGGTTCCAATATGGTTCAAAAGGGCCCAAATCCCATGACTTGACTAAACAGAAATTTCCTGAAGCATGTACAACATAATTTTATGAGGGTTTCTATTACATAATAATGGAAATAATATATATAGAGTTTATAAAATCAATACATGGAGAAAAATAAGGATTTAGCTCCTTTTTCACATTATAGAGATAACTCGGCAAGGGTTTCATGAAAGCACAAGTGCATAATGCTAGATCTGCAAATATGGATCTGAAATAACACAGTCTACTAAAGATATACCCTCATATATCTGAATAATACAAGAAATGAAGGAAGATCCTTCTTACAAACTTTCCGGGAGAAAGGTTGGCCTTTTCCCCGAGAAAGCAGCTCAAGGTCGAGGGGATTGACCCTCACACTGCAACACTGTAATAAATGACGCAGTTCCTGCAAGGGACTGCGCTGTAGGTGATGGGAGTACTTTGGCCAAGTGCCAAGATATGAAAATATGCTCCAAGACCTTCTTTATTGATCTTCCAAAGGAATGGAGGCTCCCTCCTCTGGAAAACAAGCGATGGAAGTGGTGTTGTGAACCTCCACTGCAACACCCTGCAACACAACATTATACTGCTACAGAAATAACTCTATAGCTGAAGGAGGATGCTCAGCCTCAAGCCTGGATGTGGAGAATTTCAGTACAAGCTCCCTCAAGAGGCCTCTCAAGAAAGGATAAGGATTCCTAAACAGGAAATCCTTTTGCTAAGCAACACAGCAATCTCAACTAAACAGTTGAAGAAAGAACAAGTCATACAGACCAAAAATGCAATATAATATCATAAGATGTCTTTCTATGGCTGCCTTTCCCTCCTTTTAAACATGTGTGAGCCTTCTTGCCTTCGGCCCCACTCATTAGGGTTTCCTTCACCAAGCAATATTTCTCCCACTATCTCTGTGTTGTCTCACTAGATGATCTCCACCTCTTATCCCAGCATTGTTGACTTGGTCAAACTTGACCTTGTCCACATGGAAATGTCCCTGTTCACACCTAAGAGTGTAAAATCCAGCTAGCATTATTATCTCTTTTCACATTATGAGGGATTTTATTCAGATTTTTATCATGCATGCGCCTCCTTACCCATTTATTCATCTCTTAAGTGAAATCAACAAAATTTAATATTCCAATTTGCTACATGCAAATTTTGGAATATTACATTCCTCCCCTCCTACTGTAGCATCCACATCTGATGAACTACCCCAAGGAATGGGATGATGTCTCATCAATGAATCTCCATTTTTCCCCTCCCAAGCATGCAATTTAGCTAAATAGCTATCATCATGAACAAGTAGAGTACTCAAGAAGGCAATAAAGTGATGTCTAGAGGTCCCTTTGAGGAATGCAATCTGAAATGCGGTGGGAAACATCATTCCCATGTGGATCCTCCATCCCCAATCAATCATCCATACAAAATGATTTACCTCCCAACATGGTAACTCCAAAAAATTCTCCTCCACCTTTGGCTCATGTAAAGTAGGTGGGTTGAAAATCTGATCATGGTAGACAAATTAGCCTACCCCACACTATCCTTCTCTCCACTCATGATAAGTGTAGATATTTTTCTAATCTTGGGATGCAAATGAGTTTCCCTCAAGTGGCAAGAAGAAGACTCGATCTACAAAGATCTCCTCTTCAACGTTGTGAATCATGTTGGCCCAAACCATCCCATATGTGATAGATAGAAAATCATAACCATATGGCATCCAATAAATCCTATGGCCCACATCATGGAAAAAAAATTGTCTTGTTTTAGTGTCCATATCATTTCTCATGTTCCCCTTGGAACATGCAATGCAAAAAGTGTGGGAAATCTCTTTCCGCAAGGACACATCCAGCAAATGTGCCTCTCCAGTCATGCTCTCAATAAGAATAAGAACCATATCAGAAAATTAATTCATGATTAGAATCTTAATGAGGGAAATACTGAAGGTCTCATATGGTGCTGGAAAGTACCAATAGTCTCCCAAGTGGTTACAGTGCAGTTTTCCAAACTGCTGCTTCAGAAAATTACATGGCAAGTTGTTTCTTAATACATGGCTGATTATGTATGTTATTACATCTACTAATGAATAGTACATCAATTGAACATACATTAAATGATAGAACACTTTCCCAAGGCCATATAATAGATGGTTGTCTCCATCATATAGTTTGGCCAAAAATTGACCATGGAGCCAAATGAAAAGCTTTCCCTCTTGTGGAGCAATGCACTAAATAGAAATGGTAATAGTATGAAAATATTGTGTTAGACAATCAATAAATGTAGAAACAAAGTTCTCACCATGTACTGGATGTAAGATGATACATGGATCCATGAATAAGTCCTCCATAGTGGTTTGGCATACTCCCATGAAGAGGAATGAACCATGTGCTGCATGAAGACCCTTCTTCTTATGCTTGGAAATCCAAGTCAAGAAGAACATATTAAAGTAATATATGTCTCCATCCATTACTCCATCATTCTCACCTCCTCCTTTTCCACCAAGTGCATCAAATGTGAAGTGATCCTAGGAACACTCCATCCAAAAGTCTCAACTCCAAAGTGACAGCATTGTTGGCCTATTCAAATTGGCTCCTGCTGATACATAGCTCCATTCTTTGACATGCTCATTGTCAAAGACATCTCCCATGATGCTATACATACAAGAAGTTTCTCCCAAAATGGAAGTACTTCCAGATCATCCAAGGCTAGAGAGTAGCGCCTTTGCACCATGATAGTGCCATATCCTACTCCTGCAACATCATGCAAAGTGTGAGGTTTGCCCATGATTTCCAAAGAACAATCCAAACAACTGAATTTTTTGTTGCCTCCTCATACCTCCATCATACAAATCATGTGGTGAAAGCATAATGATTGATATGAAGAATTTCATATCAACACAATGCATCCATACTCCTTGCTGCCCTATGATGCAAGTATCCTGCCAAACTTCCTCCACCCACATACCCTTAGAAAGAGGATATGTCACATGATGGCCAAAATCCTTTAAGAGTAGCCAACGCAGCCAAGCCTCTTGCTACCTGGTGTCATATATTTGCAAGTAGCTTTCTAACTTCTTGCTTTCCATCCACACCCATTCATCCAAATGTGGGTGCCTCCCATCATGCTCAACCTTGGTACCTGTTGGACCTTGAAATTGTTATTCACTTACATTACATTTTCACCTATATTTCCATATTACCACCTTCACTCCACCTCCATTTCATTACATTTATCTTAGCATTGCCACTATTGGGTTACATTTATGTTTTTCCAAACTTTATTAATTCTTAGCATTTTTAAGTGAATTTGTGGTTAAAACATAGAAAGTAATGTGCATATTCTTATACCTAACAAGTGGGATGAGATTGTTGCCATTTGTAGGTCAAAAGGAAGCTTATAAAAGACCTTTATATGGCCTACCAAAACCAAATTCGAATCTGAGTGGAGAAGATCATGGGATCATGAGGATATGTGTCTCATTTCCTATTTTGTATTGAAATTCTAAAAATACATGTGTCTTATCATTTCCTATTTTGATTGTAACTCTAGAGATAGAGGGAGAGATTCATGGACTCTCATTAATGAGATAAATTCTTATATTTTTGTATAAATAGGGGAAGTTTTCTCTTATCATGGGAGGTAAAAAAAAATAGGAGAAGAAGAGAAAGGATTATAGAATGTTTTGTAACAAGGCTTGAGATTGAATGGGACGTAGAGTTGTGAGTTTATCAATAAAGAAGTTCAGTCATCAAATGCTGGTTTGATTGTACTTCTGACAAGCTAGGATTCGACCAACTTAGGAGTGGAGGGCCCCTGCTTCTAAAGGAGGTTTTTAATGTTTTCTAGTTAGATTTTCTTCAATTCTGTTTAGTATTTTTATGTTCATGCTTAATTTCTAGTTTTCAATAGTTTAGATGCAACTGTGTAGATTTTCCTTCCGAAACATTTTCAAGGGGATAGGTAACTCTGTCTTCAGGATTGGAATAAAATTTGAAGTGTTGAGAAACATGGTTGCTTAGTTCCCTGCTTTCATCTTTCAAAAATAGTTGTCAATTGTTGTGTCTAACTAAGAATTTATGAAGTCCATTTTTCCTATTTACAAAATCTTATATTGAATGGTTGAATGTCTTATAAGTGTAGTGATTGAATAGATTTAATTTCTTGTTATTTTCTTGCTAATAATTAAGGGTGTAATTGATTTATCCGAAAGCCATACCAAGGGGTCACAAGCTTCAGAATTGGATGAGACTTGATAAGTTAATTATTCACTTAATTGGTTGTAGATAGAAGATCCTCATTTCATTGCAACAAAAAAATCTTCTTAAAGGTCATCCTGATAGAGACTAATTTGAATATACTTTGCAAGGATGATTAAATGATTAGATTCAATGCAGTGTTTGAGTTATTGTAATTATTTAGTTTAGACAAATGTAATGATTTCTTAGATACGTTACCTCAAGGGGGTCACTCTCCACATATTGGGTAGATGGAGTAATTAAAGCATCTTATATAAATTTCAATTTCATTCTCTGTTTTTATTTTATTTTAGATTTTAGCAACTAAAGTGAAAATAGTTGATTTCATCTCATAGGGCTTTGACCTAATCATTAAATGTTGAAACAACCTAAAGTACAATAGTTGACACATTTCCCTGCTTTCATTTTGTCTTCAAATATCAATTGAGTCATAGATCCATGGATTAGGTTTAATCACTAAATGAAGTACTTGCTTTACCTTCTTATGCAGAACTAGGTCTTAGAACTAGTCCATCAACTTTGGTTTCTCTTATAGAAAATTAAATTAGTTTCATAATAATTCCTTTTCTTCCTTTTTAATTAGATTCATTTTCACTTTTCTAAACTAGCCTAGGGTAGCACACTAAGGATAAAAAAGACAAACCCCCCCCCCCCCCCAAAAAAAAAAACAATAAAAATACAAACACAACAAAGTAAGAAGTAGGTTTCTTAAGCACATATAGTGCACCACACTTCATCAATTTACTAGCCCTGGTCAATAATTTATGTTAGCAATTTAGGACACTAAATTGACTAAACAGTACCCTTCCAATGAAGACTACCATTCTCCCAAATCATATTTCTCTTCTTTCATTTCATGGGATGTTGAAATGCAACTCTTTGGAGATCTTATAGAAAATACCTCATACCCATACCCATCTTGAATCTATCAAGATCCAAATGTGATGAGGGAAAAACCTCCTCAAACTATTGAAGAACCTTGCACTCCATGATATGTTGAATTGCACCTCCAATGAGATCTCCCAATGAGACCTTCTCCTCATCAATGGCCCTCCAAATCCAATAAGGTCTTGGGTCTAGTGCAAGTGGAAGTTTCTCTTTGAGCTGTGAGATGCTCATTGAGAAAGTGTCATCTAGAAAGGAGAAAATATTTCTCATCTCAAGATGTCTACCATCTTTCATCCTTCCCTCCAAGTTTTCAAACCCCAAGCTCAAGTGTGGTATGCAACCCAATAATGGCATATGAGGATGATGGTTCATCTCTTCCTTGGCCCATTCAAGTTTTCACAGTGCAGTGCAATCCTGCTGCTCTAGATTAGCAGTATGTGTTGAAACTTGGTAATGTAAAGGTAGATTTCCACAACCTTCTAATGTATTGGCTCCCCCAACTGTTGATGTTGAATGTTGCTCCTCTAGGGTTGTGACAGTGCTGGTACAAGTCTCCTCAAGTGGTGGTGAGGGCTTCTCCTCCTCTGATATCTTTTCATCAAACCTTTTGATTACCCTTTGAGTGAAATCTAAAAAATAAGATACTCCTGCATGAATCATATGGCTAAACCACCAAGTGCTTGCCTTACCCTCCAGGTGTAGCCCTGCAATCTCTACTGCTTCTCTCTCTACCACTGTATGTAGTAGGAATAATTCATCAAGTATTCTTGCCCAAGCCCTTTTTGAATATGATCCATCAAAAGTAGACAATAGAAACCTATTGCTTTTTATTCTTCTTGTGCTGCAAGGCCTCCTTTCTTCCTCCAACTGGATGAACTGTGGGAAAGCTAGAGTCTCCTTGAAGTATCTAGTTTGAGATTTGAACTCAAAAAGGTATCCACTTAGGATCTCATGCTCCAAGTGTTCTTCATGCTTCTTGTCCTCTCCTCTTTGAGAATAGGAAGTGCATGGCTCTTCCTCTTCTTGAAACCCTTTAGGAGTTTCATCGCATCTCTTCTCCTTCATCTACTTAACCTCCTAGGAGAGGTTATTTCTAGATCTGAAAAGTGATGAGATAAGTCTCATCCTGTCCATAATTATGATCTTTTCTCCTTCTCTTTATTCTTTTGATTGCTGAAACTCACAGGCTGAGCCAAAGGTCATGCTCTGATACCACTGTAATATCCCAAAATGGGAATGCAACAATAATTAAACACAATTATGGAATAGAAGCAATAAATTAAATCAAATAATGTGTTAGAAACACATAGCCATCAAATGAATGATGTAGCAGCAAAAATATGATCCATTATGTCAGCCAAAAGTGGGGAAAAGCAGCAAGATGAACCCTAGAAACGTTATTCCCAGAAAATTGCGTTATAACAGGAGGAAATCACATTGGAATACCTTATATTATGTATTACGAGACTCCCATCTAGAAAATATTCAGAAAAAAATCTCTTTTGATGGGTTAAATAGATCTCCCGGTTCCAATATGGCTCAAAAAGGCCCAAATCCCATGACTTGACTAAACATAAATTTCTTGAAGCATGTAAAACATAATTTTATGAGGTTTTATGTTACAAAATAATGGAAATAATAGATCTTGATTTTATTAAATCAATACATGGATAAAAATAAGGATCTAGCTCCTTTTTCACATTATAGAGATAACTCGACAAGGGTTTCATGAAAGCACACGTACATAATGCTAGATCTGCAGATCTGGATCTGAAATAATGTAGTATACTAAATATATACTCTCATACAGCTGAATAATACAAGAAATGAATCAAGATCCTTCTTACAAACTTTCTGGGAGAAAGGTTGGCCTTTTCCTTGAGAAAGCAGCTCAAGATTGAGGGGATTGACACTTACACTGCAACACTGCAAGAAATGACACAGTTCCTGCAAGGGACTGTGCTGTAGGTGATGGAAGTACTTTGGCCAAGTGCCAAGATATGAAAATCTACTTCAAGACCTTCCTTACTAATCTTCCAAAGGAATGGAGGCTACCTCCTCTGGAAAACAAGTGATGGAAGTGGTGTTGTGAACCCCCACTGAAACACCTTGCAACACAACGTTATACTGCTGTAGAAATAACACTGTATCTGAAGGAGGATGCTTGGCCTCAAGCCTAGATGTGGAGAATTTCAGTACAAGCTCCCTCAAGAGGCCTCTCAAGAAGGGAGAAGGATTCCTAAACAAGAAATCCTTATGCTAAGAAGCATAGCAATCTCAACTAAACAATTGAGGAAATCACAAGTCATACAGACCACAAATGTAATATCAAATCATAAGATGTCTTGCTATGGCTGCCTTGCCCTCCTTTTAAACATGTGTGAGCCTTCTTGCCTTGGGCCCCACTCATTAGGGTTTCCCTCACCAAGGAATCTTCCTCCCACTATCTCTGTGTTGTCTCACTAGATGATCTCCACCTCTTATCCGAACGCTGTTGACTTGGTCAAACTTGACCTTGTCCACATGAAAATGTCCATGTTCACACCTGAGAGTGTGAAATCCAACTAGAATTATGAACCCTTTTCACATTATGAGGGATTTTATTCATATTTTTATTCTGCATGGGCTTCCTTACCCATTTATTCATCTCTTAAGTGAAATAAAAAAAATTTAATATTCCAATTTGCTGCATGAAATTTTTGGAATATTACATCTACCCAGATTTGGTTTGACTTTCCATTGTGGGGTAGCCACATATGTGACCAGTCTGTTGTGAAATATCCATGAAGCTTCTCAGACTAGTCTCTGCTTCACACTAAACCATAGAACTCAGAAATATCAACCACCAATATATCAATTATCTCGGCAACCTTAGGGTTTGATGACAATTTGATAGAGACATAATTTATTTCTCCTACAACCTCTACTTTAGTTCTATCAAGTTGTACTATATGAACAGGAGAACTTTGAGGAGCTATGTTCAACTTAGCACATACTGATTTTGGCATGATATTAGAAGAAGCCCCTAAGTCTATTAAAAAATTATGGACGTTCTTATTATAGATCTCATAAGTTAAAATAAATGGAGGAGTATGAGAGATGGATTGATCACCTATCATAATCAAATATGTAGCATCAATTTTAGTTGAAGGAGAAAGAGGCTTACTCATTTGATTAGTAGCTTGAACTAATACCAGAGTAGGTAAGGTTGAAGCAGGAACTGAATTCAAATCTCTAAGTAAGATCTTTTGTTGTTGTTTTAGCTTAGTAAGTTCATGAATTGAAATTTTGGCCCTGTTATTTTTCATGTGCTCAACTACATTATATTCAATGATGTTAGATACTACCATTGTCTTTGATGTAGGTGGAACATCTAAAGTAGCAGGGTTAGTTTCTGTAGCCTTAGTTGTAGACTTTTTACTTACTGTTTTATCTTTAGCAGGCATTGAGTTCTTCTGTTTCTAATTTGTTTGCATTGCTTCAGTAGTAATTTTGCTCCTTGTACTTATAGGTAAAGCTTATTTTTGTTCATCATTTCGTAGGATAAAATTGCACATTCCATTTAGTTCAACTTCTTCTTCTACTTCAGTTTCTTCTTCTTCTGTTTGCTCTTCATCTGTATCTTGATCAAACTTAGCATTAGATATGATATTGAGTGGTTGAGAATTAGAAAACTGATTTTTCTTGAAGGGTTTGAAAGTATTCTTTGAACTAGAACTTTTGGAAACTTGTTTCTTGATATCTGCCATTTCGTTTGTCATAGTCTTTAAAACTTTCTGAAGACCTTCTACATCAAAAGGGTCTTCTGATGGAATTTTCTTTGAATCATGTTTGAAGGATACTTTCTTTGATTTCCTATCTTCTTGGGAATTCTTATTTTCAAGAGTGATTATATGTTTCTCTACAAATAAATATTCCTTCATATTTTCTGCCAATGTAGGAAATTTTTCTCTATCAACAAAAATGGCTATATTAGATGGGAGAAATGAAATATACCACTCAATTAGAACTTTTGCACTAGGAACTGATGTAGCAAGAATCGTATTGAGTAACTTATTAAATCTTGAATTAAAATATTTTATTTTCTACCGTGTTTTAGCCCTTAGATTTGATAAATTGTTAATGAGAGATGCAGTGGTTCTTTCATCTCCAAACTTAGCTAAAAATTGTTCTTCGAACATATTCCAGCTAGTTATAGAGAGGGCAGGTAATGAAAAATACCAGGATCCTACAGATCCTGTGAGAATATATGGAAATAGTCTTACAACATAATCTTCTTCAACTACCTCTTTTAAATTAATGACTAACATGTAATTATGAATGTGTTCTTCAACTGGAAGACCATCATCACGATTAAATTTAGGTAAACATCTTTCATAGTATTTTGGGAGAGGATGAAGAGAAGTAGGCATTTTTACAATACCTAGATTTTTCCATGGTTGTACATTTGGTGCAGGTACTTGGCCTACCATTGGATCTTGCATGGAGGTGATGGATTGAGTTTGAGTTGAAGAAGAGGCGGGATGAGTGATAGAACTAGTTGAAGTAGTAGTAGTTTGAGTACTAGAACTAATTAAAGTAACACTGATTGTTGGAATGGAAGTTATGGAAGTGAGTGGAGGTAATGGAGGTGAATGGGGTGAATTATTAGATAAGACCTCGCTGGTGATTGAATCTGATTCAGTCTTCTTTTTCTTCCTTCAAGAAGTATCAATGGGAAATTCAAAAGGAGGAATTCCTGTCTTTTGAGTTTCTAATCGAGTTAATAATCTTCTAGGTTGTAAAGAGGATGAAACACTAATCTCGGATGATTGAGAAGTTTCAGTATTTTTAGCAGAAATGGATACTCTCTCTAAATTTTCTATCAAGGACTAAAATTCTGGGGAATTTTGATGAAAATACGGAGATAGTATGGGTTGAGGTTTACTAGGAGACTTAAGAGAAGGATGTTCAACTTCAGATCTTAAATATTTAGATCTAGCTAATGTTCTAGAAGTTGAAGGGGATCTAGAGGGAGAGAAACTTTTAGATTGATCATATCTTCTTTCCAATCACAATTGGCCCTCCTTCTAGTGCCAAAATTTTGATTCCTCGGAATTCCATTGCAACAATGTGGGGGAAAACCACCTAGTCTGAACCTTAGAGCAAGTCCTTTCCGTTTGGTGTGGTGGCTCCGACTGGGAATAAGGGACCAGTTTCCCAATAAGGATGATTTTGGGGTGTGTTTTGTTTATATAACATGCAAATAGGAAATGTTTTTAATATATCATATGCATTTATCTAATTTATCTATTCTACTATATACCTAGGGTGTTCCTTCCTTTATGCGATCTAAAAATATATCTTCCAACTATTAGTAATGAAGATTATTTAACAGTTGAAAGAGATGAAAATTATGTAAAGGTGATTCTTCTAAAAAAATAGTTTCATTAAAAGAATTGTGAAATGTATATCACATTTATATGTGTGATTATATATAAGATAATAAATCATAAACAAATATTAGTACAGAAGTGCACTTAAAATTCATTTATGATAACAGCTCAAATATATAATGCAGATAAAAAGATAACTATTAATATAAAAGGAAAAACTTAATATAACGTGTAGAAGTACCATATATACAAAGACCTACTCATATAAATTGACAATAGTTTTCTGCTCATCTTCACTTTCAAGAAATTTAAAGAGTACAATAGTGCAACATAAGTAAACAACTTCAAATGTGAAACGATAACGTATTTCGTTCCATTAATCCATCAAAGCATTTACAAACTTACAGAAGTGCATTCTTTGCAAATGTTTTTGAAAAAATTCTGGACCCTTCTCTAAATGCATGAGAAGGGTTTAAATACTAAACTATAATATGTTGAAAATTAGATTATTGCATAAAAATAGAGGAGGTTTCAAACAACTATCCTCATAAGGAGCAAACTTAAACTACAATCTAGGAAAATAAAATAACAAAATGATTATGTGTATTGATCCTCTTTGTGCATTTGATCTCGGAGCTGAAAAATATCCACCATTGGTTTTAGCTGAGCTGGCTGCGTAATTCCTGATCTAATCTGGGTTTTGAACACTTCATTCGAAAGTGTTGGCTGCGACTTCTTTGTTGAATTAGTTAATGACTAAATATTTAAGCATTGATGATAAGTTTTGATTCTTGATCAAACTTATTTATCTTTTTAATCATTTCTTCTTACATCTCTGTATTTTTCTTCCACTGTGCTTCTAATGGCTTGAGTTCTAAAAGTAATTTGGTTGTGGATTCTTTAATAAGTCAAGCTTTCAAAAGGTATTCATTAATGGATTCAGTAATTTCATTTATTAACCTTGATGTCTTTGATGTTGCCTTTTCTACTTGTCTCTGTTTTACTTCCCAATATTTAAATAAAATCTCTTTGAGAAATTTGTGTATCTGAGGTAGGTCAACTTTCTTTCTTGAGTCAGATCCTTGCCACTGAATGAACTCATTGATTTTCTTTTCAACTTTCTCACAGCCAAGTCTCCTGTTAGCTACCTGCTAGATCAATATTTTTCTTTTATCACAGTAATAGCGGGTGATTTAATATTTTTGACAAAATGTTTCTTGTTGTTGCTTTGATTTGCATTCATTTCCAGTGCTTCTTTAATAAACATCTTTACTTTAATAAACATTTTTCCATTGCTGCTTCAATTTTTGTTTCTTTCTCTGTGATATATGCTTGGTGTTGCAAATTCATTCTTTAAAAATCCTTTTGAAATTGAGACATATTCATTTCCATCTGCTTTCTGGAGTTAAAATTTTCTTGTTTTAATTGTGTCTCTAACTCTTGTACTTTGTCTTCTTTTTTCTTCAGTATAATTTTTAATTTGGTGGCTTTATCAATGGTGGCAGTAGCATATGCTCCTGCATATTGTGATAACTTAGTTAGATGTTCTATAGGATCAACCAAAGGGTTTTTCCATAGAACATCAAAAAATTCATTCATAAGATTTGAAACATTTCATCCATTTTTCTCTTATTTCTTCTATTAACTACATCCTTATGATTAGGACTCTAGAAGACATCAAGTGAGGGTATTTCTTCAATCTGTAAAACAATATGCTCTGTAGGGTATGGCGGTATGATCTATTGATCATGAAATTCAGGTACCTGTTATAGCGGAATTGCAGTTTCCACTAAATTCTGAGAATTATCTGGCATTTTGAAATTTGTGGATTCATCAATATTAGGTTTTGGGTGTGGTGTTTGCAAGGCCTTGGAAAAATTTTCCCATTCATTCTTCAAAAATTTTGGCTGAGATTTCTCTGCCTGATTAGGTGTATTCTGGATATGATAAACTTCTTGAGAAGATGATCCAGCTCCATTAATTCCTCATTATGTTTGCATTTCAATCCCTTTGATCACTTTATCAATTATTTTCTTTGGGCTCTCATTCCTACTTTCGGATTCATTGTTAGAGTGATCTAAATTATGAGAATTATGTTGTGATTTCCCTTACTCATGATTAGATTTCTCTTGGGATTCATCTTCAAACATGTCTTTGGCTTCATTATCTAGACTAATGTTTGGATTCGGTCTATTGGCATATTCAATAAACAGCAAATCCAAAGGAATTATTTCCAGCCTCTTATTTCTATATGTTTGGAAAGTCTCAAAGTCATTTTGACTGAGCTGACTGGATGCATTTTTCAGTACATCTGTGAAATTCTCCATGCCTTGAAATAAATCATCAAGCATATCTATTACATTCAAGAAATGCTTCAATTTAAGTTTAGTGGTGAAATTATTAATCACATCATTGGGGTCGAATGGCCTCTTTGGAATTAAAGCCAAATTTAATAAAGCAACATTTGAAACTTCTTTGAATGTATGACCAATATTAAAAAGTGCAAAAGTACCACGCTGCAAAGGGAAAGTAGGCCAAATGGCCTTCTTGGTGTCTTTGAGTTGCTTATAAATGCCACATATTACAAGTTGGTAAGAAATTTCTCTTGCTACGAGTTTATCAGACGCATAATAGGGTAAAACATGGGGAGAAGAATAACTACCGAAAACTTTGATATAGGTGAAATTATCTTCAGAAAACCATCTAGCAATGGGAAAAATGTCTGTGCTATCCTCTTTGGAAATCCTAGGGGCTTTTTCATTAAAGATAATCTGATGCATAGATAACATGACTTCATTGCAAATTTTATAAAAATGTAAATGAAAATCAGATTCCCAAAAAGCTTTTTGGTAAATATGGATTGGAGTGGGGTCTTGGGTTGTCCATTTCCATCCCATGATAGCAAAACTTGGATAAAAGCAAATTGCGTCCATAATATAAGCACTCATGTAGAAGGGGGGTATTTCCCTAGAGGAAACACTTCTTTTACTTCTATAATCCATGATATTTCTGGCCAAATTATTAGACAAGACGTTTTCCCAATTCATAATATAATAATTGACAATTGCGCCAATTAAAGGGACCCAATCTACGAAAAACCTAGTAGTATCTTTATTTGTAAAAAATATACATAACATTACAGCAGCATAGCAATAAGGGGAGGGTAACTATGCTATCATGTACATACCGATTTTGTCCCATTTTAGCTTGCCTTGGTCATATTTCCATCTCTTTATAACTTTCATCAGGTTTGTATGCTTCTTTGTAAAGATTTGGAACAAATTTTTGTCATAATTCTTCTGCAGCATGGGCAAGTGGTACATTGTCCTCAAATCTTTTGCAGTGAACGAACCAATATTCTCCAGCTTTGAATTCTTAAATGACCTATTTTCTATGTTAAGATGGTCAAATACCCACTTTAGCATATCCTTGTAGGGGAGAATCTTCGGCCTTGTTGCTACTTTGTGAAGAAACGAGCATGTAACTTCGAAGTAGGATGGGTATGAAGAAACTGACGCATCTGCTGTAGCTATTTTGACTATTACCCTTGGTTTTTCATCCTCAAAGAGTTGGTACATTGCTTCCCATGAGGAACTGTCACAATCCTTGTTGTAGGTCGTATTTGAGAAAAATGGAGGCATGTTTGAGTCTTTAGCGACTGATGTTTGGGAAATTTTCTTTACTTTCTTTTTCATTCCAGTTATTCTCACTCCGTTAAGGGATTTCTTGAATTCAAGTGAACAGAGTAAACTCAAATCTAAGATGAATGGAGAGAAGGATAGATCTAAAACCATATAATAAAAAATCCAACGTTAAATTTATTCAAAACAAGCTCGAAGTAGATATCAATATTTCTAACCTTACTCCCATTAAATGCCATTAATAACCGATAATTCTTCCTATCAAATATCTTACATGCCTTTACATAAAATGTCTAATCTATTAGTTTAAGACATTAGATATTATATTCGGTTGATTAGATATGAATCATTTTGTGCACTTGAGTAATAAGTATCAATATCGCATATCACAACTTGAAACTGTTACCATTACTTATGTTTTTCGTCACCGATGAATTTCGCGAAATGCAATCTGCGCAAATCGTAGATCACAATTTTCATGCAGTAATAAATCTTTTTAATTTGGTTATTCGACGCAAAACATGAAATGTGCTTAGGAATCATTCCATTTGTGCTTTATTAGACCTTTGGACTTTAGAATTATTTCTTTATTGGTTTGTCGGGTCCGAGCTATCGCAATCTTTACCGAATTGTCATAAGTTGATTGTTTTTAAAAGGTGTGATGCAATTTCCCTTTTAAAGGTTTTTAAAGCATTCGTAATGGGAATTCTATATAACTTTTAAAAAATTTAGCGCATATTTCAATTCGAAACACTTATATATGTTTTAACTTATTCATCTTGTAAGTTATGCGATTTCCGATGAGCTCTTTTAAAATAAAAGTGAAAAGGGAAAAACATTTATTTCCTAAAGTTTTTAGGCTTAGGCTAAAACAAAATCAAGGTCATAAATTTCTATTTATTTTTAAAGGGTCCCCATTTATTTAAAGTAAATGGGGGGTGTTGTATAGTACAATAAAACCATATTTACTTTTAGAGAAAGAGAGCATAGTGACCTCACCTTCCAACTGGGTTTTTCTCTCCAAAGGGTTTAGTAGGTCATGTCTTGTGTCAAATGTGTATGTGAGATTTTATTTCATTTTTATCTATTTTCTACATAATTTTGAATTCACATGCATGCACAATTAAAATATTCTACAAATATAGAAATCTAGAGAGAAATAAAAATGTAATAATGTAGAATTTCAGATTTTAAATATAACTTTATCAGATCTGTTATGAGAAAATGTTTAGTGGAATATCCATAACAATGTGTGAATCATATTGGTATCAAAGCTGGTTTCTATAACACCCTCCTCCCACACTTACCCAAGTTTACCAGTCGATCTAGGTAAATATGTGAAGAAGAGTTACTATGATATGATTAAACTTCCTAGATCACCTTAAGGAAGTGGAATCAACAAAAAAAAACCTTATTAACCTTCCTCAAGTGATATAGTACTCCCAAGGGATAAACCACCCTTCCAGGTGTCCAAACCCTAAGTTAAATTTCCATTTCATTGACATGGACTCCTAGTCACATGCACAAGGTTGCATCCATGCAACTGTAGGCCTCTAGTCACATGCATATCCATTGCAAGGGTATGACTGTAGTCTTTTTCAGTTAGTTTTGTGCCTGAGACCCTGAAATTTGTGCCACCTTTTACGAGCTAGAATTAAAGTCACTGCCCATAAGTTAATGAAACTTTCTAAAAAAATAAATTACACAAAGACAAAGATTCTAATGTAAAACTTGATCAAGGAATTGGACTAACCAACCCTAACCATGACAAACATTTCGTTAAAAACATCATGAACATGAAATGTATAGGTCATAAATACACATCAAAAAATAGGGATATCATACTTATCTTAGAATCGTCAAGAAGGTTTGATTCCCTCTCACAGTAGCTACATTATCATCTATTAGGTCATGCATTCATTAACATTTCATTTACGAAACAAAACATGAAGAGAGACATAAATCAAGTCTTCCATAACCCATTACTATAACCAACATATAACCAAAAAACAAACAATGATAGAACAACCATTATAATCACATAATAAAAATACCATTTACACATAATACACAAGAGGAAAAGAGTTTTTATTAAAATAATAAAAATGAAACCAAGTCAGGGACTTCCACATACCACCTAGCCATATATTGGGCTGAACCAAATCTTTATTTCAACCAATCACCCCTGTGCCATATTCAAAGCATGAATGTGGGTCTTACAAAAAAAAAACCAAGGCTTCCTCAGGCTTTACAACAGTCCACCAAGTGATTCCTAGGCCCAAGCCTTGATCTATACAACCATGATTTACCACAATCCCACCATATATCAATCCAAGGATCACTAGGCTTATACAAGCATGAATGTATCTCTATATCTCTGCCTAATCCATGAGGAATTTTTCTATCTCTAGCCAATAGGCTTTACCGTATATCTCGCCATTCAGTAGTAAAGGATTCCTAAGCCTAATGAGGGCATACACAATAATGATTTACCACAATCTGACCTACACCAGTCTAGGGATTCCTTTTGTTTCCTCCTGAGACCACCCCACTCAGTTTCAAAACCATCTAGAAATATAGCTCAACCAAATAAGAGAGAAACCCATCACACCATGACTATCCGGAAATGGAAAGGAAAGGATAAAAACCACTATCACATATAGAAAAACCCATGCCAATGGCAACAAGATAACCAAATACACACATGCATGTACTATGCATGACAAAATTAGGAAGGAAATCATACATGTGCAACTCGATACCTACAAGTAATCCTGTTGTGGCCATTGGATCCAACTCTTCCTTGCTTGATCTTTTCTTTCTTTTTCCTTCTTTGTACTTCATTTTCTTTCCTTGATCCAATGCTAGAGTTCTCCAAGAAAACTCTAAGTGTCCAAGAGTATGAGGGAGAGAATAGAGAGAGAGGTCCAAAACTAAACTAACAAAATCTAACGCTAACAAAAGCTGTGTCTGATCCTCAGAAGCTGTTTTATCATTGAGGCCTCTAATTTATTCATTTTCCATTATTTTCCTTCAATTTCCTCATCAAATGCATCCTCTAACCTTTCACCTTCCTTTTCTCCTGTTTTCCATTATTTTCATAAATAAAATGCCAAATAATGCCTCTTTCCTTTTTTCCAATTTCCTTTATCCATAATAAACCAAATGAACACCCACTAGGATGTTCTTTCCCAACATTAAGCTTGGAATACGTGTCTGATGACCTTTATCTTATTTTTCCTTTATTACATGGGTTTTAACCCAGGGTTGTTATAGAACCCTCCCCCTTGGGGAACATTGCCCTCAGTGTTCAATGACACCTATAACTAGAAAACCACTAAAACAAAACATACTGCCCATGGAGCTCTATATCCTAGCTATTACAGGATTTACAATGACCACTGCCGAAAACATGATAATCATACCATTTACTGGAGCTTTATAACACAAATCATTATGATATTGACAATAAAAACCACATTTTCTCAACCAATAAATAACCATAATGTCTATGGAGCTTTATAAATTAAAATCGATATAGTATTTACAATAATATACACATATGCACATTTTCTCAACTAGCTAATAAAAGGATATGATGCTCGCATTAGTCAACAAGGAAATCCAGAGGCTCACACCTACACCCTAAAATTAATATCATGATTCAATTCCTTCTTAGGAAGTCCAGAATCCAATGCCAAATTCAAACCTGCATCTAATGTCTAGTGCTACGGTCCTCTGCCATTTGTTCTCTCTGTGAAAATTTACCAGCTCATTATTCTAGGGCACACTCCCAATGTGCATATGATTCCATCTAGAAATGATAATGGAAAACAAACATCCAACCTTGACCTTCCATTATTTTCTACACAATGCCTCGGTAAATCTAATCACCCTCTTCCATGTACTCACACACCTTCCAAGTTCCTCGACATCCCCATTCCTGGGCTATCCATCCCTTGGCAAGGATTCCTTGCATCATAAGGTCCAAAAACCAAGGCATATCCCTATGTCAAAACCATCATATCGGTCATAGAATGCTCATGGAAATCAATGAACACTATTGGGTACTAGTGTCCCATAATGGCCTTGCTCCTGAACTGATTTACCAATATACTGCTGCCTATTCCAATTCCTTTTTACTGCTGCCAATTCTTGCAATTAGTTTCAACCACCCAAATCGGGCATTTTCTATGCTCTTCTATACCAAGAAAATAATTTCCATTAGACTAAAAAAACTTGAATTAAATTCAAATCAGACCTCATTGGTGGCCCGTCAATAAGGTACACCTACAATTCTGTTTACTTCCTAGCATAACAAGTCAAACTATCTGATTGATCAAATCATCATGTATAAACATATCACATTTGGTTAGCTTGAAACACAACCATCGTAAATAAAAATCATGAATCACATGAAATCCGCATAATAAAAAATCATAGATCACATGTAACCAACATAAATCAGAATCATAGATCACATACATAATAAAAATGAAATAAAATACCAATACTTATCCTTCAATCAATGCTTTTCTTCTACCATTATGCTTTTCCTTTCTGTACACACATCGGATTGGTTGCCACACCCGACAAACACCTAGTGCCTTCTCTTCAAACATGTACACATACACATAGTGTTCATCACACACATACAACCCCACACGACATACAACACCATACAATACATGCACCTACACCTGATAGGAAACACATACACCTACACTCAGTCTACAACACAACACACACACCTACATCTGGTGTACGACACAACACATACACCTATACCCAGTGTAAAAAACAACATAGTACATACACCTACATCCAGTGTACAACACAACACAATACACATGTCACAATACCATGACTACACAATGCACATACACAGTACCACACATGCACAAAACAATATGTACAACATGCACACAATATCACATGTACACAACGCAACATGTATGATAGGCACACAATACCACATGTACAACATGTACACAGTGCCACCTGTACACAACGCCACCTACACAACATGTACACAACACCATATATACATAGAATTGCCTAAACAACATGTGCACAATATGATCTATACATGTCATTGCATAAACAACTTGTACACATATATAAAACACTTGTACTACACATCCAAAGACCACACACCAACTCTACCAAGAAACCTTGCTTCTAATGTCTTTCCACTTAGTCATGCATGTTCCAGCATGCCATCGATCACACTGCTTCCATTCTGATTATGTATCCCTCAACATTACCTATCCATAACATAAACATACACATAATACAAGCATAGAATATCAATTCATCGACATGATATTGACCTTATAGATCTATTAGGGTTACTCTTCCCACTTGATTCCTCATAAACCAGGAACCTCTTCGTGCAATTCACCTACATAAGAAATCATTCCTCCACAAGAATTATTCTTTATGACCCTATTAGACAACGACATACATACATACATATATACATATAAACATAAACATAAAACATTCATGATCCTTGATGAACCTATCAAACAACTATATACATACCTATATATACATGTGAGCACTAGCAAAAAACAATCCTAACAACCATGTCAGTCAACGACATACATACATACATACATATATGCATATATATAAACATCAACATAATCATAGTCACAACACAATTACCAGATATCATAAGGTTAAGGTTAAGAGAACTCCCTTTATCCATGCACAACATGCACAACATTGAGAACAACATTTCCAAACATAGCCAAGGCATCTATTACCTTAAGCTCATTTACTTTACCTTTCCTAGTACCTTTCTCATGATTTTTCTACCATAATACATTTATCCCAATGGATCCAACCAACTCAACCTATTTTCATACTCTTGCCTTGAAGTTCCCTTATACATGCACCAAGCTTCATCTAGGTCTTACATTACCTATTCAGTTTCATCCACCTCTTTCTAAGCTCAGTTAAATTTCCTCTTTCCCAACCAATTTCCAAGATCCTAAAAATATTAAAGGAAATAACGAAAAGAAAATAATAAGAAAACCATGAAAACCAATAACAATATGAAACCACAACCAAAGTGGCATGACGATGCACCAAACATAAACAAAACTTCAAATCAAATGAAAACAAATCACAAAGCACCAAAATCACAAAACTAGCAACAAACACCATAACTCAATCCCCATGGGTTCCCAATGCTTCCAAGGGAAATATCAACCCGAGCCTTCCTCAAGACTTCATGGCAGACTCTTTTTCCATGTAATCCCCTATATCATACTACCATAAACACATAATTGTCAGTGTATAGTAAATATAACAATATACCAGTTACCTTACCTTGATGTGCCAAGCACATTACCTTGTAATTGAAAACAACCATGCCATCTCTCAAGGGGCTTCAATTCCTTCATTAATCCAACCATAATTATAAACCAACTAGTACACCTTTTAAATACATGTTCATGAATATAGCACATATCCACATTCAGACGAAATCAAGGTTAAGAAGATTTCCTGTATGCAAAGCACTCATTCGTTTGGAATTGTAGTTTCCAAACATATCCAAAGGAATTATCGCTCGATCCCTTTCTTTTACTTATTCTTACTACAATTTAGTCTTATTATGTACTATCACATCACCCAAATGTTAGTTATATAAACAAATCAATTGTTACCTTGTCACGTTAGTACCAAACATGTTTCCCTACAACTGTTCACACATGTAGGTCACATGTTCCAAAGATCAAGACATTATATTTATTAATTTGAAATTAATATTTTACCAATACTAAAAACCATATCATAATAAACTAAAAATCATAACACATAATGCTACAACTATCACCTACCTAAATTCAAGTGCATATCAGTTGTCTCAATAGATATTGTGTTAGTACAATCATCTTAAAACAAGATCATTACTTTATGCAATATTATAGACACATACTTATATCATGCAATTAATAAAGCATTCAAACAACTTGTAAACATAACATGTTAAATAAAGTGTTAGTTTCAGTATTTGCATACTTCCACTAGGGATCAAAACACATTTCACATGTGCATATTAGGTGTCCCACTCTAAGAAATTTTTCATCATTCCATTAGGTCATGACATAAAATTGTTCCACTGGTGGTTGTCCTTGTCAAATAATCTTCATTCTCCCTCAGAAGATCATATCAGCTGACTCATTCTCATGCATCTTTGAGCATAACAACACCTATGGAAATGCTCTATTCACTTGGGAGTCTTTAAAGTTAAAATCTCATTCAAAAGTTAAGTCAAAAAGTTGTCCCATTAGGTCATTAGGGTTTTGCATTTCTCAAGGTCACTCTTTCATTCAGTTGAGGTAAACACATATATGAGAGGGACTAAATAAGATCATCAGGATGTATTTATTATACTCTCAAAGTTGTATTTTTAGTTTAATGACTTTTATATCAAAATGTAATTTTGATAGAAAAGTCAAATATGTAATTTATTTCAAATTTTCCAAATGTAATTTTATGTTATCATATGTAATAAATGCAATCCCAAGCTATCAAAGTGCAATCATGTCCAGCCTAGGTGAGAAAGGAAAGCCAAACTCCAGGTTGATCAAGCCTGCAATGCCAAAGGTCAGAAAGAAAAAAGAGTATCAGTGTCAAAGAGGAAAACTGAACATTAGAAAAATGGGTAATTTGAATTAAATTTCAAATCCACTAAAGCTATAAAGCCCATCAAGCACTTCAAAACAAGCCATTTTTTCCATTTAGCTATTAAGAGTCTTTAGCAAAGGAGAAAATATGAGTTTTTAAGAATTTTGGGTGAAAATTTCTTGGCGTTGCATTTTTTCACCTTGGCACTGCGCTAATACCCAGCCGCGCTGCGCTAATGACTAAGAAACACAGTGCATTTTACATAGGCACTACGCTAATATCTGGAGGCGCTACGCTAATACCTGAGAAACATAATGCATTTTACACAGGTGCTGTGCTAATAGCTGGAGGCGCTGCGCTAATGTACAGTTTGGTCTACAAGCCTCAAAATTCAGTCAAGGTGCCTCTAAAACTTCAGCGAAGTTTCTCTAAAGCCTTTGACAAGTAATTAATAATGAATTTCAGCCCCTTGCTGTCATCAAAAGAATTTTGATGGTGATTTTGTTTTCTTTGTGAAATTTGGAGGTTGGATAGGCTATAAAACCCTAGATTCAGTCGTTGTTCCCATTATTCCTAAATTTTCCACTCATAAGCCTCACATTTTCTTCCTCCACCATATCCCTATTCCCTAGACCCTACTCCTTCCTTACAGCACCATATCCCTATTCCCTAAGCCTATTTCACTCCCCCATCCCCACCTACCTCATCCCTAGGGTATCAGAGCTTTTAAACTCAAAATGTCGGAAGACGGGGACAGAGATATCAGTGACGAACAATCACCAAAGAAAAGTGATCACAAAGGAGGGAAAATTAATATATTTGAAACAATAACCACAAGGGAACTCATGGCCTCTCCTCTCACTATGTCTTGTTTCAAGCATGTTGGTTGCTTTGAGTTTCGTGAGAGGGTGCAACAGATTCAGTATCACCGTGTGTTGACAAGTTTGTTCATAAAAAATATTCATGATGGGCATGCCATCCTTGCTGGGGTCACTTTTACTATGTCCGCTAGTGCTATTTCAGCTACTATAGAGATCCCTATTATGGGAGAGAAATGGTTTAAGAAGGTAAAACTTGATTTGAGCTATTATGAGCCATACCTCAAACCTAGATATAAGCATGATAAGAAAACTATTTTCCCTTTCTCTCCTCTCCTTGACCGGTATGTTCCCATGATGAAAATAATCAAGAAGTACTTCACTTGTGAGGGGACGTTTTCTCGACTCTATTCATACCATATCAGACTCCTCATGCACTTTACTAGAATCAAAATGCTTCATATACCTTACTATCTCTCCCAAAGAATTGACAAGATGGCATAAATTGTACAAAGGAGGAATTATAATCATCAAATTCAGAGTCTTTTTCACCATTCCCTTATTAATATGGTAGTCATGCATCATCTTGAGCAGAAGAACATTTCATGGGACACTTTCATTGCAAATGAGGTTTTCACTACCCCACCTAGTCATCATGAGTAGAGCATCCCTTCATAATCGCATCCTCCCATATCCACTTCTCCATCTTAGCCTGCATCTCATACATCATCACCTAGTCATATGAATTCACCTCATGTTGACCCTACTTCTTCACCTTTCTGTAATCCTTCACCATCATTACATCATGATACTAAAGCATCAAGTAGTGAAAGGGGCATTGAGACAACTTGGGCTAATGTGACTGATGTTGAGCCATTTCCCAAGACCTATGAGAGAGGCCATAGGCATGTGTTTGCTTCACTTGGAGTGAAAGGGGCCATGCCTTCTTCATCAGCAAAACAGGTAGACAAGGGCAAGGAGCCAATCATTGAGGAGCAGGAGGACAAGCATGAAACATAGCAGGAGTTTCAGTTGATTGACCTTGATGAGGAGGATGATGATAGAATCACCATTGCATTAATCAGAATCAAAGAGGAAAACATTATTGAACTTCAATCTAATCTTGACAGAGCACAATTTGTGATTGGTTTTCTTGAGCAAGAAAATCAATAACTGAAGACAAAGCAAATTATCAATGAGGTAAGGACCACCAAAGCAAAGAAAGAGGTAGAAAGGGCTAAAGCCTTGTTGGAGGAGACCTTGGAAAGAATTTAAGAGATTGATTATGAGGAGGATCAGCCTCCAAGATAGAGACCAAATACAATAGGGCTAAAAAGAGCTCTAGCCCGTGAGAGAGAAAGAGAAGCTGAATTGGCAGAGCAACTTACTCCAAGTGAGTTGCTTGCCATAGAGATTAGCAGGGATAGAGAATCATGGATTGATAGAGCCCACTTGCATTTGGAGGGCTTGCTAGAGAAGGCCAAGAAGGAAAATAATATTCAGAGGAAAATGGCAAAGCACTATGCCATGAGAAACAAAATTGCAAGGTCCAAGCTCAAACGAGTCCATGCAAAGATTCAAGCTTTGACCGAGAAAAAGGAGAAGGAGAGGTTAACATGCTTTCTGAGGTGTCTCTTCATGCCTCTAACCCCTGATCAGAAAGTAACCTCACAATTTTGACAAATTTTGGCACATTACGCACTTTGGTACTTTTTTTGGATTTTTGGGCAATTTTGGGACACAGTCACACTACCAAAAAATGCAGCACCCTTGGTGCTGTGATTTTTCTTGGGGAATCCAATGGAAAAATGGTCACCACCATCATGTTCAGAATGAAGAGGACATTAACTCTAGAAATTTTTAGAAAATTTTGAGGAAAATTGGTCCCTCAACAAGGCAAAAAACCACCCAAAAAACATGTTTTGCCCTTGTTTTTGCCTAGGCGCTACGCTAATACCAGTCTTGGGAGATTCACTTTTTGACAGTGAAGATGGGTAGCATTTTTGAAAATGGAGGCATATTTGGAAACTATACTTAGAGATATTTCCAATGAGCTATCATGGATATTATTTGGACACCGGGAAGGCCTCCAAATGTTTCCTGCAAGAGAGGCTATTTTTTCTGTCATGGTGATGCGCTTTTTCCAGGAAATTGTCATTTTCACCATCTTAAACATATTTTGACTTTTTGACTTTTTTTCTTGGGAAATGGGAAATCATTGATGTAAAAGGTCAAGATAAATTTAAATCTCATTTTTTTATTGTTATCTAGGGTAGATACATCGGATAAGTCCCCTGGAGGTTAAATGAATCAGTTTCCTCTCTTTTAGAGGCAAATTGTTGAGTTTTCCTAGTCTTTAGATTCTTGTTAGGGAGTAGGTGAAACTGATCCCTATCTCATGAATTCGACTCCCTGAGGCTAGGAAGAGTGGTTTTGAGGTCTATATAATGTATTTTATCAGTCATTGTAATGGTTGGACTCACTTGGAGCTTTGGCACCTCAAGGACACAATTTTTGAATCAGTTTGGCCATGACATTAATGATAAATTTGCATCTATTTCTTTGGGATCCATGTGGGTATGAATTTTTTGACATATTTTCTTCTTTGTGATCATTTTTATGAATGTAGTGTAAGCTCATAAATCATTTTCATGTCTATGATATGCTTAATTTCAAGTTGAAACACAGAATTCATGTTTTCATGCTCCGTTTTGGGGGATTTAGCATAATTTGTTTATTTTCTTCAGTTTAGGGAGAATTCATTTCATATGATATTCCTCACTCCTCATCCATCTATTCAGCTCACAATAATCATACTTTAAATTCTAAAACCTTCTAACTACCTTGCCCCATAGAACACCCTACAAATTATGACCTAATTTCCTTGCCCTAGCTATTAGACTCCTCCTAATCCAGCAAAACCCTACACAAATCAAAAATCAAAACCCTGAGCTACTATACCTAGCCTAAAATCTTCTTTCCTCAGTCATTTTGGCTGTGATTCATATGGAGAGAGCCCTCTCCTAGCCTAGTAGGGCTAGCTACTTGGCTAAGTGTGGTTTGAGGATACCTTGGAATTTCCTCTCTCAGCCTGAGGTTCAATCTGAGTGATAAAATTTTGGCGACTCCACTGGGGAAAGCTAAATATCATATATTTCCTGGGAAAGAACGACAAATTTTAGATCTATTTACTGATGGTGGACAACAATCAGATGCATATGAAGGTTGAACCCTTCACCTGGCGACTCCAACTTGATGTAAAGACTCCACTGGAGGATCAACCTTGCCAGTAGGAAAATGGAAGGATCTTACACAAAGGTCAAGTATTCAAAGTGGAATTATATTCAAGGTCTAATCTACTTTCTTTTAAATTACTTCTTTTATTTTCCTGAAACTATCCTGAAAGCTTTCTAGAGTTTGTTATATGATAAAGATGATAAAAATATTGATTCTACCAGTTTGAAAAGTGTAAATACCAAGTTTTCCTTTGAACTTGGTCCACATCCTTTTTCTGAATCTTATGATGACCATATTCAAATTGATGGGCCTAAAGAGATGAAGACTGATCCTACAACTTCTGTACATACTCCTACACCTTGTAAAATTCTAGATCGATACAAACCACTCATCTTACCTTCTATACTCCATGCTTTCCCTGAAAATCATTACCTATATCTGCTGAGGTTTGATGGAGAATATGACAACATCACTGCTAAGAGACATATGCAGAATTTTGATACTTTTCTAGACCTTTTTGAAGTTGACGAAGAGGATGTCAGTAACAGGTTATTTTCTCTTTCTTTGCAATGAAAATTCAAGAGTTGGTTCAAAAACTTTCCTGCCGCGAGTATCTCAGATTTCCCGTAGTTTGTCAAAGTTTTCCTCGATAGGTGGGTGGTCAAAAAAAACCCTTTCCTGATTCTAGAAGTGTATGCCCAGCTAAAAAGACAACTAGGGGAGACAATATAGCAGTTTTTTTCTAGATTCAATCAAGTCTATTATTCGATACCTGGTGATATAAGACCTCCTACTGGATCAGCTCTCTTACATTACCTAGATTACTTTGATCTGAAAATGGAGTTTCAGTTGAGAGAAAGGAACCTTGCAAAACTTGAAGAGATGCAGAACAATGTAGTAGATGTAGAGGCTATTCTGCTGATCAGAAGGGAAAAGCCGAAGGAAGAAGAGAAGAAGAACATTGCAGGGCACCTGACATATTCAGAGGTAAAGCTCGACATTTTGGTAAGTACAATAGAGGAAATGATGCAAAGGATCACCATGAGAGATGTATTTTCCATTCAACATCATCATGAACCACTTATCCCAAAAAAAGAAGAGATTGCAAGCCATAAACATTTTCCTACTAATCCCACCCACCATAGATCAGAAAATGGATTTGTAGATCAACCCGAGGAGAAACAATATGATAATCTAATGTGTATTATTGGTGACATTACTTATATTGATTATGTTCCAATTTTGATCAGTATGATGATGATTATGTTCTCCAAACAGAAGTTAATCTTGCAGAGAAATAAAAAGTTGGTTTGTGGGAGGAAGTTCAGTTTCAACAGCTTGAAAATAGTGATCATCCAATGCATATCAGCTATGAAAGAGATGAGGAAAGTCTATAAAATGTGGAAATAAGTGAAGGATATTTTCCTTTATGTTTTTCTTCATTTTAATTTCTGAAAGAAAAATTTTCCAAGATTATAAATTAGCAGTCTTTCAGTTTTGATATTGAGGTTGAGGTAGATAATGAACTTCTTGAGCAAGTTGTTGATGAGAAACCTTCTCTTGAATTGGTTGAAGAAATTATTTGCGACATAGAATCCTCCTTAGCTCCAAATTTGCAGCCACTAAATGCCATTGAATGTTAGGTTGCAGATGAAGGCTTGGAAGTTGAAACACATGATCAAATGATGCAAGATGACTATGTACCATTGTGTTTAGAAGAATTTCAGTTTTTAAAGGAAAATTGTCATAGTATCTCAAAAGAAAAGGATGAGCAACCTATAGAAAGTCAAGAAGTCTCATTAAAATCGATGGAAAGTACGTTGCAACAGTCTTTGCAAGTTTTTCATGACCCAATAGTTGATGTGTTGGATGATATCTTCAGTAAAATTCCTTCTCCATTAGCTAAGCCTGAAAAGAGAGTTGATATAAACTTGATCCGACAGTCGACTTCATTGTTTTCTTTAGTAGGTGTTTCATTATGAAGTTCATACCAAGATTTGTAGTCATATCAGGAGAGTAATGAAGAATATTTTTGTTTTATTTTTTATCATCAAGAAAAATTAGTTATTCATTAGTTTCAGGATCGTTTTGTCAACTTGCTGTAGTGATCAAAGAAAGAAAGCACAGATGTTAATAAATTTCAAAACCAAGGTATGAAGACTACCTAGAGCAAAGCAATAATGTATTAGATGGGATGGAAATCAATATGTATTCATATGAAGATCCTTTCGTAGCATTTTTGAGGTCAGTCGGTGGGCTCGTACTTTGAAAAGTTTTCATGGGAGTTGCCTTTTAGTAGTTCTCTCTTCTTGCTCATAAGCAAGCACTCACGGAGAAGTCAAACAGCAGCCAGAATGATTACATGGTTGCATTGGTTGTTTCATTTCACTTGATCAGGTGATGAATGGATCAATTAGAGTAGATTTTGTTGAATAAGCTCAATTCTGAGCATTTTTTTTTAGTTTGTTAGTCTTGAGTCAGTCTTGAGTCAGTTTATTGAGTCAATTTTCTTTCAGTATTCAGTCTGTCTTTAGCTTTTGACTCCATTCCCAATGGATAGGCATTTGGTCTACAGTGTTCTTGGCACCTCCAAGCAGCTACCATCCCCAACTGGAGCCAATGTTAGTGTCAATATTTGCATACTTCCACCAGGGATCAAAACACATTTTGCATGTGCATCTTAGGTGTCCCACTCTAAGAAATGTTTCATCATTCCATTAGTTCATGACATAAAATTGTTCCACTTGTGGTTTTCCTTGTCAAATAAGTCGTTAGGTAAACTTGACTCAGGATAGAGTCAATGTTGACTAGGGTAAATAGTAGTGGTTTTGGGGCACATGGTATTGTGCACCCATGGTTTTTAGCCCATGGTATTGCATGTAATGGAGCCTAAAAGGCTGGGAAGACTTCATTGTAATGTAGGCCTGGAGGTGAGCGGTAAAGGCTCACTTGGCCAGATTGGCCAAGGTTTTGGCCAATGCTTAATGAAATTTCATTGGTTGGGTTTTGCCCTAGATTTGGGGTTTTCCTAGATAAACATATGTGTTTATGTTTATGTGTTTTTTTGCTGGTTATGTTTTATTATTCCTCTCAGTAATTATTTATTATTTCTCCTGTAAATTATAACAACTAGTATCAGAGCCATTTTGGCTTCTTGTGTTGCTAAGGGTTATATGGTCTGGTGAATGGAGAGATCTGACTGTAGATCAACAAAGAAACACGCTCGATCTAAATTGTCAAAGGTAGCCATTAGGGGAATTTTTAGGTCTAAAATGGGCCTCCTAAGGAAATTATAAAATAATAGTGGAAAAAATCAAATAAGATTTGATGACATCATCAAATTTTAGAGGGAAAAATGAAAAAACTACTTTTTCAACTCATATTTTCAACTTATCTCCCAAAAGTTTTACTCAAATTTCGAGTGAGAGTACTCATTGGATGCAAAATTTAATTCCTCATCCAAGGAGTACCCATGTTGCATACTTTTGATGGGTCCTACTACATGAAAAATGAGAAATACATAAAAAAATGTGATTACAATCATGTTTTTAATGTATTTATCATTTTTCGTGTAGTACAGTTCATCGAAAGTATGCAACATGGGTACTCCTTGGATGATGAATTAAATTTTACATCCAACGATTACTCCCACTCAAAATTTGAATAAAAATTTTGGGAGATAAGTTGAAAATACGAGTTGAAAAAGTAGTTTTATTATTTTATTATTTTTTAATATTTTTACCCTTTTATTTAAAAAATGGTAAATCATCCCCCATGGTTGACATCATCATCTTGAATCCTATTGGTTGTTATAAAGTTTAATTTTGTTGTAAATTTTTCTTAGGAGGCCCATTTTAGACCTCAAAATTCCCCTAATGACTAAGTTATATCACCAAAGAATACGAGTGCATGCTGGGTGGATATCCAAGTACATGGACTCAACAATATGAGCAAGTTCATGGATCTGGTGATAGCATAAGCCACAGGAATAATAGGGAATCCCATGGAGGACTCTGACGCTGGAAGAGGACGCAACATGTATTTGAAATTTCTGGTGTAATGAATATGGCGTTGCTAGAAAAGAGGCAACCGAATTTAGATCCGGATCTGGATTCTTCTCAATGAAGGTGAGTCTGAAGAATACATCAAAAGTGTTTCCCATGGTGAATGTTGGAAGCTTCAGATCAGTGGGGAATGGAGTTAAGAAGGGCTTCTCCTAACGTTCAAATCTATGCCAAAGAAATCGAAGTCAGGCTTGTGCAACATAGATTTGAGATCCCATAAACGGTTCCACAGTCATGGCATTTTCGATGAAGTATTCTTAAATTAGAGACTGTGTGGAGCCTGTTGCTGTCATATATCGTGTGATGCCCTGATCACCATCTGATGGTTGGTTGAATCACATGGTTGGGATCTGCACTGAAGCAAATCCATGACATGGTGGTTGGGTTGCACAGTAATCGAAGAGAGTTCCAGCATGTTGAGGAAGTTGTGAAGGGACTTATAGCGTGGCTGTTGGCAGCGACATGGAGATTCATTTTACAATGATATCCAAGAGGATTCAAATCGAAGGATGGTCTGCATGTCAAGAAACGACCCCAATGAAAGGGTCACAAGTGTGGACAAGTTATACCTATGGAAGTCGCTTTATAGGTATGAAAGGGTAGCCAAAATTCATCCAATGCTGTAGAAATATTTTTCCTGAGATAAAAGTGGAGATGGGAAGCCATTTGAGGTTGTCGAGTCAATGATTGATATATATGGATTAGTTGGATCAGCAAACACCAAGATCCGTCGTTTAGATATAAGTCATTTATTTCTCCGGCGTAGGTGACAAATGTTTGGAAACAAGTTCTAGCGTGGAATCCCTGATGGCGAAGGAGTATTAATTTCAGATACTTTAGATGGCTATGATGCACCAATGTTGGTGAAAGAGAGATCTAATTTTTGTGGGAGAAAATGGTTAGACATCATCGTCAATGACAATGACGATGATGTTCTGTCACAAGTCTTACATTGTTTTACAGTTGGATCCAAGCAAGCATATGCCAACAGTCATCATGACAGAGATGACGTCACCACATTTTGAAAAGGGAAGCCATTGAATTTCGCTGCGCTAAGAGAGAAAAGTCTCCCAAAATGAGAGAGGAGAAAAGTCTGTCAAAATGTGAGAGGATATGTGCACATGGATTAATTAATTGATGAACCATGTATCTGAAGAGAACTCCTAGAGGACTAGTGGTTATAGTGGCTGGTGACCCTTGTAATCTGGTAGATGGGTTATTTTTATATGTACATTGATGTCATATATACAAACACAGCAATAATGAAACAAAAAAAAATATTATTATAATGGAGTTAATTTTTGCATGTAAATAGGCATATTGTTGTAAGACTTGGTATGGCATGCGTACCCCTAGGTAATCACTGGTAAAGTCTAGGTTAGACCTAGGTGATAGGGGGGATGTCACAACTACCATGGTTAAAAATTTTGAGGGGGGGAAGGGCTAGAATGAGTGGGGTTGTCTCACTTAGCAGTTTTGGCTAGATTTAGTCAATAAACCCCAAGTCAAGTTCAAGGGGGGAATTGTTAGGTAAACCTAACTCAGGATAGATTCAATGTTGACTAGGGTAAATAGTATTGGTTTTGGGGCACATGGTATTGTGCACCCACAGTTTTCAGCCCATGGTATTGCATGTAATGGAGCCTATAAAAGGCTGGGAAAACTTCATTGTAATGTAGGCCTGGAGGTGAGCGATGAAGGCTCACTTGGACGGATTGGCCAGGGTTTTGGCCAACGTTTAATGAAATTTCATTGGTTGGGTTTTGCCCCGGATTTGGGGTTTTCCCAGATAAAAATATTAGTTTATGTTTATGTGTTTTGTTGTTGGTTATGTTTTATTATTCCTCTCGATAATTATTTATTACTTCTCCTGTAAATTCTAACATAAGCTTCATTCTCCCTTAGAATATCATATTGGTTGACTCATTCTCATGCATCTTTGAGCATAAAAACACCTATGGAAATGCTCTATTCACTTGGGAGTCTTTAAAGTCAAAATCTCATTCAAAAGTCACGTCAAAAAGTAGTCCCATTAGGTCATTAGGGTTTTGAATTTATCAAGGTCACTCTTTCATTTAGATGAGGTCAACACATATATGAGAGGAACTAAATAAGATCGTCATGATGTATTTATTATACTCTCAAAGTTGTATTTTTAGTTTAACTTTTATATCAAAATGTCATTTTGATAAAAAAGTCAAATATGTAATTTATTTCAATTTTTCCAAATGTAATTTTATGTTATCATATGTAATAAATGAAATCCCGAGCTATCAAAGTGCAATCATGTCCGACCTAGGTGAGCAAGGAAAGACAAACTCCAGCTTGATGAAGCCTGCAATGCCAAAGGTCAGAAAGAAAAAAGAGTATCAGTGTCAAAGAGGAAAAATGAACATTAGAAAAATGGGTAATTTGAATTAAATTTAAAATCCACTAAAGATATAAATCCCATAAAGCACTTCAAAACAAGCCATTGTTGCTATTTAGCTATTAAGTGTCTTCAGCAAAGGAGAAAATCTGAGTTTTTGAGAATTTTGGGCAAAAGTTTATTGGCGCTGTATTTTTTCACCTCGGTGCTACGCTAATGTCCGAGCTCTGCCGCTAATACCCAACCACGTTGTGCTAATTCCTGAGAAACACAGTTTATTTTACAAAGGAACTATGCTAATAGCCAGAGGCACTACGTTAATGCACAATTTGGTCTATGAGCCTCAAAACTCAGTCAAGGTGCCTCTAAAACTTTAGGAAAGTCTCTTTAAAGCCTTTGAAAAGTAAGTAATAATGAATTTCACCCCCTTGCTGTCTTCAAAAGGATTTTGATGGTGATTTTGTTTTCTTTGTGAAATTTGGAGGTTGGATAGGCTATAAAACCCTAGATTCAGTCTTTGTTCACATTGTTCCTAAATTTTCCACTCATAAACCTCACATTTTCTTCCTCCACCATATCCCTATTCCCTAAGACTATTTCACTCCCCCATCCCCATCTACCTCATCCCTAGGGTTTCAATGCTTTCAAACTCAAAATGTTGGAAGAGGGGGACACAGATATCAGTGAGGAACAATCACCAAAGAAAAGTGATCACAAAGGAGGGAAAATTAATAGATTTGAAACAATAACCACAAGGGAAATCATGGCATCTCCTCTCAATGTGTCTTGTTTCAATCATGTTGGTTGCTTTTAGTTTTGTGAGAGGGTGCAACAGATTCAATATCAACATGTGTTGACATGGTTGTTCATCACAAATCTTCATGATGGGCATGCCACTCTTGTTGGGTTCACTTTTACTATGTCCGCTAGTGCTATTTCAGCTACTACAGGGATCCCTAATGAGGGAGAGAAATGGTTTAAGAAGGTAAACCTTGATTTGAGCTATTATGAGCCATACCTCAAATCTAGATAGAAGGATGATAAGAAAATTGTTTTCCCTTTCTCTCATCTCCTTGACTGGTATGTTCCCATGATGAAAATAATCATGAAGTACTTCACTTGTGAGGGGAGGTTTTCTCGACTCTATTCATACCATATAAGACTCCTCATGCACTTTACTAGAGTCAGAATTCTTCACATACCTTACTATCTCTCCCAAAGCATCGACAAGATGGCATACATTGTACAAGGAGGCATTATAATCATCACATGCAGAGTATTTTTCACCATTCACTCATTAATATGGTAGTCATGCATCATCTTGAGCATAAGAACATTTCATGGGACACTTTCATTGCAAATGAGGTTTTCACTACCCCACCTAGTCATCATGAGCAGAGAATCCCTCATCATCTCATCCTCCCATATCCACTTCTCCATCTTAGCCTGCTGCTCATACATCATCACCTAGTCATATGCATTTACCTCATGTTTACCATACTTCTTCACCTTTCCTTATTCCTTCACCATCATTACATCATGATACTAAAGCATCAAGCAGTGAAAGGGACATTGAGGCAACTTGGGCTAATGTGGCTGATGTTGAGCCATTTCCCAAGACCTATGAGAGAGGCCATAGGCATGTGTTTGCTTCACTTTGAGTGAAAGGGGAGATGCCTTCTTCATAAAAAAAACAAGTAGACCAAGGAAAAGAGCCAATCATTGAGGAGTAGGAGGACAAGCATGAAATAGAGTAGGAGTTTCAGCTAATTGACCTTGATGGGGAGGATGAGGATAGAATCACCACTGCATTAATCAAAAGAAAAGAGTCAAATATTAGTGAACTTCAAGCTAATCTTGACAGAACACAATTTGTGATTGGTTTTCTTGAGCAAGAAAAATGGCAGCTGAAAACAAAGAAAATTATCAGTGAGGTAAGGACCATCAAAGAAAAAAAAGAGGCAGAAAAGGCTAAATCCTTGTTGGAGGATACCTTGGATTGATGATGAGGAGGATCAGCCTCCAAGATAGAGACCAAAGACAATAGGGCTAAAAGAGCTCTAGCCCGTAAGAGACAAAGACAATCTGAATTGGCAGAGCAGCTTACTCCAAGTGAGCTATTTGCCATAGAGATTAGTAGGGATAGAGAATCATGGCTTGATAGAGCCAACTTTCATCTGGAGGGCTTGCTAGAGTGTTGGCAATATGATGTAGAGAGTTGTCCTTGATGGAAACCTACTTGATGAAATAAGATTGTTGGCAATATGATGCAATGTGTTGTCTTTGATGGAAACCTACTAGATGAAGTTGTCCTTGATGAAAACTGACTTGATGAGTTGTCTTTGGATGTCAACCTACTTGATGAAGTTGTTCTTGATGGAAACCTGCTTGATGAGTTGTGTATGATAAGCAACATATGTGTTAAATATGTAAGGATGATGTATCTATGTGTTAAAAGGAAGGATGATGTATCTACAGATCAGCTCAGAAGTAACAGAAGAAATGAATTCCCATAAAGTGCCAGAAAAATGATAAATATGATGTGTCACAAAGCATACATGGGCTTGTTAAGGAGAAGTAGCGTATGCACGCGGAAAAGTACGTGCCAAGTCGCGTATGGTCTTTTGCGCTCCAAAATTAGAATACCAAGGGACATTACCATGGTATTGGCCCATAGTATTGAGCGCTGGATTATTTATTTGATCTTGTCCAAGAATACCATTGGAAGTGGTGTGGTTTTGGCTCATGGTATTGATAAAGGCTAAACCTATATAAGGAGGAGAGAATAATAGTGCAAAGTGTGCAAGTAAGGGTTATTGATGAATAAATTCCTCTAAGGAATATCTGCATGATGAACTCTGTTCTTAATTGATAGATCTATGATGCACCTATGAATACAATGATGGATGAAGAAAATGATGAAGAGGGATCTCTAGATCTGAAATGACTTTGTATTTTCTAGATCTGTTTATGGAATGTTTAGATCTGTGGTCTGGCGAATCTTTGCTAAAGAAGAGGATGAGATCTGAATTGTTTATCTGATCTGAAGAGCTGCACAGTCCTGAAATGTCTGAAGAACTATACACAGGTTCATTTCATCAAAGGCGTGTATATACGCGGGTCCGCTTCATGAAAAGCGTGTATGGGCAGTTAGGGTTTTCTAAAGAATGCACAGAAGTATACGTGGGTTGGTGTTCATGAAAGCGCGTATATACGCAGGTTTAGTGAAGTAAAAGCGCGTATGGAATCTAGGGTTTTTCTGAAGTATGTGGAATGAAATGTTTGATATGTTCTGCTGGTTTATTGTTATTTGTCAATAATGTATTCATACAGATCTGGGTTGTTTGAATGTTGAGTACGCTGATGATTATGTTAATTGAAGATCAAGTTGTTGGTCGATTGGTTGATGATTAAATAAATGAATTGATGGGGTTATAAGTTTCAGTTTGATGTATGTTGAGCTTAAATGTGTGGAGTGGGTCCAGTTTGAAAATCTGATGAAAAGAGGCCTACAAGTTTTCTTATGTGGAAGCTGGTGGATCCAGTATTAAAATTGATGAAACGTGGTCCGTAATGGTGTTGAGGGTCGAAGCCTTTAGTGAGGGGGTTGTAGCTCCCTTCCAGTGGTAGCTGGTAAATGAGAGCAGGGGGTAGTAGCTCCCTTCCAGGAGAGGCTGGTAAATGAGAGTAGGGGGTAGTAGCTCCCTTCCAGGAGAGGCTGGTAAACGAGAGCAGGGGGTCGTAGCTCCCTTCCGGGAGAGGCTGGTAAACGAGAGAAGGTTGTAGCCTTCTGCAGGTGGGTGCCTACGTGCTGGTATGAGTCTACACTAGTACATGGCTATAAGATGTTTTCTTTATAATAAAATATTGAAGACTAAGAAAACGATAGCGGTGGTTTTCTCCCGAATTGGGTTTCCACCTTAAATCCTGGTGTTCATGTGTGTTGCTTATGTGTGATGATTTATTCTATTCTTACTACACCTATTTACTTCTTACTAAACATCTAATGAATGAATGATGCAATGATATAAGTAAAGAACTATCTGCAAATGAGATCTCTGCTAATACGTGAGTTTTATTAAGGATATCCGCGTGTATACGAGAGTTGGGTTCAGTAAAGTAGCATATGGGTTTTAGAGAAAGAAAATGTGAAAAGATTTCAGTCAGCCCTAAATACTGATTCACACCCCCCCCCCCTCTTCGTATTTTTCCCAACATAGAGAAGGTGAAGAAGGACAATAATATTCAGAGGAAAATGGCAAAGCACTATGCCATGAGAAACAAAATTGCAAGGGCCAAGCTCAAACGAACCCATGCAAAGATTCAAGCTTTGACCGAGCAAAAGGAGAAGGAGAGGTTAGAAATAATTTTTGAGGTGTCTCTTCATGCCTCTAACCCTTGATCATTAATTAACCTCACAATTTTGACAAATTTTGGCACATTTGGCACTTTGGTGCATTTTTTTGGATTTTTGGGCAATTTTGAGACACTGTCACACTGCAAAAAATGCAGCTTCCTTGGCGCTGAGATTTTTCTTGGGGAATCCACTGGACAAATGGTCATTGCCATCATGTTAAAAATGACGAGGACATAAACTCCAGCAAGTTTCAGAAAATTTGGAGGAAACCTGGTCCCTGAAAAAGGAAAAAAGGCAAAAAGGAAAAAAATTACCCAAAAAACATGTTTCTGCCCTTGTTTTCGCCTAGGCGCTGTGCTAATATCAGTCTTGGGATATTAAATTTTTTATAGGGAATTTGGGTAACATTTTGTAAAAGGGAAGAATATTTGGAAACTAGACTCATAGAGCTTTCCAATGAGCTATCATGGAGCTGATTTGGACACCGGGAAGGCCTCCAAAAGTTGCCTGCAAGAGAGGCTATTTTTTCTGTCATTGTGCTACACTTTTGCCAAGAAATTGTCATTTTCACCATCTTCAACATATTTTGAATTTTTGAATTTTTATCTTGGGAAATGGGAAATAATTGATGTAAAAGGTCAAGATAAATGTAAATCTCATTTTTTTACTGTTATCTAGGGTAGATACATCATATAAGTCCTCTAGAGGTCAAATGAATCAGTTTCCTCTCTTTTAGAGGCAAATTGTTGAGTTTTTGTAGTCTTCAGATTCTTGTTTAGGAGTAGGTGAAACTAATCCCTATCTCATGGATTTGAATCCATCAGTCTAGGACAAGTGGTTTTGAGGTCTATATGATGCATTTTCTTAGTAATTGTAATGTTTGGACTCACTTGGAGCTTTGGCATCTCAAGGACACAATTTTTGTATCAGTTTAGCCAGGACATTAATGATAAATTTGCAGTTATTTCTTTGGGATCCATGTGGTATGCATTTTTTGACATATTTCCTTCTTTTTGATCATTTTTATGAATGTAGTGTAAGCTCATAAACCATTTTCATGTCTATGATATGCTTAATTTCAAGTTGAAAGACAGAATTCATGTTTTCATGCTCTGTTTTGGGGGATTTAGCATAATTTGTTTATTTTCTTCAGTTTAGGGAGAATTCATTTCATATTATCTTCCTAACTCCTCACCAATCTATTCATCTCACAATAATCATCCTTTAAATTTAAAAACCTTCTGCCTACCTTGCCCCATAGAACACCCTGCAAAATTTCACCTAATTTCCTTGCCCTAGCTGTTAGACTCCTCCTAATCTAGCAAAACCCTACACAAATCAAAAATCAAAACCCTGAGCTACTATACCTAGCCTAAAATCCTCTTTCCTCAGTCATTTTGGCTATGATTCATACGGAGAGAGCCCTCTCCTGGCCTAGTAGGGCTAGCTACTAGGCTAAGCGTGGTTTGAGGTTACCTTGCAATTTACTCTCTCAGCCTAATGTTTAATCTGAGTGATAACATAAAGCAAATGAACAACATAATCAAATCATAAATCAGTGTATCTCAGGGGAGGCTATCACATCTGCACAAGTCAGTCCATATTAGTACAACAAAATATCACAATTATATTGACTCATACTTGAATATAATAAACATGGCCATCTACATAGGATAATCCATATTAGCATGATACATGTAACATGAAGACTTGAAATTCAATTACCATACTCATCATTCATATCACCATAATTCATATAATCACAAGTTACTATCATTCGTGACTATCCAATTCATGTACATATGATCACACTAATTAACTAGCATCTATCATGCATGTAACCACAACAACAATAGGATGAAAAGCATGTATATAACCCTAATGCATTTAGCAATCATCAAACAACATACCTGCATACCCAACATACAAACCTATACAATGATTTTCTCTTACCCTGAGGTCTAGTGCTATAACCTCACTCTAATAGTCTGCATCTCCTGCTTTATCTTAGCCAACATCTAACAATTATATCTTATCGACAAAATCATGATGACATAACTACATACAATGACCTCATGATGCATATCTAACCTACTGTGCATGCATAACCATAACCATAACAATGCATGCACAACAACATATAAACACTTACATGCATAATAAATGCATATACAAAGTACATGTATTCAAGACAATCACATCCCAAAAACAACATCATCAACTTCTACATGCCAAAACAACTATAACAATGACCACCACCATGCATACATAACATGCACATATACAACCTACATGCATGCATAACAACCACATTCCTCCCATCCAGTCCAAGACTTGAACCATGCTCTGATACCACTTTGTAACACTCTCCTACCACATTTACCCAAGTTTACTAGTCCACTGAGGTAAATATGTGACGAAGAGTTACTATGATATGATTCAACCTCCTAGATCACCTTAAGGAAGCAAAATCAACAAAAAAAAACCTTACTAAACTTCTTGAGGCGCTACAAGACTCCCAAGGGCTAAACCACCCTTCCAAGTGTCCAAAGCATGCGTTAACTTTCCTTTTCACTGATCTGGTCTCCCAATCGTATGAACAAACCTACATCCATGTGGTTGTAGGCATTCATTTGCATGCATAGCCACTGCAAGGGTGCAACTATAGTATTTTTCAACTAGTTCTATGCCTGAGACTGCACAATATGTGCCACATTTTCAAGGATAGTCTTCAAGTCACTTCCCAGAACTTAATGAAACTTTATAAAATAATAAATGAAACAATTAAAAATATTCTAACATAAAACTTGATCAAGGAATTATCGTAACTAATCCTAACCATGACAAACATTTCGTCAAACACATCATGAACATGAAAAGTACAGGTCATAAATACACATCGAAACATAGGGATCTCATACTTATCTGAGAATCATCAAGAAGGTTTGATGCCCTCTTACAATAGTTGCATTATCATCTATTAGGTCATGCATTCATTAAAATTACATTTACAAAACAAAACATGAAGATATGCTTAACTCAAGTCTACCATAAACTATGCTTATAACCAATAGATCAACAATGATATAATAACCACTATAATCACATAATAACAAGCCAATTTACACATAATACATAAGAGGAAAGTGATTTATATTAACATAAGCAAATTGCAACCAAGTCAGGGACTTCCATGTACCACCTGACCATAGATTGGGCTGAACCAAATCTTTATTTCAACCAATCACCAATGTGCCATATTCCAAGCGTGAATGTGGGACTTATGACAAAAAAAAATAGGGATTCCTCGGGCTTTACCACAATCCACCAAGGGATTCCTAGTCCCAAGACCTCACCTATACAACAAATATTTACCTCATTCCCACCTTATATCGGTTCAAGAATCACTATGTTGGGTGTGTGTTATATTATTTCCACAACTAGCCCCATCCGCGAAGTAGGGGGGTAGTTGTACCTCCTTCGTTGTGTTGGATGAAACCTCCTATGTTTGGGGGTGGTAGGCCACCTACATGGGGTCTGGGGCAGCGCCCCGGGAAATTTTTTTTTGGACCCTATATTAGGTGGGCGGACGTACCTATATTTTTGTGCATGGGTTTTGAACATGATTTTGGGAATGACAGTTTTCTGTCCATGATATTTTGTAGATCCGGTCAAGGGAACTACAATTATGTTCTAATATAGGGTTAATGGATTAGGGTTTATGAATGCTTCGACATGTATATATATCTATTGTAACATTGAAAGGAATAATAATGAAAAATCAATCTAGTAGTCTTGGTTTTGGGATCTAGGGGAAAATATATGTGTATATCAATTTTATGTTTTATGCTCTTGCCATTTTTTTTATTTTCTGTTTTAAGAAATCGTTTGTAGATAATTTATGTACAGGGTTAAAACCTGAATTTTTTATCATAGTCATTTCAGCTTCAAGGGGATTCCATTGCTACAGAGGGTTTTTTTTCTCGGGCCTATGGTAGACCCTATTCAGTGGGAGATTTGCAGGATCGATTCTTGTGGTAAAAGAAGATGTCGAGCAATGGAAAGATAAAGATCGAGAAATTTAATGGTCATATTTTTTATTTTTGGAAGCTCAATATGGATGATATCCTAGTGGATAAATATCATTGGATCACAGTACATCCGGGTACTAAACCAACAACAATACCAAATGAAGATTGGGAAAAGTTGGATCAGAAATAAAAGAGCACAATGCGATTTTGTATCTTAGATTTGGTATTGTTGAATGTGTCTAGGGAAGTTATGACAAAGGCTTTGTGGGAAAAGTTAGGGAATTTGTACCAATCTAAGTCTCTGGTGAACAATCTGTTCCTACAGAAAAATTTGTATAACCTAAGGATGAAGGATGGAGACTCAGTGAAAGAGCATATGAACACCTTTAATATTGTGGTAATCTAGCTATTATCTATTAATATTTAAATTTTAGATGAAGATAAGTGCATCAGTTTTTTATGTTCTATGCCAGATTTGTGGGCTAGTTTGGTTATTGCAATAGGTAGAAATACAACTACCATGAGGTTTGATGAAATTGTATCATCCTTGATGTCTGAGGAAATGTGATGGAAAAATATGGAGGGCCATAAAGGATATTCCTTGTATGTATGAGGACGGTCCCAAAAGAGAAACAAAAATAAGTCCTTGAGTGGGAAATCTAAATCTAGAGGGAGATCAAAATCTCCAGGAAAACCTATAAAGATGTGTTGGAAATGCAAAAAGGAAGGGCACTTCAAAAATGACTGTAGATCTAAAGCTCCTGAGAAAGGAAAAGGATTTAATTATGCTCCTTCTGCATAGGTGAAAAACACCTCAGACGAAAGTGGGGATGTGTACTTGGCTTCTTCTTCAAGTACACATGTAGGTCATGAGACATGGTTGATTGAATCAGGTGCATCCTTTCACATCACTCCCCATAAGGAGTGGTTCTACAAGTATGAGAAATATGATGGTGGTGATGTCTTCCTAGGGGATGACAGGAAGGCTAGAATCATCAGATTCAGAAAATTCAAGATGAAGTTGCGAGGTGAAAGGATTAGAACACTTCCCAGTGTTCTGCATATTCCTACATTGGCCAAAAATATGATTTTTGTAAGCAATATGGACGATTCAAGTGTAAAAACAGTGTTTAAGAAAGATACTCGAAGGATGTTTCGGGGAGAAATGGTATTGATTTTGGGATTTAAGATTGGAACTCTTTACAAGCTTCTAGGTAACACTATTATTGATGGGTGCAACGGTTCTGTGGTTCCTTAAAGTGGAGTAGAAAACCTAGTGGTCTCTGGAGAAAATACCATGTTGTGGCATCAAAGGATTGGACATATTGGAGAGAAGGGCCTTCGAATACTTCATTGTAATGGTATGGTATAAGATCTTAGATATGTCTAATTTCTCTCTATATTTTGATATATGTGAACATTGTGTATATGGGAAACAAAACTGGGTGAGTTTCCCTTATGGTGCTAAGAGGGTGAAACATATATTAGAGCTTGTGCACAATTATGTGTTTGGACCTGTGTCGGTTCCATCACTGGGTAAGTCTGTGTACTATGTATCATTTATAGATTACTTCTCAAGGAATACATGGATATATTTCCTTAGGAATAAATCCGAATTCTTTGACAGGTTTAAATAATTGAAGGTTGTGGTGGAAAACCAGACAAAGAAGAAGATAAAGGTGTTGAGGATAGATAATGGTGGAGAGTTATGCAACAAGGAATTTGAAGAGTTCTATAAGAAGTGTGGTATAGCATGGAAGAAGATCATTCCATACACACCTTAGAAAAATGGAGTTGCATAAAGAATGAACATGATGTTGATTGAAAAGGAAAGAAGCATACTCAGTTGTGTCGAGTTAGGACCCAAATTCTGGGCAGTGATGATGGAGACTGCATGTTACTTGGTTAATAGATTACCTTCACTAGCGTTGGAGGATAAGACTCCACATGAGGTATGGAATTGTAAGAAACCCTCTCTTTCAAATTTGAGGGTATTTGGTTGTGAAGCATATGTACATGTTCCAAAAGAGGAAAGAACCAAGTTGGATTGTAAATCTAAAAGGTGCATCTTTATTGGGTATAATGATGGTTTAAAAGGTTATCAGATTTGGAATTGAGAAACAAGGAGGGTTGTGTGCAACTGAGATGTGGTGTTTAGAGAGGTGAATTTTTGTATTAAACATAAAGTCCTACCAAAGGAACTTGAGAAGATAGAGTTTGAGCTAAAGGAGGAAGAATCAGACACTACAACAGAATAGTAATCAGAAGAGGAAGAGCCACAAACTCCGTCATTGAGAAGATTAGTTTGAGAAAGAAGGAAGCAAGAAAAGTATAGTCAAGATTCTTTCTGTTAAACTTTTACTTTATCTATCACTGATGATAATCCCAAAACTGTTAGGGAGGCAATGGATTCATAGGATGGAAAATTATGGAAGGAGGTCATGATTGATGAAATGGAATCCTTGTACAAAAATAAGGCTTAGGATCTAGTGGAGTTGTCGACCATTTGAAGAAAATGAGTGTTTAAGAAGAATATGAATGCATAAGGCAAGGTGGAGAAATAAAAAGCTCGATTGGCAGCAAAAGGTTATTCCCAAGTGTTGGGAATTGATTTTGGTGATATTTTTTCTCTTGTTTCCAAGTTAAATTCTATTAGATTTCTTTTATCTGTTGCTACTACTTTTGATTTTGAGGTAGAAAAGATGGATTTCAAGACACCATTCCTTCATGGGGATCTGGAAGAAGGGATCCACATGAAGGAACTTGAAGGCTTTGTGGTGACAGATATGAAAGAATTAGTATGCAGTTTAAAAAAGTCTCTGTATGGTTTAAAACAAAAACCAAGGATTTGGTATAAAAAATTTGATACATATATACGGGTACTTGGCTTCACTAGAAGCATATCGGATCATTTTGTGTATTTTAAATTAATTGGTGACCATGTTATTTATTTGGTATTATATGCGGATGATATGTTGTTGATTGGATATGACAAAGAAATTATCTGGGATTTGAAGACCCAATTGTCCTCCAAATTCAACATGAAGGATCTTGGTGCTGCAAACTATATTTTGGGCATGGGAATTAAACGAGATCGGGAAAAGAGGAAGATCTAGTTAAACCAGAGGAAGTATGTCAAGACAATATTGCAGAGGCTTAATATGCAGGATAGTAAACTGGTGAAGGTTCCTATTCCTGTAGGTGTAAAATTATGTGTTGAACAGTGTCCCAAGAAACAAGAAGAGGAAGAGGACATGTCCCATTTTCCATATGCAAGTGTAGTGGGTAGCTTGATTATGAAATGGTGTGTACTAGACCCGACATTGCACGTGTAGTGGGAGTATTGAGCAAGTTTATGTCAAAACCAAGGAAGGAGCATTGGACAACAATGAAGCGGGTTTTCAGATATTTTTGTAGCACTAGTGATTATGTGTCTGTGCTACCAAGGAAGACCAGGATTGGACAAAGTTTTGGATATATGTGGATTTATTGATGAAGACTGGGCTAGATATTGATATTAGAGAATATCTACAAGTGGGTATGTTTTTCACCTATTTAGAGGAGAATTTAGTTGGATAAGCAAAAGAAATTCTATAGTGGCTCTTTCAACTACAGAGGCTGAATACATGGAAGCCATTCATGCAAGTAATGAAGAAGTTTGGTTGCAGAGTTTGTGTTCAAGTATGGGGTTGTTGAAGCAAGCTTTAATGATGATAAACTGTGATAGCCAAAGTAAAATTTTCTTGGCAAAGAACGATGCTTATCATTCAAAGAAAAAACACATTGATGTTCATTATCACTTGTGAGAGATATGGTTGAGGACAAAAAGGTGTTGCTGGTAAAGGTGGACAGTTTCAAGAATGTTGTAGATGCATTGAAGAAGTTTGTGAGAACTAAGAAGTTCTCTTGGTGTAGAGAAACAATGGGCATTGCAGGGCTAGAACAATTACTAAGCTCTCTTGTGGCCCCCTATGGAAAGAAAACAAAAAGTGGTAGAATGTTCAGTGTGTGTTATATTCTTTCCATGATTAGTAGTAGGGGGGTCACGGAGGGGGTTTGTAGGGGGCGGTAGCCCCCCTACACAAGGCTTAAGGCAGCACCCTGGGATTTTTTTTTTGGAACCTATATTAGGTGGGAAAACCTACCTATGGTTTTCTGCATGCATTTTGCAGATGGTTTTGGGCATGATGGTTTTTTGTCCATGGTATTTTGTAGATCTGGTCAAGGGAACTAGGGTTATGATCTAATCCAAGGTTAATGGATTTTAGTTTATGAATGATTCGACATTTAAATATATTTATTGTAACATTGAAAGGAATAATAATAAAAAATCAATCTGGTAGTCCCGATTTTGGGATCCAAGGGAAAATCTCTGTGTATATATGTTTTATTTTTTATGTTATCACCATTGTTTATTCTATGTTTTAATAATTTGTTTGCATATTAATTTTGTACAGGTTTAAAACCTACATACTAGGCCTATACAAGCATGGATGCCTCTGGATCTCTCCACCTAAACCATGAGGATTTTTTTCGTCTCCACCCTCTAGGATTTTTGTATATCCCTCCATTCACGAGTCAAGGATTCCTAGGCCCAACGAGACACCATGCTCTCAAATTTTCCTTATATATCACCATTCACCAATCAAGGATTCCTAGGCCTAACAAGGGAATACACAATCGGGCTTTACCACTGATGAGCCTCAGTATTGCAACAAAAATGCTGCAACTCCTAAGGCTACCAACTTTAATTATCAATCTGAGGTTCGTACAAAATTAAGAGGTATCGACACTATACGTTCAACATACAATGTGTCATTATTTTGTTGATCTGATAAAATGGAGTGAATGTAATGAAATAAAAGCCTAATTAATTGTGGAAATGGAATTTTTTCTTTGAAAATAAATTAATCTTAGGCAAGAACAACAATTTGTAATGGAAATCCTAAGAGCATGAATTCAAATAAATAGGCCTAATCTACTTTATAAAAATGCATGTACGGAGTGGTTTTTATTCTTCCTAAAACATGTATTTATATCATATGGGTCATTATTCAAGCCTAAGAGACAAAAACCAAGCTTTGGGAGAAAATCTAGTCGATTTTACACATGCTACAAGAGTGCTACAGGAAGTTCTGTTTTAGAGATAACTTACCAAATGACTAAGTAAATCAAATGAAAATTGGATGGGACAATTTTTTTCAATAATTATGATTTCTTAGGTCTCTATTCCAAGTGTAATCACTCCAAAATAACCATTTTCACACATGCTAAAAGATAATAGAAAATTACTACTCTAAAAACTGGAAATTCAAGAACTAATGAGCTAGTTAACCTATCAAATGCCTAACCTAATCAAGTGAAAATGTAATGGGGTAATTTTTTTATTAAATTTAATGTTTTTATGACCTAATCCAAGTGGAATGAACTCATATTAAGCTAATTAACCCATTCTAAAAAATTGCATAAAATTACTACTATTTCACTACATGCATTTCCAGAAATCCTATATTCATGAACTAGTAACCAAATACAAGTAGCTTAATGATGAATATGACCTTAGAAAGTTATTATAATGATGAATAATGCTTGTAAACCTATAAATAACCTGAAAAATAAATCACATCAAGCATTTAACTCAATCCTACAATAAGAAAAGCATAAAAACTAAATACAGAAATAGGAAAAACAAGAATAAGAGATGCATGTGAATAAGAAGTGAAAAAGAACATAAATAAATTGTGCAAGAGAGCTCCGAGGCAACTGAGATGGCCAAGCCCAAGGAGAATCAAATTCTTATTGAATAAAACAAGGTTTATAAGCTAAAATTAACACCAAATTTCATTATTTGAATCAATCCATGTACATCCTTGCAAGAAATGAAAATGGAGCTGCTAAAAGACAAGTTTCCTCCACGATAAGAATAAATAATACATGCCTCTAGAGGCCAATAATAAATGGTACTTATACAAATTTATGGGGATGCATTCTCCTTGAAAGGATGAAGTTTTCCCCTCCAAAATCCCTCAAATAGTAGATCTTGTTCCCAGCACTAGGAGTTTGCATTAAATGATAGGGAACACATTCCTAAATTTTCTCAATCATTGTAGTTCCAGAATCTCTCAATAATTTCATGATATTTTCTTAATTTATTATCCAATCTCGATCTTCCTACATCAGGGAGCAAGTGCATAAATTATCTCCTTCTCCAAATATTCATAATCTGTCCAATATTCTTCAAAAATAAATAATATTAGGCACAAATATGTAATTATCTGTAAACCTTCCTAAGAACATATTAAAGCTTAAAAAACATTATTAAGTGTAGAAGGAGAGATTCAATATAGCCTTTATGTGCCTAATAAAGGTTAGATGGGCCTTAATTTATGTCTAATTTACAGGCCCATCATACCCCCCTACTGAAACTGTTGCTCATCCTCTGAGCAACCTATTCATCGTCCTTGTCCTATGCTTCTTCATGTATGTTGGCCTGGTCATTTTATGTTTGTTGTTCCATATTTTTATCCTCCTATTGTTCTTCTTTCTACTCTTATATTTTCATTTCTTCCCTTCTCTTAGTTTCCCATGGAACTTGTAATGTACGTTTAAGATGCTTCTTTCTCTTAGGTGATTCTTCAATTGTAATGGTTTCTATTTGTGAGGGAAACACCTTTCTTTTGGTTTGTCTTCTTGTTATTCCTCTGGCACTTCTCCTTATGAAAATAATGATTTCTTGGCATCCATTACCTCATTAGTAATTTCATTCTCATTGAAGTCCAACCCTCTTACTTTTGATACAAATTCTTGGCCATGACACATCATATTATCCATCAAATTCTTATGAACATCCTTAACTAGAAATATAAATTCTCTTTGCTCATTAAATTATGGAATTGAAAGCACTTAATAGAGAGCTCTTTCTTCATAAAAAAGGAGAAATGGTTGTTAATAAACTAAAGCAAAATAAAGGAATGATGTGATGACCAAATTGGTGACTTGGGTACCTTTCACCCTTGCATAATTTACCATGTCTGTATCAAATCCTTTGCAGCTTTGTTGTATCTATTTATACATTGTAGATATTAACTAATAATTTTCCAACATCGTAGTAGAAAAATATTTCTCTTGCAGCCCTATGTTAGCTACCTGTAATGAATTTTTCTTTCCTATAGAAAATATGTTCTTCCTATAGAAAATCTGTTTTTCCTGTAGCAACATCCTGTGGAAACTCTATTTCTTGTAGAAACTTCCTGTAGCAGCTCTATTTCTCTTGTAGCAACCAATACTTGCATTCCAAGAGGTGGTGGGTCCACCTTTTATTTTTTATTTTTTCCTATTTTTTCCAAATTTCTCTCTTTTTTTTCATTACATGAAAAATAAACTCAGATTGCTTTTTTGTTGACTAAGTTGTCCCTCAGTTACCCCTTGGCACTCCTTGTCTTCCATCACAACTAACTACTTACCACCCAATTTCTCAAGTCCTCTTCACTTTTGTCTTGATCCTATTGCACATGTGTGTGTGTGTGTCTTAGTGGAAAAGTGAAGCTAACTGCTAGATAAAGCTGAGGTTGCTCTGTTACTGATTTTGGATATAAAATAACTTTCCTTCTCACACTTTTAATATTTTCTTAAGCTATAATAGATTTGAAGGGCAAGGTTAGATATTTGCATACCTGAGCCTTACCCTTGATGTGTTTTTGCAGGTGATATTGAGGCTTCTGATATGACTGTTGAAGTTGCTACTAATGATCTTGAAGCTGCATGTGATAATATGTTGGAGTTCCTATTGCTGATAGCCTTGAATATGGAGGTCTTCCAGCATTTTTTGTTGTTATTGTTACTTCTTCATATCCCTGGCTAAAATGTTGCTGCTGAGATGCTAATGATGTGAGTGATGTGGTTGGTGATTTTATTTCTGTACAAGTCTTCATAGCATGAAGATTCTTTGACTGATAAAGTTTTTATGTGTGTTGTCTTCTTCCCAAGATTCAATATTCTGTTGGTGGAGTGGATGGAATGCTTCCTAAGGAGAGTGTGCTCTTATCAACTTCAGAAATGGCTTCATGATGATCAAGGTGGCTAGATCTTCTGCTTTGTGGGTGAAAAAATAAATGATGTTGATTTTTGATGTCACTGTACATGCTGCTACAAGAGGAATCCTCTTCATGTAGCAGTCATTTAATTCCTCTTCAAGACATCATTAATGCCTGTGGGATTGATGGAAAGTAATAGGAGTTATAAGGACATTGTTACAATCATCAAGAGGTGGTGTAGGTGGTGGAAAAGTTGATGACAGTTTTTTTTTTTTTTCATGTAAGGCAGAGTGGAATTTGAGGATGAATTTAGAGAGATGAAGTGAGTAGGTGATGGAAGTGGTGTTGGGGGACATATCTCAACCTTCTATAATCAAGAAATTATCTTTTGACCCTTTCCTCCAATTAGATCTGCTTCATGTAGCATCTACAGGACTTCCTGTAGCATTTCAGGACAACCCCCTTGTAGCAGATTTGTTTTATCCATAAATTCTCAAAAGGTAGATTGGATTCACCTGAATTGTTTTGACCATGTTACCATCATCCTTTTGCACCTCCCCATAAAAAATAATCGGCCATTGGATGCACGAATCTTGAGAAAATTTAAAAATGGTTGTAGGTGATGGAGGTTAATTTCTCACAAAGTGTGCACCTGGAATTTGCTGAAATTTATTGAGGATGTTACCATCATCCATATGCATCTCCCCATGAAAAAAAATCATAAATGGATGCATGGTTTTCAAGAATAATAAAAACAATTTTATGCTAAAAAACATGACTTCCTGTAGCAAAAACAAGATTTCTTGTAGCATTTTAGAACAACGAGGAAAATGAATGAGAAAATATTGGAAATGATGGTTAGATGTTGGAAATGGATGAGGGTGATGGATTGGCATGACCTTGGTCCTTTTGGAGTATCTGAGCAAAGTGAGAGAAAGTCCAAGTTTGACTTCCTTTGATTATATTTTTGACCAAGTTTTTCTTCTGGTGCCAACTTGTTTTTTTGTTGTTTGAAAAGGTTGGAGAGCACCTCCATTCATTATAGAGAGATACATGGAGAAAATATATTTTTTTATTTTCATTTTTTCATTTTTCTTTCTTCTTTCTTAGGCCTACTGCTACCTCGATGAGGTTTTCAGCTAGTAGGTCTACCTAGGTGCCTCAAAGGAGGTTTTCACCTAGGATATTATATTTTTCTCTTATTTTCTCTTTTTTCCAACCCATTGACCACCTCATGGAGGTTTTCAATCAATGAGCCAATCTCAGGCGCCTCAAAATAGGTTTTCACCTGAGATTTTATTCTTTTCTTTTTTCTCTTTTTCCATTTTTTTTTTAATTATTTTTTCCTATCCTACTCTACTTGAAAAAACAAAATATATTTCAAGTATAGGAATACTTCAAATGGAGCCATGTGCACATCAATATGATAGATAGAATCATATGTAGGATTGAAAGATATGCTTTTACATGTACCTGAATATGAGAGACCAACTGCTTTGACTGAGATGGTATCAAGTACTATTGAAGAAGAGTGCATTGTTGCAACTTAATGATTTTATCGAACCATAGTTCAATATAGTTGTGATGCCCCTGGTCCACTTGTTGATTTGGATCATCTTGGATGTCTTCTTCTTCCATGAAATTCAGATATTCTTCTTTTTGTTGATTATTCTCTTGAACACATAGAGCATATAATGGTGAACATAATGTAACTTCCTCAAACTCTGATTTTGATGTCCGCTCTTCATCAAGTGAAACCCATGATTCTTTGGTATTCACATTTGAATCTTATTTTTATGAATGTTGACTTTCAAAGACTTAAAGAGAATCTATTTTTTGCAGTACCTTTCCTAATCTAAGATGAATACCATTTAGATCAAGAGGATATTTTTGGAAGTGTTGTACCCCAACATTGTAAGCGGGTTGAGCTACTTCTTTGTATGGGTTTGGAAATCATGGTACAGGTAGTTGAGTGGGAGTGGATCTATGAGATGGATGTGTTTGAGGTTGTGGTTGTGGTGGAGGTGGATGGTAGGGATAACATGGAGTAGGTATGGAGGATATTGAGAAAAATATTGAGGATATTTTGGATTTATCCCATAAGGTTCTTTCCAACCTTGTTTCTAATAGGTTTTGGGGTTGTGATCTAGGTGGCTCCAGACACCCTTAGGAGACCAAGAGGGCTGATGATAGGTCAAAATCCAAAGTGGTCGGATTTCTCTCCAACCAAGTTCATATTTAAGTGCTCATCACCCTGATTTCAACAGTGTGAATGGATCTCCAATCCGAGCTTGTATAGAGAAGTTATAGAAAGTCAAAGTTTTGGTCAAAGTTGGGTAGTTGTCTAGGTTTAAGTGTCCCACAAATTCACCGTCAACCGAAAGGGAACCCAACTCCCCAAAATGGGTGAAATTGTGGCCTCGTTAATTTTCCCAATGACCCTTATTTTCGTTAAGTTTAAAAATGACCATTATTGGTTAAAAAAACAAAATTTAAAAAAAATAGGGTGGCGGGCCATGACCCTCGCCGAACCCCATGGCCGGAGCCCAACTATTATAAACAACACATATGTATGGTTAATTAAGAGGGCCGAGTCGGGCTATGTGGAGCAGACCCCGCCCACCATGAATATGGTATTACAATGTATATATATATATATATATATATATATATATATATAACCATCCATGGTGGATGTAAAAAGGTGGAATTGGTAGGAGTTGAACCCGCCCAAACCACGTGGGCCGACTCCATAAATGGAGTCAACCGCAATAAATGGCAGCCCATATTCAACAATAAAAAAATATTCAAATCAATTTTTAAACATATACGGTTATGTTAAATTGTAAAGCAACCTTTTTAAAATTGCCAAACCATATTTACCAACATGCCAAGTTAAAATGTGGGTGGGGGGGTTCGACATTGCAACCTCCGCCCAGCTAATTCAGGTGGATACCAACATCCCAACGGGCTCAACTTTGTAAAATCCACCGTCCATGTTATTTAAAATCTCATTTTCTGCAGTGCGCCCAACAGAAGGAGGAGCACAGAGTTCGAGATAGACTTATCTTTTTATTGCAGGTGGAAACTTGAGCCATTCAGGGGGGCAGTGGAACCATGATCTCAACCACATTTTCAGAGGGGCCAGAATTGCCCGGTGTCCAAATTGGAAAAAATTTATAATGATTTTACATCTCTCGACGATGGTAATTTGACGATGATGTCAATTTCTACAACGAAGGTCTCAATTTTTCAGAAATTTTATAGATTGGAATGACGGTGTCGAATTTCAGAGTGTGGATAGTCAATTTCATGCCATTCGACGCCAAGAATTCAATTGTGCATTCAAATCCATAATCTGAGCATTATATTCTTAAGTCAACTTTAGACTTGAGGTATATGAAGTGTTGTTGTCATGTACTTCATTAATTATTGTTGTGAGATGTTTTATGTCGTGTCGATTCTTGCTTGATGTATGATGTGGAATCTTGATGTTTATGTCATGTGATATGTATTCATCATGGATGGTCATTTATGTTCTAATATCCCTTTGTTTCCCTGATGGCAGGATACTCTTTGTCACCATGTGTGAGGTTGTCATATTGATAGGAGGTTTGTTATGAGTGAGATTTCCTTGTAGCGGAACGTCTCATGGAGAGACTTTTCCACTCATGTTGAGGGCATATTTCCTTGTATGACAAGTAAACAACGTCCATGTACATCATCACCATTTTCAACACCAAATGAAGTGGCTAACACCATCGAGACACTAAGGCCCAGAGACGTAGTCCACATTGGACAAAGTCCGTTATTAAACGTCTTGCATTTTGTTGTGCAATTGTTGACATGTTTTCCTATTAATTATATCTTCATATGTGTTTGGTAATTATTTGATAAAATGAAACTCTAATACATCACATAAGTAAAATATCATGGGTAAATCTGATAGCTGATGGACCCAGATCAAAGTGCTATCAGAGCAGTCTTCTTGCTGATGTGAATTGCGAGCGTGAACAATGATTGAATGTGAAGCAATGGAGGATGTTAAAGACATGTACGGGGCCATGCTCAGGATGTCCAAAATGCTGGACATGATGTATGTAGCCTATGAGAAAAGGGAGAAATAGAAAGCAGAAAGTGATGCTTCATTCACATCTTGCAATGAATGTTCCTCATCCTCATCGTATTCTCATCATTCAAATTAGGATATCAACTATAGCCTTCAAGAAAATAACACTGAATTGAAAGTGATTCTACGAGAGGCGAAAGAGGATAATATAGAGTGCAGCTTCAGTTGCAAGCTGTAGAGACAGCCTTGGAAGAACTGCAGCACAACGACCAAAGCCTTCAACCAAAGGATGCTAAATTAAGGAGTCTTCTCCAAGAAGAGAAAGCAAAGAAGCAGAGATTTCAGCTTCGGTTGTGAGTCACGGAATATGATTTGGAGGAATTGAACCGCAACAAAGGGTCGCTTGAAGAAGCCATCAAAACTTGTTTCTGAATCGACATCCGAGGTAAAAAATGTTGATTTTTCTTTAGTTTCATCTTCACATGCTATCATTTCTATGGGAAATGTGGAGATACCCAGTACATAAACTAGCATGCAACTCCTCACCAAGATGGGATATAAGGGAGGAGGACTTGATGTTAATGGCCAAGGCATGATTTAACCATTGGAGGTCATGCCAAGACCTCAATTAGTAGGTTTGGGGTACATTGAAGGAAAATTATCGAAGGTGTCAAAATCTCCCAATGCATGGTTGAAACCATTGGAAAAGATATTGATGGGAACACTTCACCATCATCTCGTGACAACACACATGATAGTGAAAGAGCTGAGGCAAGCTCTCATCACCATGATCGCACCAAAGATAGCCGAGAAAGGTATAACACGTATCGATATTCTAGTGTTAATTTTGATTACAAGCATGTCGCTAACAATGAACATAGGTCATGGCATCAGAAAAAATGTAGTTTTTGTGGATTACATAACCATGTATTTTCTAAGTGTTGGAAAATAATGGAAGCAAAAAGGAGGATGAGGCGTGAAAGGCCTTCTCCACAGTAGGGAAATAAATTGGTTAAGAAGGTATGGAGGAAGAAGACTCATTATAGTTATTGCGACAGAAGTGGCCATGAAAGAGCCACATGTTGGAGACTCCATCCAGAGAAATGTCTGAAGGACAAAGCGTCTGTGCAAAAACCATTGAGTGAAAATGTTCAACAAGAAAATCCACCACATTCATGATGGTTCACTATGTTGAGTAAGAAATGGTTTTTCTAGATGTATTGGCCACAACTTTAAATCATGTGTTGAAATTTATAATGTAAAATTGATGATGTGTTTTCCATCACTTATGAAGCAAAAATGATATTTTGGCCTTATATTGATAGCTGGGATATTGATTCCATTTGATGTAACCTTGACCATAGAGTATGGTTATAAACTCGTGGCAAGTGTGGGGAATGATTGGGTCATAGATTGCTCACTTAGTTAAGCATGTAATTTGCAAAATATTGTACTACAGGTTTGCAGAGGATGCACATGTCAGCTCATCACTTATGGCTCCGAAGGACAAAGGTGAAGGAGAATTAAGGGTGACCTTTCAGGAAACTTGTGGTGCATAAAAGGTACAAAGTAGTTGCAGATTATGTTCATGCTTTTGGTGGACCAAAAGCTCCTCAGTGGGGAGGATTGATCCAGGTGACTCTAGACACCCTCAGGAGAGCAAGAGGGTTGATGATAGGTCAAAATTCAAAGTGTTCGGATTTCTCTTGAATGAAGTTCAAACTGAAGTGCTTGTCTCCCTAATTCCAATAGTGAGAACATATATCCAATCTGAGCTCGTATGGAAAAGTTAGAGCAAGTCAAATTTTTGGTCAAAGTTGGGAAATGGGTTAGGTTTAAGTGTCCCACAAATTCATTGTCAATCGACAGGGTAACCAACTCCCAAAAATGGGATAAATTGTGGCCTCGTTAATTTACCCATTGACCCTTATTTTCGTTAAGTTTAAAAATAACCATTGTTGGTTTAAAAAACAAAAAATATTAAAAAAATAGGGAGGCGAGCCATGACCCCTGCCACCCTCGTCGGACTAGGTCATAACCACATTACAAAAAAAAATCAAAACATGTTAAAAATTGGGTCAGCAAGACATGACTCCCGTTGAACCCCACTGCTGGAGCTCAAATACTATAAACAACACATATGTATGGTTAATTAAGAGGGTCAGGTCGGGTCCGCATGGAGTGGACCCCGCCCACCATGAATATGGTATTACAACACACACACACACACACACACACACACATATATAACTATCCATGGTGGATGTAACAAGGTGGGGCCGGGAGGAGTTGAACCTGCTTGTGCCACTTGGGCTGGCCCCATAAATGGAGTCAACCGCAATGAATGCCAACCCATATTCAACAACCAAAATATATTCATATCAATGTTTAAACATATACGGTTATGTTAAATCGTAAAGAAAAATTTTTAAAATTTCCAAACCGTATTTACCAACACACCAAGTTAAAATGCGAGCGAGGCGGGGGGGGGGGTCAACCTTGCAACCTCCGCCCAGCTAATTCAGGTGGATACCAATAGAAAAATGGGCTCAACTTTGTAAAATCTGCCATCCAAGTTGTTTAAAACCTCAGTTTCCGTAGTTCGCCCAACAGAAGGAGGAGCGCAAAGTTTGAGGCAGACTTTTTTTTTTATTGCAGCTGGAACCATGAGCCATTCAGGGGGGCAGTGGAACTATGATCTGAGCCACATTTTCAGATTCCGGTGTCCAAATTGGAAAAAATTTATTTGGATTTTACACCTCTCGGCGACGGAAGTTTGATGACGATGCCGATTTTTGCAACATAGGTCTTGATGTTTTAGCCATTTTCCAGATTGGAATGAAAGTGTCAGATTTCAGAGTGTGGATACTCGATTTCATGCCATTCGACACCATGACTTCGATGGTGCATTCAAATCCGAAAGCTAAGTATTTTATTCTTCATTCAACTTCAGAGTTGAGGTATATGAAGTGTTTTTGTCATGTACTTCATTAATTATTGTTGTGAGATGGTTTATGTCGTGTCGATTCCTGTTTGATGTATCATGCAGAATCTTGATGTTTATGTCATGGGATATGTATTTATCTTGAATGGTCATTTATGTTCCGAGATCCCTTTGTTGCCTTGATGGTGTTAGGGTCTCTGTAGTTTAGTAGAGTGGCAAGACTAAATGCTGCAGAGCCTACATTAGAACCACTTTGGGATTCTAAGATCTAGCCCTCCTGAATCCAGAGAGGGATCTCCCTATAAGTGCAAAGATTGATTTATCTCTTAAGGTTTTAGTATGATATTAGGCTAGTTATTAAGAACAAGGGTTTTTGTTTGTTTGGTTGGGTATGATATTTAATTGGATGGAATATCACAAAATGAAAGAGTTCTGAAGGGTGAAGATGCAAGTGTATTGAGAAGTGTTCAGCAAATAGGATTAGTATAAAGCAGCTTTAAAACATTGGGCAATGGAGTCACAAAAGGGTTTAATTGTGCAAAAATTTCAAGAGTGGTCCAAGGGGCAAGTCATCTATATCAAAAGATCCTTTAGATTAAATGATGGAGTGGAACATTAAAAGTGTTGAGAAAGTGGAAAAAGAAAATAATTTCAACAATGATTTATCAACTTACCCTACAAGAAAATCCTTTTTAAGTAACTATTTGAAACCAGCCAAAGGACAGGGCTAACCATAGACTTCTTTGGACAAGCTTGTATTAAGGCTAACTTATCAGACAACAATCTAGTAATCTCACTAGACTATCAAAAGGGATGAAAAAAGATAAGAAAACAAAGTAAAGCTTAAGATTAGGTAAGATATATTAAAATCAAGGCCTACTTTTAGCATACTCTTAGGGAAACTTTCAAACAAATTTTGGAGAAAGAACCAAAAGACAGGGAAAACCATAAACTTTTCTAGTTTAACTCTACTTAGCATGTAATGAAAATATCATTCAAGAACTTCCTTTCAAGTTTTTCACATAGAGACATGGACTAACCAACATTCATTCATAACGTTTACACTTAATTTAAGTCATTCCAAAATATCACAATTAGCAGAAAACATATAGATAAAGCTTATCAGTGAGAGTACGGTACTTTTAACAGTAAATATTAGCTCTATGCTTGCTGGTCTTTATCAGATAAAAGTGAACAAAATGGCATACATGAAAGGAAAACAATAACAGTAAGAGGTACTTCACCAGTGATATAGACCAGGATCCCAAGAATCATCTTGTATATTGATTGTCAATCCAGTTACAAACTACATGTCCAATGTTTCATCATAGCTCCAAACTTCTCTTCTCAGCCTATCTTCTTCAATAACTTAACAGAGATTCAGAGCTTTAGAACTTATTTACATTCAACAATGATTCGATACAGCAACTATTACATCAAAAGTCCAACAACCAACCAACAATCTCTCATCTTCTAAGGAAGTATTTATAGAAGAAAGAGGAGGTGGAAAGAAAGAAAAGGGCAATTTGTTCAATTAATACAAGTTTTAATGCTTCTCTATATTTGAGGGGTTCAATAGAGAAGATTTATGATATTTTCTCTGTATTAATTGGTTTTCATTAATTATTTAGCTACTCGATAGATTTTGTTGACTTTAAAACTCTTTAGGTAAGCTGGAAATAACTCTGGCCGTCTCTCAACAAAATATCACTGACTAGGCAACAACTATACCTTCTTTTAATTTATGAAAGCTATAGGTGGTACTTTTGGTAGCTGAAAGGATATTTTAGCCTCTGATGTGGCAGTGGAGGCTTCTTTCGACTAATATATCTCTCTGTTTTTCTTTAAAAAACACTTTAATCTTTTTTTATCTGTGTTTAGGCTTGATTAAGCCTTAATCTTCATCTTCGAGTCTTCAATCTGATACACTTTGTTGTGCTTTGTTTATACAGGTGGATTTCTGCTATTGGAGGGTTTCTGTTAAACCCTAGATCGTGATCCAATTGATTTAAACTTGGATTTCAAACTCGCAGTTCCCTTTCTTCTTTGATAAAAGCCACAGAATCATCACTCTGGGCCGAAAATGTCACCTGACTGTGACTGTGGGAATTCTTAGAACAACAACCATTAAACCCTGCAAAAAACACAACAAATCATTAAGAAACCCTGCGGATATGGTAAACTGTGTTTCAGAGGTTTAATGGAGGCGGCGAAAATTATTGAAGATGAAGAAATGTAGCGGTGGAGGACATAAAACTAGGCAGAAACAATTATCCAAGTTCGAATTTGAATTTGGCACGAAATTGGAGACGGGTGGTTTTGGAAAATGGGCAGCAGTTTTCGCGTGGCATTTGGGGGGTAGTTGGTATTTTGCGTTTGGAACGTGATACGCTTCAACGATTAACACATGGATTCTGAAAACCACTTTTATCACATGGAAGTAGCGCACTGCGGGGAAGAGCCAAAAATTATGCGATTGGAGGGTTTTTGTTAAACCCTGGATCATGATCCAATTGATTTAAACTTGGATTTCAAACCCGTAGTTCCCTTTCTTCTTTGATAAAAGCCACAGAATCGTCACTCTGGGCCGAAAATGTCACCTGACTGTGACTGTGGGAATTCTTAGAACAGCCACCATTAAACCCTGCAAAAAACACAACAAATCGTTAAGAAACCCTACAGATATGGTAAACTGTGTTTTTGAAGTTTAATGGAGGTGGTGGAAATGCTTGAAGATGAAGAAATGTAGTGGTGGAGGACATAAAACCCGGAAGAAATAGCTAACCAGGTTCAAATTTGAATTTGGCGCGAAATTGGAGAAGGGTGGTTTCAGAAAACCGGCAACGGTTTTCACGTGGCATGTGGGGGGTAGGCGGTATTTTGCATTTGGAATGCGATACGCTTCAACTATTGACACATGGATTCCGAAAACCACTTTTATCGTGCAAAAGTAGCACACTGCGGGGAAGAGCCAAAAATGATGTGATATGGATTTTGGTTCATCGGATCTATTATTTCCTAAATCTGCCTTAGGCTGAAGGAAGGAAAAACTTAGGGTAACCACAAACCACGCTCAACCTCGTAGCTAGCCCTACGAGGATAGGAGAGGGCTCTCTCCGGGTCAATCTCAATGAAAATATTCAAAGGGGCTTGAGATGACGATAACAACAACTGATCTTAGGCTAGATAAACAAATAGGAGGCTTTGATTTTGATTTTTAGGGGTTTTTGTTGGAAAAAGGGAAAAACAATTTTGGGCTTGGGGATGAGGCGAAATTCTTGCAGAGTTCAAGTTGGGGCGAGGTAGGCAGTGACTTTGATGTCTTAGATTAAATGAATGGATTGAAAATACTGTTGAGGAGCTGAAGATGGCAATAGAGTGCAAGGATCCTCTTCAAACTGACGAAAACATATAAAACTAAACAAAAGTCTAAGGCAGAGCACCAGCAAATCAATGAATTCTACCTCAATTACTCATTTGTTTAATTCAGAAGCATAGAGAAGGGAAATTGCATACCTATAACATTAATGAAACTTAAAATAACATGAGAATAACATCATCAAAACTCAGAAGCCACAAGGATCCCAACAAGTGCTGCAAAACTCTGGTCTTTCCTTTGCCAAAAATCTGAAATGAATATACAATGAGGTGCAAAACTTTTCCCAAGTATCCAACCCTGAAAATGTCTCAGAAAATACAATATATAGACCATCCTAACCCCATACCATGCCTCTATGGGTCGATCTCATCCTTCTAGGAGCTGTTTCAACCAATTCTAAACATGGAGCTGAAATCTAGGCAGCCAAACAACTTGCCTCTATATGCTAGGAAACTGATCCATTCACTTAATTTTCACCTTTTAGTGAATGAATGATCTAGAACAAGTAAATATATGCCAAAATTACATCATGATAGATCAATCACCACATGAAAAAGTAAAACTAGTCAAAACTGGGCGAATTTCTGAGCTGAAGAGTGAAAATTGGGCAAAATTCCTCTATGCGCCGCGCCAGAAAACTCAATGCGCCGCGCCAATTTGAGCCTATTTTTGGGGCACTTCCTGAAGTCAAAATTGAGCTCATGATAGCACATTGGAAAGCCCTATCTGTCTTCTATCCAACCCAAGTGGAATTTTTCAATTTGGATTTCATTTTCCCCTCCAAAACTGCAATCTCCCAAGACTGGTTCTTGCTGATGCAAAAAGTGGCAGAAAGGCCATTTTTGGAGTGTTTTTGACCTTTAAGACCACCCATAACTTCATGAAATCTCTCAGCCATTCCTGAGCATGCATATTTTATCATAAAAAAACCAAAAATGTAAAATTTTCCTCCAAAATATGTCCCAATAATAAGCGTGCGTCGGGCGGAAAAACCTGTTTTGCTACCAAAAATTTTCAAAATGACAAAATCTTCTCCAAATTTGCTGAAATTTGGGTGAAGGTCTCCGATCATGTCTCATGCTCAGCCAAGGAAGCTTCAGCCAATATTCGGAGTGGATCCGGCCTTTTTCGACGTTTCAATGCTTTTCTCAGCCTCGCCTTCAGGATCTTCATTTTTGCTCTGCAAAAGTGTGTGCGGGCCCAATAGTGGTTCTTCATGTGTTTGAGCATGTATTTTTCCCTATTGGCCTTCGCCAACAGCTTCTCCAGATGAATGTTGACACTCATAAGGTAAGTATCTCACTCAAATGGTGTCATGTCACCTGGTCTCTTTCGGGCCAATTCACGGTCTTCACGGATTCTCTGCAACTCCATGAGTATCTGCTGATCCTCCAGTTGTTTATTCCACTTCTCCAAGTAATCTATAACCCACTGAGCTCTCTACAATTTCTCATTCAGCATGTCAATCTCATCTTTCTGCTCCTGGATGATTTCTTTCAGCTTTGAGCTGGGAGAGCTCGAATCAACATCGATGAGTATAAAATTAGTGTCTTGGCCTCCTGAAGGGCCCTCGTCGTGCATAGGCCTCTTGCCTTAGTCCTGTACCTGTGCTGATGTAGAAGGAAAGACCCCTTCCATGACATGTGGAGATATTACTCGCGCTGCTGTCGAAGATAACAAGACCCCTTCTACACCTGGTGGAGATAGTACTCGTCGTGCTGCTGCAAATAAGGCTCTGGTACCTCTCTGATAGGTAACACACACTGGAAAACTGCTAGGCTCTGTCTCAGGAACCTTAAATTGATGCGAAGGCTCACCTGTATTATGAACAATCTCTGGAGGAGGATGTAAAAAAGTCACGAGAGATGAACTCTTCCCATGCGATGCCCTGCAATCCAAGCTGATGCACTACAATGATTTTAATGAGCGCATAATGATAAATGTTGTTATGTTGCTGCTATGGAGTCTTCTTCTACACAAGGGTAGTCATCTGCTCTATGTTTTGGCACATGAAGTATGGAATATTCATCAGTTGCACTCTCGTGAAATGCATCAAAAGTCTGATATGATATGCATAAAGGCGTGATAATCTACCCTCACAGCTGAAATATCTAATGATGAGCTTCATTAATGGCACATAAGACTCCTTCAGAAAACGGAATGGAAATACTCTGCTCAACTGCCTCAAATATCTAGGCCTGATGTAAGGTTCATAATATGCCCTATCCAATTGCCATCTCTTATTCCACTCCTCACCAATATTCGGTATCCCGGTCACCTCAGAAATAGTCTCTGGTGTCAAGGTGAAATTCAGTCTAGCAAGGTTTACATGACCATCACGCAAATGTAGGACAAATAAGCGAACCAACTCCGGATGGTGCTGAATCTGAGATATCATCTCGCAATACCAAAAACATGAATGTGTCTGAAAGCATGTCATTTCAAGCGGGTAGGCCTGCAATTGAGCCAAATAAGTGGGCTCCTCCCTGACGTGCCTGCCACTTTTATGAGACCTCCTCGGTACATCTAACTCGGTGGTTGAATCACTGTCCTGCTCATATCCCTGCTCATATGATGAATTTGTCTTTGACATGATGTTGAAATGTGTTTGTCAACTGTATGTTTGGTTGGTTTGAAAATGAGCAATTGGTGTATTTGTTTCAATGCCAAATGTGTACTCAAGGGATAATGAGGGACTGTGGTAAGTATAAATAGTGGGAAAGAGGACTATCAAATGAAATTTATCATGTGAGAATAATCCTTGACTGTATGGGGATTAAGGATTTGGAAAATCTTTGCAAATAATATGGGAAAAGGAAAGAGATAGGAGTGGTAGGGTTTAGTAAATGGGAACAAGGGATATGAGTAGTTTGGGAGGTTAGGGCATAAGGGATTAACTATAATGGTAGAATTATAAAAGGGAAAGGATCATAAGTGGGAAAGGACATTTGGCATCCAAATTGCAATTTCAAAACACCAATTTTCAAAACCCAAAGGAGCAGACTTTGTTATAAATATAGGGTTTATATTTTCAAACTTTAAACTTTCAAATATTCCCTCCAAACATCATCAAATAAGATCTAATAGTAGGAGCAAGCATCACACACTTACTTGGAGCAAACAAGTTTGAAATCGTTTGAATTTGGAGCAACGATGACAATTTTTAAGCCTATCGACCCTGTGCGCCATGCGCAAACCCAATGCGCCGCGCTCAGTGGGTGCGCTGCGCCCTTAGGAAAATACACTGTATGTTTTGGCTCTACGCGCCGCGCTCTGTGGATGTGCCACGGCCTATCCCAATGCACCGCGCTGTCTTCAAACACACAGCCGGCCCTTCTAAAACACAGTTTCGTCCCTCCAAACTTCAAACTCGACTTTCTCTTGGATTTTCTCAATAATTCTTGATGCAAATGAATGAATGGGCTTTGAGAAATATCTTGTATAGACATGGTTTTAATTTTCGCTTCTTCAAAACCCATTTTGTAATGTTTATGACTTTGGCACTTTTTCATTCAATACAAATCTGTCTTTTGTTTCCTCACTGACTTTCTGAGCTTTGAATGATGAAATTGGTCGATTTTTTGTAGGGATATCGGCATTGAACCTTGGAAAAGGATGACCAGAGTCTGCATGTGAATAATTTCATGGCAGAAAAATACACATTTATTACAAAAACAATTTTGAAAATTTCTTCTTCAAAACAGAGTTTTGAAGAAGAAACATCCTCAAGCAGATTGACGATGAAGATTTTGAACTGAAAACTTATTGAAAACCTCCTCATGGCCCGCGGGCATTATTTAATATTTTTGAAGACCAAACCCTAGACCTAGAAAGTGAAATGACTCCTTTTGACCAAAATAACCATATATGACTGTAAATGAAATGAAATGAACTTTGATGAATTTTGATAAATTTTGACCAACCCAGCAGGTACAAGCATGAGGGAAAATGAGAGAACAAAGACCTTCCGTAAAATAATGGCATGCCCCTAATGGAATGCAAATGAATGAGCAGAATGAGACACCTAAACAATGAAATGCAATAAGAGAAATGATCTCTGACAGAGGGATGTAAATACCAACTCTAAAATTGGCTCCAATGGGGATGGTAGCTCCTTAAAGGTGCCAAGAATGGAAACTTTTTGGGAGAGTAGACAGTGCCTTCATCCATTGGGCTATGGAGTCCATTCTTTTGACAAATTGACACAAGACCTTTAACTAATTTTATTTGACTGAAACTTTGACTCAAACTGACTCAACTAAAAGACTGAAAAACTGACTCGACATACTCAAAATGACTAAGACCTGAACTTTAAAACTTAAATTTTGATGGTAGTACATGACCACCTGTGTTTCTTACAAGACAATATACCCTCAAACTATATCAAAATGCCAATGTAACCAATCAAGAAGATGCCTTCTTGATTGATTCTCCTGATCAGATCTCCTGGTTGAAAATAGATACTGATAACTGGGCATCCAAAAACCTAATCGACCATGATCTCCTTCATCACTGAATACTGCAATAATCACCTTCACTGCTGACTGCAACAAATTTGCCAGTGGATCATGAAAAACATGAAGATTTTCCTCCTGCTGAAAAAACAAGGAGTCCTTTTCTCTTTCTTTTGATCTTTCTTCATAATGTACTTTAGTAAGAGTATGTTCCTAGTCCTCAAAAAATTTTGAACAAGTGGATGAGCAGATCTCCTCTTGGAAAAACATTTCAAAACATGAGACATATGAAGAAGAATCTGAAAGGGAATCTTGAATGGTCTGACTTTATGTAGTATGAATATATTGTAGGTCATATTCATATGATATGACAGCCAGATTCTCATTACATTCATCAATCATGAGAAAAGAAACTTCAGATGATTCTTGAAACCCAACACTATCATTTCTATCATCTACCATAAATTCATCAAGAGAAACTTTTTCACTTACTTGAACAAAGATCTCATCTTGGTTTTCATGAACTGACTGGATTACCTCCTCATGAAGGCTTTGTTCTAATGAAATGAGAACATTTGGATCCATAACTCTGTCTTCTACATTCCAGATGTCCTCAACAGCAGAGTTCTCTTTCACAGGATTCAGTACAAGGTATTCTTTGTCAACACAGTCTGAATCTATATCTGAAATGGTTGACTTAACGTTATCACATTCTGAAATTGAAACTTGACTTCCCTGCATGCTGTCTTCTTTTATGGGCAGATCTGAAACGAAACTTTCTCTTTCATCATTTTCAGCCATATGGAAATCTTCAACCTGCTGATCTTGATAAGTATCCTCTAGGATTTTTGTGTGCTGCTGAAACTAATTTTCATACAATGCTTCCAGGATTTCTTCATCCATCAATTCATTATCTCCATAAAAATTCTCAAGATCTTCGATAAAACAATGAACATGGCTACAATAGTTCTGAACTAAATTCAAGGATGGATATGTTTCTTTATACCTTTCAAAGAATATGGTATGAAAATCCTTTAGACAATAAATAGAAGCAGGTGGCAAACTTTCATACCAAGATCGAGCTTCATCTTCCAGAGTAGCCATAAACATCTTCATCAAACAGTCTTCAGGAAAATCGACATTTAATTTATGCACATGAATGTGAAATTTCACCAGATGAAGAGCAGCATCATTACCTTCCTCATTTCTAAACATAGGCAAATTCTGAAGCCAATCCATCTTGGGCATTTTATTTGGAAAACTTGGGATGTGATCGCGGCTCATGGGAGTGTATCTTCTTGCAACCCGTTCCATATTGAAAATCTTAAAGCTACTGATCTTCCTGCAGTGGAGTCACCATGAAGCATTGATCTCTAGATTTTTCAGTGAATGAAGTCGCCAGGTGAATGATTTCAGCCTTTGATGTCTGATCGTTTTCCACAATCAACAATCAGTGTAAACTTGATTACGTGTACTGGGGAAATTTATAAGTTAATTTTTACGACTACAAGCTAAACCGAAGATTGACTGAAGCAACGTTTATCTACTATGCACTCGCAGAGCAAGAGCAGTTCGAAGGCTACCTGGCATGACTTCAGACTCCGTCTGTAGCTATAAATAAAACAAAACTAACAAACAAACAATTTTCTTCCTCAGTATGGTTGCCACTATGTTATTGCCTAAATCTGCCTTAGGCTGAAGGAAGGAAAAACTTAGGGTAACCACAAACCACGCTCAGCCTCGTAGCTAGCCCTACGAGGACAGGAGAGGGCTCTCTCCGAGTCAATCTCAATGAAAATATTCAAAGGGGCTTGAGATGATGATAACAACAACTGATCTTAGGCTAGATAAACAAATAGGAGGGTTTGATTTCGATTTTTAGGGGTTTTTGTTGGAAAAAGGGAAAAACAATTTTGGGCTTGGGGATGAGGCCAAATTCTTGCAGAGTTCAAGTTGGGGTGAGGTAGGCAGCAGCTTTGATGTCTTAGATCAAATGAATGGATTGAAAATAATGCTGAGGAGCTGAAGAGGGAAAGAGAGTGCAAGGATCCTCTTCAAACTGACAAAAACATATAAAACTAAACAAAAGTATAAGGCAGAGCACTAGCAAATCAATGAATTCTACCTCAATTACTCATTTGTTTAATTCAGAAGTATAGCGAAGGGAAATTGCATACATATAACATTAATGAAACTTAAAATAAAATGAGAAGAACATCATCAAAACTCAGAAGCCACAAGGATCCCAACAAGTGCTGCAAAACTCTGGTCTTTCCTTTGCCAAAAATCTGAAATGAATATACAATGAGGTGCCAAACTTTTCCCAAGTATCCAACCCTGAAAATGTCTCAAAAAATACAATATATAGACCATCCTAACCCCATCACATGCCTCTAGGGGTCGATCTCATCCTTCTAGGAGCTATTTCAACCAATTCTAAACATGGAGCTGAAATCTAGGCAGCCAAACAACTTGCCTCTATATGGTAGGAAACTGATCCATTCACTTAATTTTCACTTTTTAGTGAATGAATCCTCTAGAACAAGTAAATATATGCCAAAATTACATCATGATAGATCAATCACCACATGAAAAAGTAAAACTAGTCAAAACTGGGCGAATTTCTGAGCTGAAGAGTGAAAATTGGGCAAAATTCCTCTATGCGCCACGCCAGAAAACGCAATCCGCCGCACCACTTTGAGCCTATTTTTTGGGCACTTCCTGAAGTCCAAATTGAGCTCATGATAGCTCGTTGGAAAGCCCTATATTTATTATATCCAACCCAAGTGGAATTTTTCAATTTTTATGTCATTTAACCCTCCAAAACTGCAATCTCCCAAGACTGGTTCCTGCTGATGCAAAAAGTGGCAGAAAGGCCATTTTTGGAGTGCTTTTGACCTTTAAGACCACCCAGAACTTCATGAAATCTCTCAGCCATTTCTGAGAATGCATATTTTATCATAAAAAAACCAAAAATGTAAATTTTTCCTCCAGAAGATGTCCCAATCATAAGCGTTCGTCGGGCGGCGCGACGCGTCAGGCGGAAAAACCTGTTTTGCTACCAAAAATTTTCAAAATGAAAAAATATTCTCCAAATTTGCTGAAATTTGGAGTGAAGGTCTCCCATCATGTCTCATGCTCAGCCAAGGAAGCTTCGGCCAAGATTCAGAGTGAATCCAGCCTTTTCCGACGTTTCAGCGCTTTTCTTAGCCTCGCCTTCAAGATCTTCATTTTTTCTCTGAAACGTGTGTGCGGGCCCAATAGTGGTTCTTCATGTGTCTGAGCATGTCTTTGTCCCTATTGGCCTTTGCCAATAGCTTCTCCAAATGAATTTTTACTCTCGTAAGGCAAGTCTCTCGCTCAAATGGTGTCATGTCACCTGGTCTCTTTCAGGCCAATTCACGGTCTGCACGGATTCTCTGCAACTCCATGAGTGTCTGCTGATCCTCCAGTTGTTTATTCCATTGCTCCAAGTAATATATAACCCACTAAGCTCTCTGCAATTTCTCGTTCAGCGTGTCAATCTCAGCTTTCTGCTCCTGGATGATTTCTTTCAACTTTGAGCTGGGAGAGCTGGAATCAACATCGATGAGTATAAAATCAGTGTCTTGGCCTCCTAAAGGGCCCTCATCGTGCATAGGCCTCTTGCCTCGGTCCTGTACCTATTCTGATGTAGAAGGAGAGACCCCTTCCACGACATGTGGAGATAGTAATCGCACTGTTGTCGAAGATAACGAGACCCCTTCCACCCCTGGTGGAGATAGTACTCATCGTGCTGCTGCAAATAAGGCTCTGGTACCTCTTTGATAGGTAACACACACTGGAACACTGCTAGGCTCTATCTCAGGAACCTCAAACTGATGCGATGGCTCACCTGTATCATAAACAATCTTTGGAGGAGGCTGAGAGGCTGTAAAAAAGTCACGAGAGATGAACTCTTCCCATGTGATGCCCTGCAATCCAAGCTGATGCACTACAATGATTTTAATGAGCACATAATGATAAATGTTGTTATGTTGTTGCTCTGGAGTCTTCTTCTGCACAAGGGTAGTCATCCACTCTATGTTTCAGCACATGAAGTATGGAATATTCATCAGTCTCACTCTCATGAAATGCATCAAAAGTCTGATATGATATGCATAAAGGCGTGAGGATCTACCCTCACAGCTGAAATATCTAATGATGAGCTTCATTAATGGCGCATAGGACTCCTTCAAAAAAGGAATGGAAATACTCTGCTCAACTGCCTCAAATATCCAGGCCTGATGTAAGGTTCATAATATGCCCTATCCAGCTGCTGTCTCTTATTCCACGCCTCACCAATATTCGGTATCCCGGTCACCTCAGAAATAGTCTCTGGTGTCAAGGTGAAATTCACTCTAGCAAGGTTTACATGACCATCATGCAAATGTAGGACAAATAAGCGAACCAACTCCGGATGGTGCTGAATCTGAGATATCATCTCGCAATACTGAAAACATGAATGCTGCTGAAGGCATGTCATTGAAAGCGGGCAGGCCTACAATTGAGCCAAAGAAGTCGGCTCCTCCCTGACGTGCCTACCACTTTTATGAGACCTCCTCGGTACATCTAACTCGGTGGTTGAATAACTGTCCTGCTCATATCCCTGCTCATATGATGAATTTGTCTCTGACATGATGCTGAAATGTGTTTGTCAACTGTATGTTTGGTTGGTTTGAAAATGAGCAATTGGTGTATTTGTTTCAATTCCAAATGTGTACTCAAGGGATAATGAGGGACTGTGGTAAGTATAAACAGTGGGAAAGAGGACTGTCAAATGAAATTTATCATGTGAGAATAATCCTTGACTGTATGGGGATTAAGGATTTGGAAACTCTTTGCAAATAATATGGGAAAATGAAAGAGATAGGAGTGGTAGGGTTTAGTAAATGGGAACAAGGGATATGAGTAGTTTGGGAGGTTAGGGCATAAGGGATTAACTATAATGGTAGAATTATAAAAGGGAAAGGATCATAAGTGGGAAAGGACATTTGGCATCCAAATTGCAATTTCAAAACACCAATTTTCAAAACCCAAAGGAGCAGACTTTGTTATAAATATAGGGTTTATATTTTCAAACTTTAAACTTTCAAATATTCCCTCCAAACATCATCAAATAAGATCTAACAGCAGGAGAAAGCATCACACACGTGGAGCAAACAAGTTTGAAATCGTTTCAATTTGGAGCAACGATGACAATTTTTAAGCCTATCGACCCTGTGCGCCACGCGAAAACCCAATGCGCCGCTCTCAGTGGGTGCGCCGCGCCCTTAGGAAAATACACTGTATGTTTTGGCTCTACGCGCCACGCTCTGTGGATGAGCCGCGACCTATCCCAATGCGCTGCGCTGTCTTCAAACACACAGTCGGCCCTTCTAAAACATAGTTTCATCCCTCCAAACTTCAAACTCGACTTTCTCTTGGATTTTCTCAATAAATCTTGATGCAAATGAATGAATGGGCTTTGAGAAATATCTTATATAGACATGGTTTTAATTTTTGCTTCTTAAAAACCCATTTTGTAATGTTTATGACTTTGGCACTTTCTCATTTAATACAACTCTGTCTTTTGTTTCCTCACTGACTTTCTGAGCTTTGAATGATGAAATTGGTTGATTTTTTGCAGGAATATCGACATTGAACCTTGGAAAAGGATGACCAGAGTCTGCATGTGAAGAATTTCATGGCGGAAAAATACACATTTATTACAAAAACAATTTTGACAATTTCTTCTTCAAAATAGAGTTTTGAAGAAGAAACATCCTCAAGCAGATTGACGATGAAGATTTTGAACTGAAAACTTATTGAAAACCTCCTCATGGCCTGCGGGCATTATTTAATATTTCTAAAGACCAAACCCTAGACCTAGAAAGTGAAATGACTCCTTTTGACCAAAATAACCATATATGACTGTAAATGACATGAAATGAACTTTGATGAATTTTTATAAATTTTGACCAACCCAGCAGGTACAAGCATGAGGGAAAATGAGAGAACAAAGCCCTTCCATCAGATAATGGCATGCCCCTAACGGAATGAAAATGAATGAGCAGAATGAGACACCTAAACAATGAAATGCAATAAGAGAAATGATCTCTGACGGAGGGATGTAAAGACCGACTCTAATAGGATCATCAGTGGTAGATCCAATGGTGTGGAGTGCACGCGACAGGGGATAAGATGCACAGAGTATGGATGGTGGGACCAACAGTTGCGTCAGCATTTTTGTCATGGGGAAAAAAATGTTGGTTTAAAGCACAAGGATCGGGTTTATTCTCGTCTGTTAGATCTGATGATCGAGCGGCAAGGATATAAAAGGGAAATGGATGGGAGGTATATGGGCGAGTGAACGAGCGGACGGAAGGTGGCCCAATGGCTGTTGATTAGTTTATATCAACGGTCCAGATTCACTCAAGACCACAACATCAGGAAATGGAAAAATAAATTAAAGGTAAGGTTATGATGGGGTTTTAGGCCTTTTAACACCCGATTGCGGGGCTTTAGGACATATGAGGGAAAGGTTTAAAAGGTATAAGCCCTCGGGGGCTTAATTGCCTTATAGTGCAAAAGACCATTTTTAGGCTTTAAAACAAGGATTTTAAGGCCTAATGAGAGTTCCAATAGATGAAAGAAAGGATTTTAAAACCAAATAAGGGGGACATATAAGGTTTTAAGATGTTTAAAATTATTTAGGGTTTAAATGAAGGGGTTTGGAAGGATTTGTGAAAGGGAAAAATGGGTGAAAATGGAGAAGTGAAATGATGGTAAATGGAGCCTCATGAACAGTTTATCTTGGTAAACAACAAGGTCCTTGAGGGCTTTAAAGTGAAACAGCAGTGAAGATTAATCTCAAGGATAAAGAGCATCATAAGACTTCAAGAACTCACAATTTGGAAATGAATTGTTTCTTGAAGGCTAAAAAAGATTTAGCCACCATTTGATATAACAAATTTTATAGGTGGCTAACAGTGGCTCCACATGGGGATGGCATCTTCTTGAAGGTGTCAAGAACTTCAGACAATTTTCTCTGGAAGCTAATCAGTGCCTTGCACTTTGATAACCTTTTTTATCAACTGCTAACAAAAATGACTTAGAACTTGATATATTAGCATAAAAGTATTTCCCAAACATCTACCTACACAACCTACTTCCTAACATTTTTTCTTCAAAAGGTGCACTTGGACTTGCAAATATTTTCATCAATCATTTTATTCTTTTATTTAAAACATAAAAATAGTCTAAGTCTACTCTTATTTCTCCATGAGTTCAGATTAAGCAGTTCAACTCATAAGTTTCTCTACCTAACTACTATCTATCAGGATTAGACTATCTGACAAACTTCATTCTCTACTTTCTAAAATAGAAATTTAAAAGCAGCCAAGCCAGGATTAAGCAGTCTGACTTGCTGTGGCCTATGGCATAAAAACAAGCTGCACATAGACTAAAATTTGCAGAAAATTTAAAACAAAACAGTGAAGGCTTAAGATCTGAAAATTTAAAAACATCCTTCATTATTTCTTCAGCTCTGGTTTTAGTCTTGTTCGAGCTGCTTCCTCTTACTTTTCTGGTTCAATTTTGGATCTTTTTAGAACCATTTCTTCATCAATCTCATAGGTTCAAGATTTGAGCTTGTTTGAACCTTTGTTTTTCTATCCTAATCTACCTTACTGATAATCCAAGATTGAGTTGTTTGGAAAATCTGATTCACTAACCTATCAACAGTAAATTTAAACTTATCCAATCATGATTTGATTGTATGATTTAATAGAAAGTGTTTCATGTGGTAGTGGCATTTAAGCTTGCACACTTTCAGATTTTATTTCTCTTTTTTTTTTGGTATGGGGCTGTACCTTTCTTGTTTTCATTCTTCCCTCTTTTCTATTTTTATTGTTTTTGTATTTTTTTTTCTAACTTTGAAAGAAATGATAGTTATGATATTTACAATGAGGGAAAATAAAACAGCTTCAAACTGGTATAGTTAAGAAAAATAATTTTTGAGCATCCTGCCATTGACAGGACCTCCAAAAAGTTTAGTTCCATTCACTTCATGCAAGAAATAAGCATTGTTACCAGCAGCAGAATGAATGAGATAAGGGCCTAGCCATAAGTTATCAAATTTTCCATGTTTGCCCTTATCTTCTTTCCTGGAATCCCACTTCAAAACTTTGTCACCAATGCTAAAAACACTGGCCTTTGTCCTTTTATCAAACAACTTCTTGATGTTTTCTTGCTTGTGTAGTGCTCTATTGTAGACTTCCTCCCTGGTTTGTTGAAGATGTATAGTCTGATTGATTCTTCTTGTCATATCATCATCCTCAGAATGTACTTCTTGGATCAGCTTCATGACTGGCACTCCTAAACTGGTTGGAAAAATTGCATCTGCTCCATAAACTAGCTGGTAGGTAAACATTCCAATTGATTTCTTAAGTGTTAATCTGTCAGCCCATAATGCATGTACTAGCTTTGTGTGCCATGATTTCTAATTGTCTTCCAACAAATTTTTGATTATATTCACCAAACTTTTGTTTGAGGATTCTGCCAACCCATTACCTTGAGGATAATAAGCAGTAGAATGACCCAATGTAATATGATATTTATGACAGAATTCAACTATATTTTTGGATCCAAATGCAGCAACATTGTCAGTGATAATCTTCGGACAGCCAAATCTAGATAAGATATGATTTTCAAGGAATTTTATGATGACAGAGTCAGTGGCTTGCCTAGAAGGGATGGCTTCTATCCATTTGGTAAAATATTCTATTACAGTGAGGATCCATCTATGTTGGGCAGATGAGGCTGGATGGATTTCCCCAATGAAGTCTAGACCCCACTGCTGAAAAGGAGCTTCAACAATGATTGGATGCAAGGGTAGGGGGAGCAGTTTTCTTTTTCCTTCAAAGAGTTGGCATTTGTGACAGGAAATAATAATCTTGTGGACATCTTGAAAGAGGGTGGGCCAATAGTAACCAGCTCTAAGGATTTTATTGGCAGTTGTCTTCTAATAGAGGTGGCCTCCACATTCTCCTTCATGTAATTCATGACAGGCAAACATTTAAGCAATAATCCACTAGCATTTTTCTAGTATAGATATTTATCCAAAATGTAGTAATTAACAACTTTCAACATTAAAAATATTGCCTTCATTTTAGACAAACCAGGAGGTGTATTTAAATTGAGAAAAAAATATAAAATATCAGCATACCAAGATGAAAACAGAAAATGATCTTCAATAATGGGAGTTGACAACTCCTCCTGTTCATCTAATGCATCTAACATGTTTATATCAAGAACCTCAAAATTAGACTCAGCCATTAATCTTGCTAGTCCTTGGCCTTTTATGAGCTTAGTGGGTTTGATTTCTAAATCATATTCAAGTATCACAACAATCCACTTTCCTCTTTTTCCATCTGAATCCTAGGTTAAAATGTCTTTTACAACTGAAGTTGGCACAAATGCGATTATGTGGGAATGTAAAACGTAAACTCTGAATTTTTTTAAGGCTTTGAATAAGTCAAAGGCTTGTTTTTCCATGATATTGTACTTTAGAGGTGCATCTCTTAATGCCTTACTAACGAATGCAATTGGCTGCTCTTGTCCATTCAAATTTTTCTATAATAGGATAGCAGCCACTGTGTGTTCTGATGCAAATGAAAAAATGAAGAAATCCTTTGCAAAATCGAGACTAATGAGAACTGGTGTTTTGGTTAATGCTTGTTTTACCAGTTCAAATGATTTCTTTGCTTCTAAGGTCCATTTAACTCCTTCTCTTTTAAGCATATTGGTCATGTTTCTAAGGATTTCAGCTAGATTGGGTATAAACCTTCTCAAGAAATTAATATTCTCAATGAAAGATTGAAGTTCCTTGATGTTTCTAGGATGGTTGATTTGCAATATACCATCAATCCTCTTTGGGTCTATCTTTATCCCTTCTTTTGATATGATGTTTCCAAGTAGTTTGCCTTCTTGGAGACCAAACATTGTTTTCTTTGGATTTAAAGATAACCCATATTTTCTGCATTTCTCAAAGACTTTTCTCAAGTGTTCTAGGTGTTCTTCATCTATTTTGGAAAAACAATGATGTCATCAAGGTAAATAATGATGAAGAAGCCTAATTCTTCTAAGAATGCAATATCCATGGCTCTCTGAAATGTAGCACTAGAATTCATTAAACCAAAGGGCATATTCACATACACGAAAGTACTCCAAGTTGTGGTAAAGGTTGTTTTGAGTTGATCATCAGGATGTACTAATATTTGATTGTAACCTGACAAGCCATATAGCAAAGAAATTCTTCTAGAACCAACTACTTTTTGTAAAATGTGATCCATCTTGGGTAAAGGGTAGTTTTCCTTTAATGAGGCTCTGTTTAAGTTCCTAAAATCAATTCAAAGCCTTATTTCTCCTATCTTCTTCCTAACTGACATAAGATTAGATACCCACTCTGAATATCTAATAGGGACTATGATTCCAGCATCATACATTTTTTTAATTTCTTTCTCAACTAGGGGTAATTGAACAGGGTTTATTTTGCGCAATTTTTATCTATAGGGCTTCTGGTTTTCTTTGAGGGGTATCTTATGCTGAATTATTTCTATGTCATATGATTTAAGATCTTCATAACTCCATGCAAATACATCAGAAAACTCTTTTAATAGCTCAATATATTTCAATTTGATGTGAGCTGGAAATGTTTTAGATAGTTTGATAATTTTTGGCTTTTATTCACTGCCTATGTTACATTCTTCTACTTCAGTTTCAACAAGTTCCATTTTTGGTTTTCTTGCAACGTCATTGAAATCAAACAATTCTTCTAATGGGACCAGTCCTTTTGGCAAGCTTTGAGTGTTAGATTGTAGCATTTCTAAGTCTTATTTTTCTAAATTTGCACTAATTTTTGTTGTATGTTCAATTTTATTAGATAACAGATTTATATCAGCAATCTCTAGAGACTTTACTTCTTCATCAAGTGGGTTTTCTTCAATAAGACAATCTTGGTCATACTCTGAATCTGAACTTGGCAGCTTAAATCCATTTCTGAACTGTAGGAAGTCTTCTATGTTTTTATCTCCCTCAAACACTTGCCAATATTTTTCATTGTCTGGGATGGCTGGTCTGTATTTCTCTTAAATTGTGTGTTTTTTGCTTTCACAAGGCCTTTTGCAAGTACTAGCAAAAATGGCCAGTGCATTGGCCAGCATATTTTGGTTTCTGGGGACAAATGTAAGTTGATACTCATCAAAAGTTTTGAGTAAATCCAGGGTATCATTCCTATAGGCTCTCAATATGGGATGTTTTGTAGTGTATTCCCCATTAATTTTGCTAATTATTAGTTCAGAATCTCCATGAACAATTATCCTTCTAGCTCCTAATTTTTTCAATAAATGCAAGCCTAGAAGGAGTGCCTCATATTCAACTATGTTATTTGTGCATGGAAAGTTCAATTTGTATGATTTTCCTTCAGCATGATTGTTCTTTGTGTTTTGAAGCCACACTCCTGCACCTGCACTATTCTTACTGTGAGAACCATCAAAACTCATACTCCAAAGAGGACTAGTTTCAGATTTACTAGTTTGACTATCCTTCCTCTTTATCTTGTGTGCTTTTAGATTGTTCTTGTACGCCAGTACTATGTTGAATTTGGTTTAGTTCCTCATGTTATTCATTATATTGAGGATTCTTCTCTTGAATCTCAAGGTTGACAACCAATGGATGACTGTTTTGTAGCCCTAGACCTGTGATTAGTTTGCTATAATTTTCTAATTTGGCAAACTGTCTTGATACTTTTGTCTTGTCTTCCTCCTTTTCTGTGTCTGCCACTATGTTACAGCGAGGGATGGCCACTAAGTCAGTTAAGGTTTCTTTCTCATTAAATGTTTCATTATTGAAGAGAATAAATGAGTCAAGGCTTGTATGCACAGAATAAAGAGGAGAGTTTTTTGGTCTCTCTTGGCTACTAACCATGTATTGCATGTGAGATTCCCTATAAAGTCTTCTAGCTTGATTAAAAATAGGGATGGTAGCATATGTCATATCCATTTGCATTGTTCCTTGTAACTTAGCTCCCCATGATCTTGATAACAGCATACCATATTTGGGGGGTACATTATCCACTACAATATCCATCACTAAACACTTGGCTAGAATTTGAGCTAAGTTTACACAAAGGTCTTTGATCAAACCTAAACATTTCACTCTACTGGTCAAAGGAATACACATCTTTGTATGGTATGGTGATTTCAAGGCCTAGACTCTCCATTACTTCTTTTGGCATTAAGTTGTGAGAAGCCCCTGAATCATGCATAGTATTGTGTAAGATTTTGTCATGAATTTTCAAACTAACATAAAATGGAGGAACTGGCCCTTCTTGGTATCTTCCTTCAATATTAGGACCAAATAAGAGCTCTAGTTGGTCATCATTGAGGTTGAAAGTGTCATTATTTTCTCCTATGTTGAAATCTTTCAAAATTTGTGATCTATAGACATCTTGGGTGACTAATTCAGTGAGGGGAACAAAGATTTTAATCTTGACAATTTCCTGTTCCAAACTAAAAGGCAGCTGATTTTTTACAATGTTTGTTTCGGCCTTGTTAATCACCACTTTATTAGAAAAATCCGTTTGTTGATTTCCTCTATTTACATTGGTCAAAATTGTTTTAATAGGAGCACTAGCTGAAGTACTAATGTTGCTAAGGTCTGCACTCTGTTTTTCATTAATTTGAGTGTCTTTCTCTTTGTTTTGATCAGAATTTACAGCCATTGTTTTTTCCTTTTGTTTAATGTTTTTGGGTTTGCTCACAGGGCTGTTTTTTGTAGAATTATCAGAGGTTTTGTTCTTGGGAGCTTCCTGATTCTTTTTACTCCTAAGGTCATATTCTTTTGGGGTCTCTACGATGACATTTTCCAGCTCTTGATAATAATTTTCATCCTCTGTTCTTTCATCATCATAGGGTGTGTATAGACATTGTTTTCTATTAATAGGAACATCAAAGTGGTCACTACCCACTCCCAACATGTTTATGTTATCTTCCTCTGTTTTTTCAACTGTTTCTTCAACCTCACTTACATAGTTTTCTTGGAAAGGAATTCTGATCTGTTGATCATCCTCTCTTTGTCTGTTTTGCGGTTGATTTCTCCTAAAGTTCTGATTTTGATTTTGAAATTTATTTCTATTTTGGGGAGCTAATTAATTTTCTCTATATTGTGCTCTCTCAAGTATGCTCATCTTCTTCATCATTTCTTTCATCATCCTTTCCATTTTTGAGCAAGATGTGGAGGGTACAGATTCATCCCTAAATGATACTTTCTTTTCATTCCTCATCCTCACTCTTTTCTCGATCAGATTTACTTCCATAGCAAGAGCTCCCTTTTGCATGTCTTCCAAGGTTAAGGGATCTCTTTCTCTTAGCTGATATGCCATTTTAGGATCAAATCCTTCAGGAAATTTTGCCAAAGCTCAGCCTTGTGGAGGTTTCAATTCTGGGGGTAGTGCATTATAAACACTATTGAACCTAGTGCAATAATTTTGAACACCTTCCCCAGTTTTTCTTTTGAGGTTGTTGTAGTATGAAATTATTTGGAGAGGGTTTTTTCTAACTTCCCATTTGTTTAGGAATGATTGATGTGTTGAACCCTTAGTTAAACTGAGAGAGGGGGGGTGAATCAGTTTAACACATACATGGACTTTTAAAACTTTTCTTTTAAATCTTATTTACACCTTCATTTCATGGTAAACTTAATATGTGAGCAACAAGTATTACTATCAAACAGATTTGTTAATGTAATAGCAGATTGAATATGAGAGCAACAAGTATTAAGAAGATGATATAAATCACATCAACACATAAACATCATGCACAGAGACACCAGATATAAGTGGAAACCCATAAAGGGAGAAAACCACATATTATTATTGTTGTGATGCAAAGGCAAGCTCCAACTCCCTCTCACCATTTATTTTCTATAGGCACCGACCTACAGGAGGCTCCTACCTCAATTCTAGAAGCTACTTCTTTCAAGGAAGCTCCAACTCCCATCAATTTTATATAGGCACCAACCTATAGGAGGCTTCAACCTCAGTCAGCTACAACTGACATTTTATCAAGCTACAACTTGATGTGGAAGCACCAACTCCCATCTATTTTCTGCAGGCACCAACCTACAGGAGGCTCCTACCTCAGTCAGCTACAACTGACATCTATCAAGCTACAACTGGATAGGGAAGCTCCAACTTCCTTACTCTTTCAAAAGAAAAACACTTGCTGATTTACCTTGGATATCAACTCTGTTTTGTACCTTCTTCTTTGTTGTTCATCAACTCTTATATCAGACCTGCATCATCTCTGCTCAGCCCCTTCTTCTTCTTTTCTCGGCTCCTCCTTATTCACATTCTTCTTGCAGCTTGCTTATTCTCTTCAACTCTCTTTAATTCTGCTGCATACTCTCTTCTTCTCTCACTCCTTTTTCGTCCACGTCTCCCCTTGGATATTACCCTGTTTTATACAAAAATAGCTTCATGGCTGTTTGTATTCCACTGGGAATTCGAAATGGACAGCCATGTCTCTTTGCCCATACGCCTTCTCCATCTCTTTTAAACACTCGAGAAAAATGCTGACGCAGGTGCTTATTTTAATATTACAGTGGGATATTTGCTCTCTTCCGGAGACTTGCCAATGCATCACAACAATATAAATTTAAATAAAACATTTACATTCAAGTTACAAATGAGAACTCCAGCTCACTCATTTTGTCTCTTGGCTTGCTGCGCATTTGTATTTTCTCTGACTGTGTCTTTGTCCCTTTCTCTTCTCTGTATGTCTTTCTATTTATGGCTGCTGCGTAACTTCTGTATTTGTGTAACTACATTTTTCATTTTTATATGAGTGCTTTATATATAAATGAATCTGCTGACTATAATTCTCGGCCATATTCCAACTCTTTTCATGCCACGAGTGTCTTGTTGATGTGGAACATTCCGCAAGTGGAACGGACATATATCACAGTCGTATATTAATAATCGCCCTCCCGTTAAGCTGAGGCCCGTGGGTCTACAAACCACGCGACATATTTTAATATAACGGCAACCATGTTTTATATATCTAATAGCACCCTTTTAATACAACTGCTGGGCAGTTTCAACCAACGCGTATCATATCCATGGTCCGTTTATAATACAACACTTTAATAATGTCGCCCTCTCTTCAATGTAGTATTTTACTTAAACTCCTTTCTTTTCACTTTAATGTATATGAACCCTTTCTCATGTAACTTCCGGCGATATATTAATAGACCCATTTAACATAGGAAACAACCTTTCGGGCCCACTTTCCATGCTTTCCGATGCAATATGCCACTCCTCAGTGATTTCCGATTGTGATATGATCATTTCGATTGTGATTCATCGCAATCGCAATCTTTAATACATTGTTTAACCCCTATCTCGATTGAATCATTGCGATCGATTGCTTGATAACTATTCTATGATTTTTCCGATTGCGGTGTTTAACTACTGTCGTGAATCTCGATTGATCGCAATCGCAACTTTGAGTTACAAGTCCCGGTTGCTTTGTTTTACCTCAGTGCGATTGGGAAGGGTCCCACTTTATATTACTTCCTTTCCATTGATAATAACATGCTCACTTTAAATATATATTAATGTATATGCCTTGGACCATTAGGAATATGAAATGTGTGGAATTTATATGTATTGTGATGGATATTTTATATATGGGTATCCTCCAGTAGTTAGGCAGGTCCCGAGAATTTATGTGTCTACTGCTATGCTAACGTTTACGCATAATTTGTTGTGATACTTGACTCACCTTACCTCTGCTATATTATTGCTTCGCCTCCAGCAACTCGTAGATTTCACTCTACCTGCATGTTATTTATTTACACTTTAGCAGTTTTCTTCTGCCTTTGGACTCTTCACAAGTCCTGATGTGATTCCAATCGAAAGTCGCCAATCGAAAATTACAATGCAGCTTTCACTTCGCCCCTTCAAAGTCCCGACCCGATTCATTTCAAAACTGAATTGTGATTTAATTCAACTCCGCTCAAAGAGATCTGTAGCGTCTTTTAAACTGTTTCAATGTGTTAAAACTTTCCCAACTCCACTAACTTCGACACGGCCCGATTTGCATCAATCACTGGAATTCTTATAATTTAAAACAGAGTTGCTGCTGCGTCAATTCCTATATGTATGTATACCTTGCCGCTGGAGTTAAGCGATTCTCGAAGTAATATTTGTGTTATATTAAATGTATAACGTTGGTTGGAGTGTGCGATTCTCGGAATGTGGTTCTGTATTATATGTGTAACGCCCGGCTTGGGTATGATTCTCGGAATTTATAATTGTTCTGCCTCTGCCTTTATTACAGTGATAACGACTCTACCTCTGTTATATTCGCTTCCTCTGCCTTCATTGTCTGCCTCCATTGTATTCACTGCTTCCTTTTTCTGTCTTTGTTTCAGCGCTGCCTCCTTTGCCTATCTGTGTTACTTCTTTGTCTCTTCCTTTCTGCTATATCTGCTGTCTTAGTTTCTTTGTGCTCCTTCCTCTGTTGCATCTATAGAATCCACTCCACCTGTTATACTTGTAGCAAATCCTATGAGGCTCCGATCTTCTATGCCTTCAATTGAATAATTGTGAAAAAACACAAATTAGCTTCTACTAGATTATCTACACAATCTTCCCACTTGAATAATTGTTCCTCATCACTCTGTCTCATTCCTCAGCTATTAAATGGCCCTCTTATATTGTCCTCACTACTTTGCAACACCTCATCTGACTCCTGTTGCCTTTGTTTCTTCTATGCTCTACTTGTCTTATGCTCTCTTTGTTTCATCTGCTCCTAGACTGATGCTACTCCTTAATTCTCCTTTTGTTGCCTCTGCTTCTTTAAATGACCCTGTCTCTGCTGCTTGACCCTCTCTACATCTTGCTGCTATGCTGCTCTCTTTGTCTTGTTGCTGCCTCAGGTGTTCTTCCTTTGCCATCTCCTTTTCCTTGTTGCTGCCTCAGGTGTTCTTCCTTTGCCATCTCCTTTGCCATCAGTGACAACATTTCCAACAGTCTCCCCCTTTGGCATTGATGGCAACACATCCACCAATAATCCAATTCTTCCTCCAAGTCTTCCTCTGTCTAGCTTCTTTTAGAAGACCCTTTCTTCTATTACCTTCTTTTCCTCCCCCTTTGACATCAATGGCAAAGGGTTGCACATTTCTTAGTGTAGATTCTATCTTTTCATTTTCTCTCTCTGAGATGTGTTTAGGCATTCTTCTTCTGACTTTGTACCATGCTGCTCTATACTGGTGTACAATATTTTTTGAGAGAACACTTTTGAGAATATTGAACTTGAATAAACATACAGTCTCTTTCTGATGTAGTGTGCCAATACATTTCTGTTGAGGAATATTGTAGATGGAATATGTCTTCTTCTACAATACTCATCTGCAGTCTAGCATTTGTTCAATTATGATGAAGCCAATATATCCTTTATTCCTGCGGTACACCTTTCCTGCCTGTTGGTGATGATATGAGCTTGGATGTTGACATTATCCTTAATAGCTGAAGGTTCTTGTTACAAATGTGATCAATGAATTAACCAGAATTTGATCTAAGAGATCAAATGCCTTTACTGCTTGCATAATGAACTTTCAAAACAAAACCTTGAGGTAGGATGCATTCAATGTATTGGTCGATCTCACTTATAAACCATGCACTTTTCTTTATGACATAAGGGGGTATGTATGTCAATGATCAATCTCTCTTTAAAGGTGGATTACCAGTAAATCCTTTGTGCTGAAGTAGGATTTAGATGATTTTAAAACTTTTGGGCTTCAGATGGTAATCACTGCTAGTCCTTTATTCTTCAGATACTTTGATTCAAGTGTAAACATAATATTGATCCTTTAGCTCTGCTACTGACCTTCTCAAACTGAATGCAGAATCCAGATAACGCTGGGAATACTACCTTGATGTACGTTTGCCATAATACTTTTGATCCTGAGGACCTGTTTTATCCTTACCTAGCTGGCTGATCTCCCCCTGGAATGATATTCTATTGATAGATATGCTACCTATACCTAGTACCAATTGATATTACCTTGATAAACCATGTAGAGATTTCATTTTAGCTTGCACATGAACCCATAGTTTCCACTATTGATCTTTCCACTGTTCACACCAACAATCATCAATATACTGAATCTGATCTTGGCATCATTAACCTGCTACTTATTCTGTCATCTTGATTTGAAAGAATGTCACTGCATTTTATTTTCTATGACAGTTCTAGAATCACTACTGCTTTATACACTGCTTTATATGCCAATTCAACTGTTATCATGGCTTCTTGATGCCTTTTTAATAATCGCAACCAGACCTCATAACAAACCTTTGAAGATTTGAATATACCGCTCGCTTTATAGTTCGCCACCCGACCTTGTATTAATACTTCATGCTTTGAAAAACAAACTTTATAATAAGACTTTCGGACTGGCCCACCTATGCACCGTACCTCCTCTATCTTCCGCGCACTTTTATTAAACTTCGCGTATCTTCATCGAATAGTCACCGCCGGATGTCCCCTTTTCAAATCAACGGTCCTGAGAAATTCCGCTCGGTGTCCCGGTACTGACATTAACTTGCGAAATCGCAGGTTAAACGGTGGCTTCCAATACCACCTATGCCACGTGTCAAAAATCTTATGGAATCGCTAGCCCTCTAGATAATACCGCCTCCGTACCAAAAGTGGTGCGAAATAATCCGGAAACCATAAGTGGTTTTGCTACAGTGTTTCACCAAGGTTTCGGTCTTCTTTATTAAATAGTCGTTTTTCAGTATATCATAATGATTCGAACCCGCTCACGAATGGTTTCGCTCCACTATTGACATTGCGCATTTGACTATGGTTCCACTCCACCATTCACAACCTTTTCACCTTACATAACCTTTGCAGAGTTCCACATTATAAAACATTCTTCTTTCTGAATATACAGGCAGATTCTTAGCTTGATTTACTGGGTTTGACTTCACAGGGTTTTAGTCTTCAATCAAAGCCTATGCCACTCAATTAATGAATAATTGCTCAATAATTCATCTATAAACTGCATTACACCCCTAATTCATGAATAAACCTATTCTGCTTCAATTCTTCTGTTTCTTCTGCAGAGTGCACACACAGACACTCATTCACAGAGAGTATGGTTCATTAGTCTTCTGAGAGGAACAGGATATTTGCACAAACCGATGCTACAAGGTTCTTCACCACAGAATTGCCACACAATCACTCTAATTTCCATACCCTGCTTATTGGACTCAGCTCAATTACATAGGATCATTCATCAAGAACTCATGTGTTCACACAGGATTTAACTAGTTAAATGCCTTTGCTGCCTTTGTTCTCCTTCTAACAATTTTGCTGGCTATTGTGAGTTTTATATGGTCTTCTTCCTCCATAGATCTCTGTTAGAGGAACTTCCTTTCCCTTACTGATCTCATAGCGGTTATCATTCCAAGGAGCTCTTCTTAGACTACCTTCATGGGGTCTATATATGAACGGCTCTCCCCCTGGGATGCTGCTTCATATCTATAACTGGTTAGATATTTGCTTTGTTTCGTAGAGCAGCTCCCCCTAAGACTATGCTAGATTCATTATGTTATGGAGATAGTAGGCTCCCCCTTTCTCTTTTCCTTCCAAACTTTATTGAGGTTCTTCATTATGTCTGCACTTCTTTTAAATTCATAGTTTTGTTTGATTTGCTTTGATCCCATCATCTATCTAGAGTTCTTTAATGTATATGGCAGATTACAGTCTTTAGCTTTGTGACCACGCTTGAGGCATACATAACATATTATTTGACCAAGGTGCATTTGAGCTGATGTATAATATTTCATTCCCCTTTTTGAACATAATTTACAATCAACATATTTATTTCCAAATTCATTGCATGCATAACAGTAGCCATAGAAATGATTTGTGTACCTGGTGGAAGATTGTCTTTTCCCTTTGCTTGCTTGAGGGTTTCTTCTCTTTTGCTGCATCCTTTGTTGGTTGGACTGGATTGGCTTTGTCTTACAATATGCTGCATTATGTCCTGGTTTATGACAAGATAAACATGTGCTAATTTTCATAGGAGGGAGGAACCTCCTTTGACATCTTCCGAATTTGTTCAATTCATCCCTAGGAGCATATGAGCCTTTAGTAGCTTATTGTTTCATCCTCTCATTCTCTGCTCTTTCATGTTGCTGCTTGATTATGTTTGTTTCTTTACAACTCATGTTCCTGCTGGTTTCTGCTTCTATAGGAATTTGCTGAGCTGTTTCACAGTTCTTTACAGCTTTTACAAAAATTATTTTCTTGTTATCTTCAACCTTGGACTTACTGGTTTCACCTTCATATCCTATCCCAGCCTTTATGAGAGGTGACCTTTGAGCCTTTAGAATCTGGTCCAACTGTCCGGAGCTTTTCATTTGAGGAGTATTCATTAATAAATATCTTTGGGCCTTTTCTAATTTCTTTCTTAGGTTCACTACTTCTTCTTCCAATTTTTCACATTCCAGATTTTTCTCTCTCATTTGTTGCAGCAGAGTGTCTTCTATTTTCCTTGCTTCTTCAAGGTGTGTCTTCAAGCCAACAATTTCTTTCTTATCTTCATATTCTCTCTCATCACATATTTGCACCACTGTCTTAAGGTCTTTGTTTTCATTTTTCAATTTTTCTATTTCAGTCAAAGCAGTGTCAAGCTTGGCTTTTTCTTCAGTTGTAATTTCTTCATGGTTCTTATCTCCATTCACACTAGCAGGTACTTCATTTGATTGAATATTTTCCTGTTGACATGAATTTTTCTTCTTCTTAATTCTCTTATCCTTCTTGTCAGTGTCGTCCTTAGTGTTTACTCCATGCATGAAGTGCAATCTATCCCAAATTTCTTTTGCAGAGGTTAAATCCATTATCAACTCAAGGTCCTTGTTATGAAGATTGTCATATATCACACATTTTGCCTTAGCATTCCTCTGTTGTTCTTTCACTGTGGGTGAGTCTGTGCAGTAACCATCACAAACAAGCTTCCATACCTCTAGATCATCAGCCATAAATCTTGTCTTAACCTTATCTCTCCATTCAGGAAAGTTAGTTGTATTTAGCACAGGTACATTTTGATAGTCCATGACTCAACTAGATCTCCTTCAAGCTATTAAGCTTACACCAAAGGAACTGGCTCCGATACCAATTGTTGAACCCTTAGTTAAACTGAGAGGGGGGGGGTGAATCAGTTTAACACCTACATGGACTTTTAAAACTTTTATTTTAAATCTTATTTACACCTTCATTTCATGGTGAACTTAATATGTGAGCAACAAGTATTACTATCAAACATATTTGTTAATGTAATAGCAGATTGAATATGAGAGCATCAAGTATTAAGCAGATGAGCCCAGGCAAGAACTATCATACTCAGCTTCCATGTCTCTGGATCATCACCATAAATCCCGTTTTAACCTTATCTCATTCATTCAGACGCTAGTTGTATTTATACTGTGTACATTTTGATAGTCCATGACTTCACCAGATCTCCTTCAAGCTATTAGGCTTGCACCAAAGGAACTTGCTTTGATACCAATTGTTGGACCCTTAGTTAAACTGAGAGGGGGGGGGTGAATCAGTTTAACACATTCATCGAATTTAAAAAAAAAATCATTAACACTTGTTTACACCTTCATTTCATGTTTAGCTTAACTTGTGAGTAATCTTAGAATGTGAGAAGCAAGCATTAGTATAATGTAACAGTAGACTTAATATGAGAGTAGCAAGTATTAAGCAGATGAGATAAACCACATCAACACATAAAAATCATGCACAGAGACACCAGATATAAGTGGAAACCCATAAAGGGATAAAACCACATCTTATTATTATTGTTGTGATGTGTTGCAAAGCTCCAAATCCTCTCATCATGGTTTCAGAGAGGGCACCAAACCTGTGGAGGCTCTATCCTCAATTCCGCAAGCTACAAATCGTAAGGAAGCTCTAACTCCATGAATTTTCTCGTGTGCACCAACCCACAGGAGGCTCCAACCTCGCCTCAGCTACACATCCACATTTTATCAAGCAAGAACTTGATGTAAGTCACCAATGTTCATCTATTTTCTCGTGTGCACTGTATTCTATTCCCACATGAGGCTCCTACTCAGTTCAGTTTATAATCACAACTGAGAGAAGCTCCAACTTTATCTCTTTTCAAAAGAGAAAATGTTCTGTTATTCACTTGATATTTCAGCTCTGCTTTGTACCTTCTTCTCTGCTGTTCATCAACTCTTATATCAGACCTGCATCATCTCTGCTCAGCCCCTTCTTCTTCTTTGCTCAGCTCCTCCTTATTCACATTCTTCTTGCAGCTTGCTTATTTTCTTCAACTATCTTCAATTCTGCTACACACTCTCTCCTCTTCTCATTCTATTTTCATCAAACTCTCCTCTTGGATATTACGCCCTTTTATACAAGATAGCTTCATGACTATTTGTATTCTACTGGGAATTCGAAATGGACAATCATGTCTCTTTGCCTTCTGCCTTCTCATCTCTTTTCAGCTTACTCAGAAAAATGTAACTGTAGGTGCTTATTTTAATATTACAGTGGGATATTTGCTCTCTTCCGGAGACTTGCCAATGCATCACAAACAATAAAAACAATTAAAACATTTACATTCGAATTACAATTTGAACTCCAGCTCACTCATTTTGTCTCTTGGCTTGCTGCGCATTTGTCTTTTCTCTGACTGTGTCTTTGTCCCTTTCTCTTCTCTGTATGCCTTTCTGTTTATAGCTGTTGCATACCTTTTGTATTTGTGTAACTGCATTTTTCATTTTTATATCAGCACTTTATATATAAATGAATCTGCTGACTATAATTCTGGGCCATATTCCAACGCTTTTCATGCCACGAGTGTCTTGTTGATGTGGAACATTCCGCAAGCGGAACTGACATATATCACAGTCGTATATTAATAATCGCCCTCCCGTTAAGCTGAGGCCCGTGGGTCTACAGACCACGCGGCATATTTTAATATAACCGCAACCATGTTTTATATATCTAACATCACCCTTTTAATATAACTGCTGGGCAGTTTCAACCAACGCGTATCATATCCATGGTCCGTTTATAATACAACACTTTAATAATGTCGCCCTCTCTTCAATGTAGTATTTTACTTAAAATCCTTTCTTTTCACTTTAATGTATATGAACCCTTTCTCATGTAACTTCCGGTGATATATTAATAGACCCATTTAACATAGGAAACAACCTTTCGGGCCACCTTGTCACGCTTTCCGATGCACTGACTCTCCTCCGATTGCGATTGATCGCTCCTGCTGCGATTACGATTGATCGCAATCACAAACTTTGTTTGCATGTCTGCTGTTTAACTCCTATGCGATTGAATCATTGCGATCTCCGATTGCAATAACTATTCTTGCGATTTTTCCGATTGCGATTGTTTAACTCCGTCAGCGATTCTCCGATTGATCGCAATCACAACTTTGAGTTGCAAGTCCTGCTGCTTTTTTTACCTCTGATGCGATTGGGAAGGGGTCCCACTTTATATTACTTCCTTTCCATTGATCATAACATGCTCCGCTTTAAATATATATTAATGTATATGCCTTGGACCATTGCAGAATATGAAATGCGTGGCATTTATATGTATTGTGATGGATATTATATATATAGGTATCCTCCAGTGGGTTAGGCGATTCCCAGAATTTATGTGTCTCTGCTATGCTAACGTTTCTGCCTCGACTGTTGTGATAATGGCTCTGCCTCTGCTATATTCGCTGCTTCCGCCTCCACTGCTCAACTGTTTCACTCTGCCTCTGTATTCGACTGTTACACTTTAGCAGTTTTCTTCTGCCTTTGGACTCTTCACAAGTCCTGATGTGATTCCAATCGGAAGTCGCCAATCGAAAATTACAATGCAGCTTTCACTTCGCCCGTTCAAAGTCCCGACCCGATTCATTTCAAAACCGAATTGTGATTTAATTCAACTCCGCTCAAAGAGATCTGTAGCGTCTTTTAAACTGTTTCAATGTGTTAAAACTTTCCCAACTCCACTAACTTCGACACGGCCCGATTTGCATCAATCACTGGAATTCTTATAATTTAAAACAGAGTTGCTGCTACGTCAATTCTTATATGTATGTATACTTTGCCACTGGAGTTAAGCGATTCCCGAAATAATATTTGTGTTATATTAAATGTATAACGCCGGTTGGAGTGTATGATTCCCAGAATGTGGTTCTGTATTATATGTGTAATGCTCGGCTTGGGTATGATTCTCGGAATTTATAACTGTTCTGCCTTTGCCTTTATTGCAGTGATAACGACTCTGCCTCTATTATATTCGCTTCCTCTGCCTTCATTTGCTGCCTCCATTGTATTCACTGCTTCCTTTTTCTGTCTTTGTTTCAGCGCTGCCTCCTTTGCCTGTCTGTGTTACTTCTTTGTCTCTTCCTTTCTGCTATATTTGCTGTCTTAGTTTCTTTGTGCTCCTTCCTCTGTTGCATCTATAGAATCCACTCCACCTGTTATACTTGTAGCAAATCCTATGAGGCTCCGATCTTCTATGCCTTCAATTGAATAATTGTGAAAAAACACAAATTAGCTTCTACTAGATTGTCTACACAATCTTCCCACTTGAATAATTGTTCCTCATCACTCTGTCTCATTCCTCAGCTATTAAATGGCCCTCTTCTACTGTCCTCACTACTTTGCAACACCTCATCTGACTCCTGCTGCCTTTGTTTCTTCTATGCTCTACTTGTCTTATGCTCTCTTTGTTTCATCTGCTCCTAGACTGATGCTACTCCTTAATTCTCCTTTTGCTGCCTCTGCTTCTTTAAATGACCCTGTCTCTGCTGCTTGACCCTCTCTAGATCTTGCTGCTATGCTGCTCTCTTTGTCTTGTTGCTGCCTCAGGTGTTCTTCCTTTGCCATCTCCTTTGCCTTGTTGCTGCCTCAGGTTTTCTTCCTTTGCCATCTCCTTTGCCATCAATGACAACATTTCCAACATGATAGAGAGCTTGAATATCATTAATACTGTGAGGGGTTAAGCCTTTGAACCATTTTCTCGCTTCTCCCCTAGACTTTGAGCAAACAATCTGAGTTTGACAGTTTCATCATCTCTCTCATTTCTATCAAAATAGTCATTCATCTTGTCCACATGTTTTGAAGCATTAGTAGCACCACTAGCATCATATAATGGTATCTTGGACTGATAGTCCTATGGCAGATTGACTAAAGGTAAAATAAGGACTAGAGGGGCATACCATGTTGCCATGATAGCATGTTGTGGGAAAAACGGTGGGTTTACAAGCGGAGGATGTAATATGGGAGGGGGTTGATGGAATGGGGTGGTTTGAACAGTGGGTGTATGGATAACAGAAGTGGATGGACCAGCAAGAGGATGTTGAGCAGATCTAGGATGAGAGAAACCAAAATTATGCAGGAAATGTAAATCAAGTGGGGTAGTTTCTCTACTACCAGGATGTTCACCTCTTTCTTGGGATGAAGGTGGAGACTCAAAATATATCTGATCTATATCATCAAATGACCTAGTTCTGAATGGGTTTCTTAAATCAAATTTTGAATATTTTAGAGTTGTAAGGTTTTCAGGAACACAATTAGCTCTATGGAGTGGCCGAACAACAGTTGAAGCTTGAGCCTTAGGAGATTTCCTAAGTATACTTTCAGGATTATCAACTATTTTAGGAGGGTTTGCGTCAGGATAGGCTCTAGTATGAACTCTTCTAGAAGCCACTATGTTATGTTTTCAAACCCAATAACAAGAAAATTTTAACCAAATATGACAATCTTTAATAGGCTAACTGATCTTTAGCAATAAAACTTTAATCCTCAATGTCTTCTTTACTGAGTTTTAAATGATGTAATGATAAAGGGTTTCCCAGTGGACTCTTTGGAAAACCAAGGAAAATCAGCAGGCCTACTGATCTTTAGTGGAGTCACCAGGTGAAGAGTTTTTACTTGATTTCAGGGCTTGAATGTTGTTCACCATCAAAAATCAAAAACCACTCAAGGAAGACACTTGGTTCATTTGTTAAAAATGGGATTATCTGAGTTGTGAATTTATCTATTACTTCAGAAACTCCCCAATATGGTCACCAGTATGTTAGGGTCTATGTAGTTTGGTAGAGTGGCAAGACTAAACGCTGCAGAGCCTACATCAAAACCACTTTGGGATTCTAGGATCTAGCCCTCCTGAATCTAGAGAGGGATCTCTCTATAACTGAAAAGATTGATTTATCTCTTAAGGTTTTAGTATGATATTAGGCTAGTTATTAAGAACAAGGGTTTTTGTTTGTTTGGTTGGGTATGATATTTAATTGGATGGAATATCACAAAATGAAAGAGTCCAAAGGGTGAAGATGCAAGTGTATTGAGAAGTGTTCAGCAGATAGGATTAGTATGAAGCAGCTTTAAACCATTGGGCAATGGAGTCACAAAAGGGTTTAATTGTGCAACAATTTCAAGAGTGGTCCAAGGGGCAAGTCATCTATATCAAAAGATCCTTTAGATTAAATGATGGAGTGGAACATTAAAAGTGTTGAGAAAGTGGAAAAAGCCAATAATTTCAACAAGGATTTATCAACTTACCCTACAAGAAAATCCTTTTTAAGTAACTATTTGAAACCAGCCAAAGGACATGGCTAACCATAGACTTTTTTGGACAAGCTTGTATTAAAGCTAACTTATCAGACAACAATCTAGTAATCTCACTAGAATACTTTCAAAAGGGATGAAAAAAGATAAGAAAACAAAGTGCAGCTTAAGATCAGGTAAGATATATTAAAATCAAAGCCTTCTTTTAGCATACTCTTAGGGAAACTTTCAAAAAAAAATTGGAGAAAGAACCAAAAGACAGTGCAAACCATAAACTTTTCTACTTTAGCTCTACTTAGCATGTAATGAAAATATCATTCAAGAACTTCCTTTAAATTTTTTCACATAAAGACATGGACTAACCAACATTCCTTGATAATGTTTACACTTAATTTAAGTCATTCCCAAATATCACAATTAGCAAAAAACATATAGATAAAGCTTATCAGTGAGAGTAGGGTACTTTTAACAGTAAATCCTAGCTCTATGCTTGTTGCTCTTTATTAGAGAAAAGTGAACAAAATGGCATACATGGAAGGAAAAAAATAACAGTAAGAGGTACTTCAGCAGTGATATAGACTAGGATCCCAAGAATCAGCTTGTATATTGATTGTCAATCTACTTACAAACTACATGTCCAATGTTTCATCATAGCTCCAAACTTTTCTTCTTAGCCTATCTTCTTCAATAACTTAATAGAGCTTCAGAGCTTCAAAACTTATTTACATTCAACAATGATTCGATACAACAACTATTGCATCAAAATTCCAACAACCAACCAACAATATCTCATCTTATAAGGAAGTATTTATAGAAGAAAGAGGAGGTGGAAAGAAAGAAAAGGGCAATCTGTTCAATTAATACAAGTTTTAATGCTTCTCTGTCTTTGAGGGGTTCAATAGAGAATATTTCTGATATTTTCTCTGTATTAATTGGTTTTCATTAAGTATTTAGCTACTCGGCAGATTTTGTTGACTTTAAAACTCTTTAGGCAGGCTAGAAATAACTTTGGCTGTCTTTAAACAAAATATCACTGACTAGGCAACAACTATACCTTCTTTTAATTTATGAAAGCTGTAGGTGGTACTTTTGGTAGCTGAAAGGATATTTTAGCCTCTGATGTGGTAGTGGAGGCTTCTTTCGACTGATATATCTCTGTGTTTTTCTCTAAAAAACACTTTAATATGTTTTTATCTGTGTTTAGGCTTGATTAAGCCTCGATCTTCATCTTTGGGTCTTCATTCTAATATGATCTTCATATTCATTGTTAGAGCAGTGGTTTTCTCGCTACAATAGGGTTTCGTAAACCCTAGATCATGATCCAATTGATTTAAACTTGATTTCAAACTTGTGGTTCCTTTTCTTCTTTGATAAAATCCATTTAATCGGTCACTGGTCGAAAATGTCACTCTGATCATGGATCATGGAATTTCCGAATAACAACCATTAAACTCTGCAAAAAACACAACAAATCGTTAAGAAACCCTGCAGATATGGTAACTGTGTATGCCTGCGGGAAATGGATGGAGTATAAGTGGTGGGTGAACTGGGCAGACGAAAGGTGGCCTCGATGGCCGTTAATCGCTTATATCAATCTGGCCCGTATTCACTCAAGACCACAAATACTCAGCAGAGCTGGAGTGCACAAAGAATAGTTGATGATGGGGTTTTAGGCCTTTTAACGTCCGATTGCAAGGCTTTAGGACATATGAGGGAAAGGTTTAAAATCTATAAGCCCTCGGGGGCTTAATTGCCTTATAGTACAAAAGACCGTTTTTAGTCTTTAAAACAAGGATTTTAAGGCCTAATGAGAGTTTCGATAGATGAAAGAAAGGATTTTAAAACCAAATAAGGGGACATATAAGGTTTTAAGATGTTTGTTACACCATTTTTTGGCACCATGTAAGACCAATTTTACCCCAAGTAAAATCACTTTCACCACATTTGTTTACACTTCTTGGTCATATTTAACCCAAAGCAGTAAAATATTAAATTCTAGAACACCCCAATATTTTGTTATAAATAGAAGGGTTTTTCCCATTCATTAGTCACCTTCATTGCATTGGATCCCATTAGATCTGCTTTTGGTCACCATTTTGCATTTCTGTTTTATGAACTCCCATTGAGTTCCTTGTTCTGTTTTTCACAATAGTTAGAGAGAGAGACCATTAATCTGAAACACTGAGGACTTCCAAGAACCCAGCCCACTGAGGAGAACCGGAAAACACCTTTCTTGTTTTCCTCTCAGGTGCCCCATTCTTTGATATAATAAAAAATATTCTTTTAAACATATGTGTTCTTGTCTTGTCCATTGGTGCTTGTACTTTACTTTACCTGCTTAATATCTTCCATATATAGATCTAGATGCATGCCGCTTATTACATATTTTAAGATATTTTGCAGCCATAACTTATGTTAGGGCTACTTGTTATGCGTAGCTAAAGTGAGTTTTTACGACAAAAAATTCATGCTAACAATTGGCGACTCCACACGGGTTTTCTTTTACGACCACTGTCGTTTTCTATTTTCCTGCAAATCCAGCTGTTTCAGACCCTAGGGTTTCTCTTCAGTTTTCTTCTTTTCCTATTTTTATGCTAGTTTTTTCCTCTAAATCCCTCAAACATTCAAATTTCTAACTTTCGTGTGTTTTTGGCCTTATTGCGCAGATGAACGACATCAGTTGCCGTTGAGACGACACAATTTTCTGAAATCTGCCGCAATGAGCCCTGGATCTGCAGGTCGCACTTTTCTGCCCTAAATCTGCGCCCTGGCCTGACAACAGGCCCAAAATCTGTGACCTGCAATTTTTTCTGCCATCTATCAGCGCTTTTTCTGGGTTTCACTGAAGCTTCTGTCAGGGTGTTCCAGCCTCCGTCTCCACCTATTCAGACCTGTTTCTGATCTATTTCACTCACCTAAGTGGGACTCTTGCTCCTTAGGGCTCTAGTTCCCTCCACTTTTTGTGGGAGAGTTTGTTGTTGTTTTCAGACGTCTGTATTTCCAGAAGTTTCAGTTTTCTTTCATATCTGCTACCTCTTGTTTAGATCCACACAGGTCAGCCTTTTCTTCCCTTTCTATACACTGCCTTTCACTTTGTTTGGGTTTTGCTCTAGGGTCACCCCCTTTGACCCCCTCTTCTTAGCTGACCTCCTATTTTCTAGCAGCAATCTTGCCCCTACCTGTTTGCTGCTTTCTGCACCACTTTCCAACAGATTTCTCCTTTAGATCCCAGTCCCTCCAGACCTTCGATCTCTTGGTCTCTTATCAGTGTGCTCTGCCCCTTTTAGACTAGTTTTGAGAGACCCACCTTCTTGGGTTCGTTTGCTACCTTTTTAGTTGTTAATTTTCTGTTCTTTCAGTTTTATTTACCGCAGATTTATTTTCCATTACGCAGCACACTTTTTTCTTTTACTCTCAAACGGTCAGGGTTTAATCAATTAAAATTAACGCACACCACACACTGACCCTAAGTGAAGAAGAGCTTGGTTAACACCGCTTGGCAAAGAATCTAAAATTAATCGACACTGCACCTCCTTGCCCTTTTTGCATCTTGTGTTTGCACCTTGCTGCCCTTGTCGGTCGTTCTTCTTCCTATCATCATTGTGCCTCCAAGGCGTTTCTCCCGACAACTTCTTGGCCTTCACCCTCAGTTTCCGGTTGGCCGACTTCCTCCCTCTCGTCGTCATCGTGTAAGTCCTCCCTCGAGTCCGCCCTACGACTCATCCTCTGATTTTTCGGGTTCTCCCCATCCTTCTGGTTCTTCCCCTTTCACCCTCACCATGTCTAGTTCTGGACCTAGCCCTAACCCCAGTTCTTCTGTCGGGTCCACCTCTAGTGGAACCACTACGGGACCTACCTCGACTGCCCCATTACTATTGTATATGGCCGGCCTTAGTCTCCCCGATTTCAATCAGCTTATCAACGACCCTATCCACCACGATGTTAGTTGGCCTGCTATGCCCACCAAGCTCCCCTCCGACATTCCCAAGTTCGAAGGCCTTGCTAGTGAAGATCCCTCCAATCATATCCGATCTTTCCACATGTGGTGCTCCTCTAATTCCATCACCGATGACTCCATTCGTCTTCATTTATTCCAATGCACCCTTACCGGTGACGCATCCAAATGGTACGTTGACCAAGCCACTTCTTCCCATACCACTTTTGCCACCATTGCCCAAGCCTTTTTGTCTTATTTCCAACTCCCTCTCTGCTACGACACTGGCACCAAACTGTTGACCTCCTTTCAACAATCCTCCTCAACCCGTCTCTTCGCTCATGTTCAAGAGTGGCAAAGACGACGAAGCTTATGCCGTGTCCCCCCCTTTGATGTTCGCATATACATGGATTGGTTCCTTTGCACCCTCCTACCACCCATTGGAAAAGAGGTTGCATCCCATTTTCCGCAAACCGAAGAAGCCACCCTTCAAATAGCTTTAAAGTATGATCTCATTTATGCTCAATCCGGTTATGTGTATACCATCCTTCTTGATCTCCCTAAACCCAGTGGTATTAACGCCTCAGGACCCTCTCATCCCACTAATGGTATCATCCGAAATTTGTCCCATACCACTGCCCCGCCTCTTACTCCCTATGGTTGTTCCCCCGGAGGGGCCAACACTTGTAGTACCTTTCCCCCTCCAGGAAACATGTACCCTGGCTATGGCATGCCTCCTCCCTTTGCCCACCCGCCTCCGTACCTCACTATGGCCCCTTCGCATCCTTATCCTTATCCTTAGTCTGGGGTCCCTGATCCTCCTTCTTTCGGGTCTCCCCCTCCCTTACCTCCTCCTCCCCTGCATTTACTACCACCCACAGGGCACGTATTTGCGCAACAAGGGGCGCCTCCTTCTCGACGGAGGCACAAAAATCCATCCACCCCTGGAAATCATGGACCCACTTCTCCCAGTCTGGACCCTAACACCGCCAACCAGCCACAAGGCTCTCAACCCAAGCCCGACCGACTGCTCCACACCAATAAGCCCTGTTCATGCTGCGGTTTTTATGGTCATTCCACTCACAATTGTCCCCTATTACCTCAGATGTGACAAATGTGGGAATCCCAACCCACTGTCCGGGGTCAACATTCCTCCCTGACCACCTCTCCCCATCCAACCCCCGTCCAACCTGCTGTGTTAACCAATCCTTTCCCTCAGCAAGGATTCGTAGCTACTCAATCACCTCGTGCCCCTAGCACAACTCAAAATTCCCCTTCTGGCACCTCTGATTATCAAATTCTCATGATGGCCTCTGACCCCCCTCTCACTATCGACCTTAACCTCCAAACCCAGTCTCGTCAATATTCCCCACCTCCTGTTTTTCCTGTCGCCGAGTCCCCATCATCCAGTTCTATGGAGCCTCTATCGACACCCAAGGGTCCCTTACAAATCCCTCTCCCCAAATTTGAGGTTCACCCCAAACTTCCTAAGGGTCCCTTACGCTGAAACACTGCCTCTGGTCGGGCTACCCATTCCTACAGCATAGTGGATGATCTGGCACAATCGTCGGCTGCCATTTCAATGCTGGAACTCCTCCAGTCATGTCCTTCTCAAAAGAAAGCTCTAATATTTGCCGTGGGAGCTGTAGATCCTGCTGATGACCTATTAATTTTTTTTTATGCCCGTCAGTCCGACCACCCCCCTCTTCCTCCTTCAGTTGCTTTCCAAATCCCCGTCAAAATCCGAAACGCCAATGTCACTCACTGTATTATTGATGAGGGGGCATCTACCTGTGTAAAGAATGCTTCAGTTTGGAAACAACTCAGATCCCCTGAGCTGGCCCCTTCCACCATCACCCTCCGTGCGTGGGATGGCCATACCTCCCAACCCATTGGTCTTTTTCGTAACGGCCCTATCACCCTCGCCGGTAAGACTGTCTGTGTCGACGTTGAATTTATCGATGCCCCTCTTGACTACAACATCCATTAGGGGTGTAGCTACACCTATGCCATGTCTATCGTCCCATCCGCAGTCCACCGCAAAATGTTTTTCCCCCATAATGGCAAAATCGTCACAATTGACCAGCTGTCGTATCATGAACCTAAATCCCAGACCTCACCTGAGTCCACCATCTCTACTGTCACCAACAAGAAAACTGTTGATTCTTTGACAAGCATCTCCCTTGGCGTATACAAAGACTCCTATTTGCTCGACACCTTCCCTGGTCCTCCCCCTCCTCCAATCTCTGATCTTAGCTCGGCCAATGTGTGCATGATGCAATCCTCCGAGGCTGCCCTCTCGCACCCTGCCTCAGCTAGTCAGCAACCTCCATCTTATCCGCCGCACCCTGCTCCTAGCCCTTCGCCTCAGTTGCCTCAACCCCTCCCCCTGGGCCCTCCCCCTCTCCCTCACACTCCAGAACCTCCTTACCCTCCCGAATCAATTCCCTCCGGCCTCCCCCATCTCAGAACCGTTCCCTCTGGTCATTTCTCCGCCGGTAAAATCCCTTTCCTTGGTCCCCCTCCCGAATTCTATTCGGTTCCCGTCATGGCCACCCTGTCCCTCCCTAATTTAACATTAGGAATACCGGTATGGTATCTTACTCCTCCCACCGAGACCCCTCCCGGCCATCCTAAACCATACATTGCTGTGACACCAGTTCAACCGATTCCCGTTGCTCCTCCCACTATTACAGTACCTCTAGCACCGTCACACGACCCCCCTCATGCTGAAACTGCTACAAGTAAGAAAAGAAAAACTCACAGGGGGGCACCCAAAGATAAAGCCCCCCCTCCCGATCCTACTCCTCCTCCATCCACCAAGCCTTGCGCTTTATGTGATGTTGTCGATCACGCCACCCATACTTGTCCTAAGTTGCCCCATATACAACCCATGGTCAAAGTCACGTTTCCTGATTCGTCAGCCCCGGAAACCTCGGTTCCCCCCGCCCCCGTAACCAAAAACCCCAAGACCCTCCGCACCAAAAAACCCTGCGCTTTATGTGGTGTCCATGGCCATTATTCTCATCATTGTCCTCACCTCATGCATTACCGCACCTCTTTAGAGGTCATTCGCGAGTATGAAGTGGAACAAAATCAATCCGCCTCGCCCATCCTCGCTCAGTATGCGTCGAGTTTACTCGAGGACCCTCCGGCCACCATTGACATCCCTCCCCCTGACGTTGAGATGTCTGAATCTGCTGCTCCTCTCTTGTACCTATCATCATCCGCCCAACCTTCAGAGTACCTCCCCTCCATCTCCACTCCGCCTGTTCCACCCGATACCCTTTCCGCGCCACTCTTGGACTCCTCGCACTTTGACCATCTCATTACTTGCTCTTCCGTCATTCCCCCTGATGCCCTGTTTCTATGCCTCTCTTCTCGGACTGATGATTTAGGTCGCTTTGCAGCCTCCTGTGGTTTTCGCCTTCACTTCCTATCTCCCCCCAATCCCGATGTGCCCATCCATATCTCCGATTTACTTCACAACATGAGTCCTCGATTCTCCTCCCCTCTCTTGTCTCGTGTCGCTATTCGATTGGCTCCATCGTCCAAGTATTACATTGGTTACGCCGATGGCGCCAGTCGCTATTCCCACCACCTCGCTTCAGCCGCCTGGGCCATTTTTACCCCCATGCATACCCTTGTTCTTGCACATGGGGTCTGCATTGGTACCGCCACCAATAATCAGGCCGAGTATGATGTCGTCTGTGGTCTCTTAGCTGACGCTCTCTCTCATCGCATCCTCCATCTGCACGTTTATCTAGATTCCCTGCTTATTGTCCTACAACTTAATGGTGTCTACCGTATACATCATCCTACCCTGTTCAGATAGTATTTACAGGTAAAACTCTTAATTCATGCATTTAGATTCATTTCATTCAACCACATCCCTAGAAGTCACAATCACTATGTAGATCAGAGAGCAAATCATGTCCTAGATTGGAATTTATCACACACAACACAATAGCATCCACCAAATGCACATAAAAATAATATATATATACCATGTGTTTTAAAGTCCATACACTTTGAAACATATGACATGCCCATAGCATGTTACAAAAACCACTACTACAAAATGGGGGGCACCACTTGCCCCTACATACATGCTGGGGGGCACCACTTTCCCCACGCCTAATCACGCTCTGGAGGATCCCGAGCCAACAGCTCTGCTCCCGCAGCTCGTAGATCACGAACCGCCTGACCGGCCATTGCCACGTGTCGCATGATCCCTCGCCATTCCGAGGGGAGTCCAATACACAGCTCTATTTATCGGTCATCTAACTCCTGCCACCCACGCTTCGACACACCGGTCAACAGTCCCTCACATCTACGACGGATATCTTCCACCAATGCAGCCATCTCTTCATTCTGTCCTGTGCTCGATCCACTAGCACCAGTAGCTCCTGCTACTACAGGATGCCCCATATATCCAGCCGGTTTTACCGGAGCTATATCTGCATCCCAAACAATATAACGATTAGCACCATGTATGCTAGTCACTAACTATAAAAAGAACATAATAGATTAGTTGCTTGTAACTTACCATCGGGGCCCCATACTCGCCTAAGAGGTAGTGGCAAGTCCGGATCTCCCCAGTAACTCATCCCACTATAGTGATAGTCGTCTATGTATAACGACATCTGATCCCAATGCGCAAAAAACTCTGGTTGAAACACCCTTCCGACCGCCCCTCCTCCTCCTCTACTCAATAGCGATCCCCACCTACGCATCCAGGGCTCTCTCGGGCCCCCATCCGGCAACTTTATACGAGGTCGTAAGGTTGAGATCTTCTCAAAGAAGAAAGAGCACAACATCGTCCCATAAGCACAATCATGATTCACCTGCCGCTTACATAGCGAAAACTGGAGTTTTAGCACCACCAGCATCATCTGGGCCCACCCATAGTAGGTCCCACCCAACACACTCTCTACAATCATCATCTGTCCTCCAGTGATGTGATGGAGCGCCTGACTACCCAAGACCCGCAACACCACTGCGGCCACTGCTCGGGTCTCCAACCTCTGTAGATCCCTAATAGATATCCAATTCCCCTTGATCTAGACACTCGGTCGACAATGTCGATTGAAAAACTCCATAATGTTATGCCCCTGCGGTAACACTGGCTGCGTATTCCCCACCATCCCCAATGGAGGGTGACCAGTCAAAAAATACAAGTCCTGGACCGTCAGCTCGATCCTGTGCCCCTGCACTACAAAACTCTCATGATCTGGATCCCAATAACTGACAATCTAGGCCAACAAGGGCTCACTAGCCCACATTAAAGGGTTCTCCAAACATTTCAGCACCCAAAACCTAGCTAGTGCACGACGGACACCCAGATCCACTTCAATCTCTGTTCGCAATGTACCCAGTTCTCTTTCTCTCCATTTGACCAGTATATCTACCATATCTGCACCAAACCAACATCTTTGTCAGTATACAGATCATCATTATTGGATTATTTCACATCAAAACTAAAATATAAGCCTAAAACAGCACTGAAATCCCCTCCCCCTCACAGGTCGCCCTTTTTAGGCAAATCCTGGGCCAGGTCGCACCTTTCACGCCAAAACCTGCGTCCCAGGTCACATTTTTGGCCCCAAAAAGTGCGACTTGGACATGAGGGTGAATTAGGTCCAGTTACTGAGAATTTAAGCCCTAATCTGAACTTTGAATCCATAAAAAAAAAAGAGTAGGATTAGGCCTCTTACCTGCAACTGACGGATCACGATTCCAATGGTCGGTTTGTCCGCTATGATCGCCACAAGATATAGGGCCTTCTCTCCTCTCCACATTCACCACAGCTACACAAACAAATGAATGATTTTTGGAGGGAAAATGCCTTATTAGAAGAAAACCCCTAATTTTTCTTTCGCCAGCTGTGACCCAACCGTAGCTCCGTTTGACAAACCGTTCACACCGTTGGAAAGCTCTCCCCGAGCACTACAATGGGTATCTGTTCATTTTTCATCTTTTTATAATTCACATGGACACACTTTGTCTATGAAGGGTCCCCCCATTTCTCTTCAAAACTGAATTTCTTCACTTACAACACTTGTAATGGGGGCACCACTTTGCCTCCTTACTTGTCCTTGACTGTGATTATTTTCGTCATGAGTTACCCCATTGTACTCATGCTTTCACTGGTCCCCATTGGACGTTTCATTCACGACAGCAACCCTGAGTCGCCCTTGTTTAGAGCATATGCATAGATTCCACCCCCCTCCATACAGTATGTGTCCGTTCCCTCCACATCCCTACGTTATGTTTATCATCCTTCGCCCTCCTTACCATTAAGGCAGTTGCCACCCATAAAATTTCTACCCCCTATGCTCTAACAAGAGAATTCACCCATCCACTCCTTTGTATTCCCCCTTCCATCATTATCATTGCTACCTATATGATCGTTGCTCTAGACCTCCTTCTGTCGACATCAGCTTATCTTCTCCGGCAGCCAGGTCCAGGGGGCAGTCCCTCTTAGTTTGTGCTCTTTATTCAACTTGATTGTGATTTCTCCGCTCGATGATTCAGTGATGCCGCGACAATCCTTCATGATTCCCAGGTGTGTGTGAGATGTCCCAACCCTCATGAGGGGTGGCCCTTCTGGTAGCCCCCCACATGCCCGGATGACTTCGTCACTTCAGTCCTTGATGCAGCTCCTCCCATTTGACGATCTCGGCCTCTGTCGCTTGCAGCACATTTTCGACTTACTTGTATCCATCAGATTTTGTGAGCCCTTCCCTGCGTGTAGGGGGCATCTGGGTCCATTTGTATCTCCTGTACTACATTATTATTGTATAATTCCTGACGATTATTCCAGGCATAGCACATTTATGGGAGTCATTATTCTATTGTTTCTGGCTCATGTTATGGCCAGAACCTCTGTCACTATTGCGTTCCTTGGTTTTCTGGGCGCTTTTTTCTTCTGTACTATTGTTTCGGCGGGCATAGGTATGCCTCCCCCGCCGCCTTTCGCCTTAGTACCACCTCATACATTTGAGACTTGTTGCACCTATAAGTCTCGTCTCCTCAGGGTCTAGTCCTTCACACACTTTAGATTACCATACAGTCCTCTCTCTCACTTCCATTTTACCACCTAGTGATTGAGTTCTTACAACGTACTTCAGCCATAAAATTTTCTCCTAACACTCGTACGTTGGGGGGCAATCTGTTACACAATTTTTTGGTCATCTAACCCATTATCGTTGGATGAACCCAAGTACACCATGTAAGACCAATTTTACCCCAAGTAAAATCACTTTCACCACATTTGTTTACACTTCTTGGTCATATTTAACCCAAAGCAAGGTAATTAATTAAATAAATCATTATTTATTTAATAATTTCCTAAGAATAAGTTATTTAAATCATTATTTAAATATTATTCCTAGTTAAAATTGACTAAGTCATTTTTAAATAATTAAATAAACCATTATTTATTTAATTATATTCCCCTCATTTCCCTTAAATAACAAATAAATCATTTAATTATTTGTTTTTATAAATAAAGGAATTGACCCAAGTCAAAAACCCTTTTCCCTCCAACAAATATAATAAAATATTCCTAAAAGGTGATTCTAGAAGATGTCTAATAATATTTTATTCATGCACCAGGTTCTAGAACACCCCAATATTTTGTTATAAATAGGAGGGTTTTTCCCATTCATTAGTCACCTTCATTGCATTGGATCCCATTAGATATGCTTTTGGTCACCATTTTGCATTTATTTTTTATGAACTCCCATTGAGTTCCTTGTTCTGTTTTTCACAATAGTTAGAGAGAGAGACCATTAATCTGAAACACTGAGGACTTCCAAGAACCCAGCCCACTGAGGAGAACCGGAAAACACCTTTCTTGTTTTCCTCTCAGGTGCCCCATTCTTTGATATAATAAAAAAGATTCTTTTAAACATATGTGTTCTTGTCTTGTCCATTGGTGCTTGTACTTTACTTTACCTGCTTAATATCTTCCATATATAGATCTATATGCATGCCGCTTATTACATATTTTAAGATATTTTACAACCATAAATTATGTTAGGGCTACTTGATATGCGTAGCTAAAGTGAGTTTTTACGACAAAAAATTCATGCTAACAATGTTTAAAATGATTTAGGGGTTAAATGAAGGGGTTTGGAAGGATTTGTGAAAGGGAAAAATGGGTGAAAATGGAGAAGTGAAATGATGGTAAATGGAGCCTCATGAACAGTTTCTCTTGGTAAACAGCAAGGTCCTTGAGGGATTTAAAGTGAAATAGCATTGAAGATTATTCTCAAGGATAAAGAGCATCATAAGACTTCAAGAACTCACAATTGTGAAATGAATTGTTTCTTGAAGGCTAGAAAAGATTTAGCCACCGTTTGATATAACAAATTTTATAGGTGGCTAACAGATGGGGGGATACTCTTTGTCACCATGTGTAAGGTTGTCATGCTGATATGAGGTTTTTTATGAGTGAGAGTGCCTTCTAGTGGAACGTCTCGTGGAGAGACTTTGCCAATCATGTTCAGGGCACATTTCCTTATATGACAAGTAAACAATGTCCATGTACATCATCACTATTTCTAGCATCAATTGAAGCAGCCAACACCATCGAGACACCAAGGCTCGGAGACGTAGTCAACACTAGAAGAACTCCATTATTAAACGTCTTGCATTTTATTGTGTGATTGTTGACGTGTTTTCCTCTTAATTATATCTACATATGTGTCCATTAATGCTTTGATAAAATGCAATTCCAATACATCACAAAAGTAAAATATCATGGGTAAATCCAGTAGCTGACAGACCCAAATCAAGTCGATATGACCAAGGTTTCCAATGAAAGAGTGTGTTCCAATTACTTTGAGATGGATGTGCATAATCTTGAAATTGTGAAGAAGTTCCTTGCATCATATCAAGCTGACTAGGCTCCCATGGTCTTCTTGGAGCTACATAACATAGATTCTTTGGTGATTGACTTGCTCCACTGTCCTCTTGGTAAAATTCCTTCAACGTTGGTAATGATGGGTAATATCATTCTGCATGGACAACACAAATATCAACATCCTATTTTTGCTCATCTTGCATTCTTAACATTTCTACTTGTTCGCTTAAATTGCTAAGAATATTTTTTTTAAAGTTACCAAGAAAATTTCCAAGTTCAGCTTGACTTACCAATGTTGATGTTGATTTACTTACTCTTTCCCTTCCTCTTGATATGTGCTTGCATGTTTCACAAATTTCTTAAAATTATAATTTGTATACATCTCCTCTACTCACGAGATCAAGGAGATCGATCCACTCATCCCTAATTGTTTTAAGTAAGAGGGTTTTTAGTGTGTCAAATCCTAAATGATGTAATTATTCCCTCTTAACATTATACATGAACCTCTCTATCAGATCCTCAAGGCTCTCATCTTATTTTTGATTCATTCTAAAGGTTTCTTCCTTAAGATGATGGTATTTATATTTTTCTAGAAATATCTTTTGCATATCATTCCATGACCTTATTGAATTTGTCCCTAAACTAATGAACAATTTAAGATCTCTATCCTTCAATGTTTCCAAAAACATTCTAAATTTTTTAGTGTTTAATAAGTGACCATAAGATCTAGAGACAATTTCAAATTCAAAGATAAATGTTTCTGAATCCTCTGACCTCATACCATGGAATTTGGGAAGGAAAGATGGAGGGATGGTCTTCATATGCACATTGAAATCAATATCTTGAATGGGAAATCCAAGATGATCTTATTTATTTTCATCATATACATCCATTTCTTCTACCTTCTCTGCAACCTCTTCTTCTTCTACCTGAAAAAGTGGATAGTGATGTGGTTCTTACTGCATCACGTGATCAAATGGGAGGGGGTTTGGTGTTGGAGAAGTATTTTTTTTTATAATAAGAATGCTAATGCAATACAATTTCTGTTTTTGAAATAAAACATTCCTAATTTAGAAGAAAAGAAAAGAGACATCAACACATTATAAATAAGCCACTTCGAGGGGAAAACCTCCTTTACATTACATAAATGAACAATTCTTCGATGATACAAATGACAAAACCTCCTTTCTATATATAGGTGTGCATGGGGTCACAATATAATCCTAGCTGACCTAACAATAATAATGTAAGGGCATAATAATAAAAATATGGGGGCTATAGGGGTACAAAAATAACAATAATGGGGCTACACTAACAACAATAAAGGACAACACTAGTAATATAGGGACCTAACATGCCCCCCTCCTTCAAACAAGTGTTTTCCTCAACGCTCGATTATTTATTGATGCTTCTGTTTAAAATTCTCATCCTCCGATGTGGAATCTTCAACGGGTAAGTTGTTCCACTTGCTGAGATACTGAAATTGATTGATTTCATAGTTGTCGAGTTCTTATTTCTATGACTTCTCTAGAACTTCTTTCACTGCGATGTTGATCTTCTTGTTGTTTCATTCGATTCTACACCAAAGTTAGGTTATCCTTTGAGAGTTGGAGAACTTTTTGTTGACGCTCAATGTGATCTTATACTACTTTATAGTCCATATTAGCTTTCATTTGATCCTTGAAAACATCCAAATTAGTCTTCATTTCCACTTTTAAACCATCTATGTCATCTTTGATTACTCTTTGTAAGATCGAAATTTGTTGCACTTGGTACCATAAATTTTATATCTCATATTGAAATTCTTCCTCTTCATGCGTCATAGTAGAGCTTTCTAAGGGATTAATGAGTGTGGAATTATTTTTGGGAGGCATTATAGAACCCAATACTGATAAAAATTATTCAATATGCCCTTGGAATCACTTCAAACTGCTTTTTCAAACAAGACTTATGCAATTTGAAAAACAAAATACACACCTTTTTTGTTTCTTTTGAGGAGCTCGATATTGAAACTGAATTATCTCTGTGATTTTGGATCTTCAGTATCTGAAATTAAAATGCCATAGGTCTTACTTGATTTGGATTATTCAAGGCAAATTTATGCCCAATCTCCCAAAATGACCTAATTATGGATTGGTTCAGTAGAGTGAACTTGTACGACATGCCACGTGTCACTATTTCCTCCTTCGGCTCTAAAATTGATACACATGAAAATAAAGTCCATGTAATTTCGACCACATTTTACAGAATTCCACTCTGATGCTCAGAGAGAGAGTTATGACAGTTTTCCCAAGGTCACCTCTTTTAGATGAAATTCAGGAGCCTGCAAAAACCCTAAATTCCACAGATCATATCTCCGAAAATATTGTGAACCAAGATCTAAAATTTTTACACAAAGTTCCTTAGGATTTCAGCTTCGTGTGGTAAAAATTTCAGCTTCTGCACCTTAGTAGAAAGAAATATATAGCAAAAATTCCACGATGACCTATTTGGAGCAGCGAAACCCTAGAATCCAAAGCTCTGATACCAAATGTTATGAAACCAGCTCCAAAAGTATAAGAAAAGATATATCAACACTTTATATATAAGCCACTTCGAGGGGCCAACCTCCTTGACATTACATAAATGAAAAATTCTTGGATTATAAAAATGACAAAACCTCCTTTCTATATATAGGAGTCCATGGCGTCACAATATAATCCTAGCCGACTTAACAATAATAATGTAAGGGAACAATAATAATAATATGGGGGCTACAGGGGTACAAAAATAACAATAAGGGGGCTATAGTAACACCAATAAGAGACTACACTAGTAATATAGGGACCTAACATCCTCAGCAATGGCACAAAAAAGTGATGAGCCTTAGTATTGCAACAAGAATGTTGCAACTCCCAAGGCTACCAACTTTAATTATCAACCCGGGGTTCGTAAAAACTTAAGAGGTATCGACACTATATGTGCAACATAAAATGTGTCATTATTTTATTTATCTGATGCAATGGAGTGAATGTCATGAAATCAAAGCCTAAACTAATTTCAAAAATGGAAGTTTTTCTTTGAAAAGAAGTTAATCCTGGGCAAGAACAATAATTTTTAAATTAAATCTTAAAAGCATGAATTCAAATAAATAGGCCTAATATACATTATAAAAATTCATGTCATAAGTGGTGCTTATTCTTTCTAAATCATGGATTTAGATCCTAGGGGTCATGATTCAAGCCTAAGAGATAAAAGGCAACCTTTGGGAGAAAATCTAGTCGAGTTTACATGTGCTACAAGAGTGCTACGAGAAGTTCTGTTTTGGAGATACCTCACCGAATGACTAAGTAAATAAAATGAAAATGGAATGGGAATTTTTTTTATAATAAGTATTATTTCTTAGGTCTCCATCCCAATTAGACTAGCTTCAAAATAACCCCGTTCACAATGGAAAAGTATAACAGAAAATTACTACTCTAAAAACTGGAAATTCAAGAACTAGTGAGCTAGTTAACCTATGAAATGCCTAACCTAATCATGTGAAAATGAATCAGGGTAAATTTTTTTATTAAATTTAATGTTTTTATGACCTAATACAAGTGGAATAAACTCAAATTAATCTCATTAACCCATTCTAAAAAATAACATAAAATTACTACTATTTCGCTACAAGGCATTTCCAGAATTCATGTATTCATGAACTAGTAACCAAATCCAAGTAGATTAATGATGAATATGACCTTCCAAAGTTATTATAAGGATGAATAATTCTTTTGATTCTGTATATAACCTAAAAAATAATTCACTTCAAACATTTAACTCAATCCTACAACAAGAAAAGCATCAATACTAAATACAGAAATAAGCAAAACAAGAATAAGAGATGCATGTGAATAAGAAGTGAAAAGGAACATAAATAAATTGTGAAAAAAGGCTCTAAGGCTACCTGGATGGCCAAGCCCAAGGAGACTCAGATTCCTATGGAAGAAACCAATATTTAGAAGCTAAAAATGACACCAAAATTCATTATTTGAATCAATCCAATTACATCCTTGCAAGAAATGAAAATGGAACTACTAAAAAACAAGTTTACTCCATGAAAAGACTAAAGAATACATGATATTCTAGAGGAAAATTCGAATTGGTAATTACACAAATTTATGGGAAATAATTCTCCTTGAAAGTAGGAATATTTCCCCTCCAAAATCCCTCAAATAGTGGATCTGGTTCCCAACACTAGGAGTTTGCATTAAATGGCAAGGAATACATTCCTAGATTTTATCAATCATTGGAGTTCCAGATTCTATAAATAATTTCATGATATTTTGTTCATTTATTCTCCAATATTGATCCTCCTGTAGTAGGGAGCAAGTCCCTAAATTATCTCATTCTCCAAATATTCATAATTTGTCCAATATTCTCACAATATTCTTCAAAATTAAATAATATTAGGCACACTTATGCAATTATCTCTAAACCTTCCTAAGAGCATATTAAAGCCTAAAAATAATTACTAAGTATAGAAGGAGAGATTTAATATAGCATTTATGTGCCTAAGCAAGATTCGATGGGCCTTAATTTAGGCCCATCAACCACAATCCCATCTTCACCATTCCAGGGATTCCTAGGCATCGTGTTTCCTCCTGAGACCACCTATTATACAACATTTTGTCACTGTCCCTGAAATCCCCATCCCACACATTGAAGGATAATTTATGTGACTAATAAGAAGTGTCATGCCTTGCAAATACCATCATTGCATCCCTTTCCATGAGGACAACATTCCTTCTGTTGAAAGACCATCAGAAACACATGTTTTTGCCTTAGCGCTAGTAGAACATTATGCCCTTGCGCCAATGAGGAAGATTAACAATGGAACCCTCGCCCATTGGCACTCTGTCCCAGTGAGCTACCCACGCCAACCTATTTATGGAATTTTTTTTAAATATAGAGGCGAAGTTTCTATCCTAAACAAATTCGTGGGTGAGTTAGCTGGAGTGGTTCGCCTAAATAACCACGGACTCCCTCCTTTGACCTCTTGTTTCCACCTTCTAGGGAAACCTCCCAAGGGATAAGGCCTCCCTTCCATCATTGTAGGGATCCCAACCTCCTCCTCTCCCTCTATAAATAAAACTGTCTCCCATTGATGCACTAACTGAACAATTATAGCTGAAAGGCTCAAGAGAATTCTTGAACATTTTTCTAGAGAGATAGAACAGAGAAAGAGACCTTTTTCGAGAGAGCTTAGGCTTGTGTCCTCACCTCGTCCGAATTCCCCGAAGATCCTTCGAGACATGCTTCGACTGAACCTCACTGAAGGAGGTTGCGATGTCAAGGATCCGATTGTAACTATTTCTTCTATTTATATATATACATGCCTATTGACTGGTTCCCATTTTGTGTTAATATGGTTTATTTGATGCAATATGCTTAACCTTCCTTGACTGGTTAGTTGATTATGAATGAAATAATTGTCTTTTATGCTTCTCTTGTTTGCTAATCTTCATGTAGGTATTCGAGCACTATTTCAGAAGGACTGTGACCCGTCAAGACAAAGATCAAGAGGCCACCACCACTACAGTGACGACAACGTTGGAATCTAGGTAGGTCAATCTACCTCGTCCTTTTCATTCATTAATTAGGAACCTACACTTTAGCTTGTCCCTTTGTTGCTAGACCCACTCTAGAGCTAGAGGGATCATCTCTGTCCATAGAGAGGATTTACTTTCCCAACAAATTGGTGACTCCATTGCGGATCAGTGTGAGTTTTTCATTTATTTTCCCATTAGGAATTTTCCTTGTCAAGTCAAATTCAGTCGTTTGCTTGCTTGTCTATTTTTTTGGCTTGTTTGATTATCTGGAATCCTCCTGTTCAGCTCCAAAGTGTCAATATTGACCTCTGCTCACTAGTTCTTCCCTCCTCCCATAGTTATCCAACTTGGCGAGAGTTTGCCTTGAACACTTGTGCCATTTGGCGCTTGTTGAATTTGTTGCAGTAGTGCCAACCCCTATTTGGCGCGGATTACTGCCTCACAGTCGCACCGAATCCTATAGGATTTGGTTTGACCCTTTTGATGAGTTTTTGATCAGTTGTGCTTGACTCTGGCTTGTTACTTGATTTGTAATTGGTTTTTTGGAGTTGTTTTGACTGTTGTAGGCTTTCTCTTCTCAGCTATTTGTCTATTCTCTCATCGGTGCAGTTCATAGCCCTAGGATTTCTAGGTTCCTTTCACTCACTGAGCCTTCTGATTGAAGTTTGAGTCTTTTTTATCTTTTTCAGTTCGATTCCCTATTTGGTTTCTTTATTATTTCTTGACCCTTTGAGTTTTTGGTTTGTTGAATGATCACTTCAGTTTTCGTTTGATTCTCCTTCTAATCATTTCGAGCATAGTTCACATTGCTCATTTGGGTCATTTGAAATATTTCTCTTTGTTTGAAAGACTGCATCATTGGTTTGAGTGCATTTTTGTTTGTATTGCTTTTGAATCATTCAGTTTAGATCTCTACATTCACAGTACTCAAAAATAGTGTTTACTTTGTTTTTAATGTAATTAGTGCATTGTGTGCTTCATTCATTAAAAATAAAAATAAAATGCATTCTTTCATTTGCATCGAAAATGAAAAGTTCTTTTGCATAACTAGCGCTTGATGAACTAGCAAAGAGTTTTTCATTTTTCGTTTAGGTTTTATTAGATGAATTAGGAGACTTCTTTGTATGATTTCATTGTTTGCTTCTTTCTAAAAGATATCTATCCTTCTCTTAGTTAGCATTCATCGAACAGAAAATGGTGTTCTTTTGCATGTAGCTTGCATTTAGGAAATTTGAGATCAAATTTGGTAGGGCCTTGAAACTAAAACATTAATTCAAGATCAAATTTAAAATTTATTCAATCAATATAAGGAAGCATTGGAACCTAACGCAAACATTTTTAGTGGTCTAGGCTAGTGACGTGTTCTGGCATCGTTAAACCTAGTAGCTTTTGTTCACCATTTGTATTTAGACAACACTAATATGGACTTGTGCTCCCCTTACCGTCGCGTATATAAAGGGAGACCCTCATAGGTTCATATCCTTTATCCATAGGAAGTCGATTCTGCTGCCCTATAATCATGATACATCGAACACAACATTCAAGGAGACTACCTACACGTACGTTAAGTCCTTGGTCATTTTTCTTTCATTTGATCACCAAGGTGTATATGGCAGTTTACGGAAACTTGGTACACCCTATTGCTTATATTACCTGAGCAATCATTTTGGTCTTTTCGTGACTTGTTAAAAAGAGAAAATAGCATCAAGCTCTTGTCCTTTCATGCTCATTTCAACCTGAAAGTGATAGAGTCACCTTTTTCCTATTTATCGACTCTTAAAATATGAAACGAAAGAGTTTTGTTTCAATGTATTAAAATATTAACTGCCCACGAAATATTCCTGGTTAAACTTATCCTCCTTAGTGTTTTAGGGCTGTTTCCTATGGAAATGTTTTCGGATTTTACCAACCAAATAATCCCCTCCAAATGGAATCCTGTTCCTTTTCCTTCTTTTGGGAATGTTGGTGCTCCTTATATGGAAATATTGTCCCTTCCTGGGTTAGCTGTTGGGTTGCTTGTTTGGTTATTCTCGACCTCTGTGATCTCGAGTGTTCCACCCACTGTGCAACAATCTCATCCACCTGGAAAAAATCATGTTGATTCAAAGGTGGACCTCTCCCCTTCTTCGCCTATTTCTTCATCCTCCTACTCTTATTTGCCTAGTGAAATTCTGGACTCTAGTAACCAGGTGGCTAAGAAAAAGAAGAAGAAGACGAAGGAGAAGAAGTCAGGTAAGCGAGAGGCAAACTCTGCGGCTATGACGCCTCAGACACCTGCGCTTGATAAACCAGCAAACCTTCCATGGAAAGTCAAATTCCCTTGCAATTTGTCCAAGGGTGACCACTTCCTTTGAGATTGCCCTGGCATCCCCATGGTGCTCGAGGTATGGTCCAACAGTCGTCCGCCATTGTCTTTGGCTTTTGGAAGTCATGTTGGTGACATATCTTCAACTAGTACTGATAAAACTCATAAGAAACAAGGTAAGATTATGAATCCCTGTAAGTTGTGTGAAGGGCATAATCCCATTCACCTTTGTCTGTACATGGATGAAGAACCGAGAGTTTTGGACAACCCTACTTTTTCTGAACCCTCCCTTCTGGTTGGTTACCAGAATCCTTCTTTGAGTCCTCTGCTAGTTGATTCAACGATCGGGCCAGGGTCATCCTTGGTTGATCCCATTCCCTCAGAAATTCAAATTCATGACTCCGTTCCCAACCAACCATTGGTCAAGGAATCAGTCGACCTAATCTCGCCTATGGTTCATCAGGTCTTTTCTGACGAGAGTGGATCTAATCCCCCTCATGTTCTTCTTGTTTCTTTAGATTCCTTGGGCCTGGAGAAATATTCTCTTGTCCCTGTGACTTAAGAATTTTCTCTTTCTACTCCCATGTATGTGGTCAAGGAAGATGCTCCTCTTGCTCTGGTAACACTAGCGGATGACCATCTCAGTTCCATGGTAACCCCTATAAGTAGTTTGGTCACTTCCTTCGATTGTAGTCGATTTGTGGGATACCGTCTTCCTTCTTATGTGCCTTTTGAGATCATGGTACAGGCCTTTGATATGGTCATACCTAGCATGATTATAGATGAAGGCACGTTTGTTAGTATTTTTTCTTCAAATCCCTGGCAAGCTTTCGGTTCTCCACCTCTTGTGCTTGTTACTCAGAATCTGTTGGCATTTTACAGAGGAACCAGTCAACCGTTAGGGATCCTTCCAAAGTTTCCAATCACTTTGGGAGGGAAAAACATCTATATAGACGTAATGGTTGTTCCAGGGCCCTTAGATTTCAATTTACCCTTGGGGCGCGACTATGCTTATGCCATGGGTGCACTTGTCTCCTCCATCTTTCATGTGATATGTTTTCCACATGAAGGTCGGATCATGACCATTGATCAACTTTCATTCTTTGGTCCGAAGGTAGCAGCTATTCCACCATTTTCTCTACCATGTCTTTATCCACCGGTTGTATCTTCCCAGCCTCGAGTTAACTATGTGGCCACTTGTTTGTTTCCCACATCTAGTGATACTTCCATCGGGTACCATCTTCTAGGGGCATTCGATCATGATTTCCAAGATTTTTTTCTCCCATCAGAGGCAAAGCTCTTGGAAGCCATGACCTGTTTTTCATCATGAAACAAGGTCGTCGGAGCATAGTTCATTTTCTTGTATCAAGCTCCTTAAAAAATGAAACAAGCTCGTCAGAGCAGAGTTCGCTTTCTTGTGTCAGGCTCCTTAAAAAATGAAACAAGCTGGTCCAAGGATAGTTCATCTTCTATGTCAACCTTGTTAAAAAATGAATTAGCTCACGAGGATAGTTCTTTTAATGTGTCAACCTCGTTAAAACAATGAAACACGTTCCTGTTCAATTTGAGTCTTTGATACGATCTCGTAAAATTCTAGTTGAGTCTTTCTCTTGATATCGTAATTTGAACCTTCACTCCATTTTCCTTTCATATGGACTGAAGCTTGGGGGGCATGTACCTCGAATTGAGTCACCATGCTAGGGGCATGCCCGTTTTCCCTGTTTTTCAAGCATAGTTTGTTTTCGTTTCAAGCTTGTGTAAAAATGAAACAGGTTTCAAGCATAGTTTATATTTGTTTCAAGCTTGATTAAAAATGAAACCAATTTCAAGCAGAGTTTCCTGTTTTCAAGCTTGTGTAAAAATGAAACCATTCCCATTTTACCTCTCATGATTTCCATTTTATCAGCCTGTTTTTCTAGATGAGCCTTGGTTTTCTCATTCCATCATTACCATCTTCTCGGCCGATCATATGCCCTCACTTGGTTGTTTTACCCATTCCTGAGGAACCGCTGCAATGAGTGGTATTATTAGCCAGCCTCTTCACCTTTACTTGTTCTGAGAAATTCCACCATCACTGGAACTAATTGCTACCGTTTATACCACTCGTTCCTCTAGGAGGAGTCATCTTTCAGCTCTTTTCTAACTCTAAAAAATTGAAAATATTGTCGAGAATCTTGTCATTTTGAACTCGTTAAATGGCTGCAAAATGATATCTACCCAGTATACGTTTACCCATTTTTTGGGCTGAGATAGATTATTTACAAAAACAGAATACCTTAGCCTATCACGACTAAGAGGTTCTTTCATATATTGTTTTCTACCTTTTTGGATCTAAGGGACTATATACGAAAAGGGACATGATGGATTTTTTATTTTCGCTTCTTTTCAAACTCTCTATACATGAAAAGATGTTGAGTTATTCCATTGTTAGACTCATTAAACCCTGATGACATTGAAAATCATCACCGTGACATTACTCGAGTTCCTCCTTCTTAGGGCTCGTTAAATGTACTAGGATGGATTTGTCCGAAGGAAAAAATTACAGTACAAGCATACGCTATCCCCTTCAATCTTTTTTTTCAAAAATAATTAGTCTACTTGCCAAAAATGGTGGGGGAAAATGGAACCCGTTTTTATTCGTGTTGGCAGTATGTCGCTCTTGAACATGAAACTTGTCTGCATTCATGTCGGGTTGGGGACATCTCATTTCGTCATTTTTTCCTCCATGGGTTTGGGTAATATGTCTTGACATATTATTTTCTCTTTGCCACGTCATCATGACCTCAGACCCCTTGATGTCAAATACTGCCAAACCCAGAGTCATGTCACTAATATGTTCAAGAGAAGTTTTTCCTTTGCAGTTTTCAACCTTCCTTTGATCCTCTATTCAATCCTGACTCACTATCATCATGTTCCTTTGTCTGTGTCAGCAGTGTGGGTGTTGGGTCTCAATCTAGTCTCCTAAACTGAGTTCATTTAATTGTCAACCAGGATTTGTAAACTGTTGAAGTGAAATGTACCATATGTACCTAGGTGCTTGTTTCCTAATGCGTTGTGTTTAGTGTTTTGTGATGTTTTTGATCTTTTATGTTGATTTTTGATGTTTTTGGTCTTTTGATGTTTTATGCCTATAATGAAAATGCCTAGAAAACTAATGGAAAGGAGTTGGTGGTCGAAAACAGAGTTAAGTCCAATGTTTGAAATGGTAAATGCAATTGAAAACAATGAAGCAGAATCTAAACTATGACTGAATGAAAGCAAAAGCTTGACAATGACTTTTTAAGCAGATGACACAAATTTAACTTGAGGAATGTTTCCTAAACAATTAAACACTAATGATGCACTACTCTGTCCTAAGCCCTTTTATTCTATGATTAATTCCTAGTTCTATTATGATGAATTAGGTATGCAAGAACTTACACTCAAATTATTGGATTACGGTTCAGAAGTAATTTCTCTTGAGGAAGAGCCACACTTATAAATGATGAGGAGATTTGGAGAGGTTTGAGACCTTATAATTGATTTTGATCCATGCACATTCCTATAGTTATGGATCTATTGTGGTTTGTTAGAACAAGAAGGTGTTTTGTGAATATTAATTTATCACTGTAGATTCTTAACAAATAACTCTATTCTGCAAAAGGACAACAAATGTGACTATGAGATGCAAGTGCAATGAGTTAATTTAAGCATGAACCTAAGATGCTTCTAAACTAGAACAATGTCAAACTGTAAGCCATCATCAAACTTGAAATGAGGTAACTGTTCATGAATTAAATGCAAATGAGACTCCGGAGTTGTTCTGACTATACTAACATGCATTGACCTATGAAGTTACACAATCTGTTTGTTCATCATTTAGTGATATTTTGGAAGAGTTCCTTATTGTGGAAGGGGTAGAACAATTCTGACTGTGGACTTGTATGCAATTGAAAACAAATGAACTAAAAACAAATGAAAAGCTAAGCTATCACATCACGGTCATATCTTGAACTTCTTAAGGATGTTTTGGAAGAATTTCTTCTTGTGGAAGAATGATTAGAACAAGTGCAACTGTGATAGTGAATACCAAAAACTACAATTACTTCCTACAGTACTATAGCTATTCATCATTCAGTGTTATGATCTATTGGAAGAATGTCTTTTTGTGAAAGAACTGGAATGAATATAACCACAGTATCTAGTTAAAAACAAATACAAATTTAATTCCTATCCTACAATACCATAGTCATTAAGCATTCATCATTTTGATCTGTTGGAAGAATGTCTTCTTGTGGAAGAACTGGAATGAATTATGGCTACAGTAGCTAGTTAAAACAAATACAAATTTAACTACTATCCTACAATACCATAGTCATTAATCATTCATCATTTTGGTCTGTTGGAAAAATGTCTTCTTGTGGAAGAACTGGAACGAATTATGGCTACAGTAGATGAAACAAAACAACTACCAATTCAAATGCAAAACGTAAAGGCAGCTAGGAAAAACTTATCTAGTTTACGCAAAAGAAATCCGTGCAAGAGGCAGGGGCCCTCTACCACTTGACGGCATTCAACTCCAAATTAAATCACGCCTTCAAGATAATTTTGTCTGCTCCATTAACGATGCAATAGTTTGAACATAACGCTCTGTGTCCTCAAAGACGTAACACAGAGTTTACACAAAATCTAGCAGCAAATCTAACACAAAATCTCTAACTAAGCTCTCGGCCTACTCAAGAGTTTATAAAGTAAATGCAAGTAACAATAATTACAATAATTTAGGAATGATGTCTTTCCTTATCCAAATCATCCTAGGAGTCTTTGAGGTGACTGCGTGAAGGAGAAAAGACACCTGGACTGAGACAGTCCTAGTAGGAGTCTTCCTTCACAAATGTGTTCCCACGTGCATAACCGTACCCAGAATTCATTTCCTCTTCCATGACGAGCAACACACCATGTAGGCACGACGTGGATCATGCCCATATGCGTTTTTCCTCAAGAGGCCACCCGGAACATACTCAAACATAAAGGTAGCTGCAGAATCGCCGGTTAGCTACGGAATGCCTGCATTCTGCAGCTAGTTCCGGTCAAAATGCTTAAAAATGGCAACAATCACAAAATTCAACAAGTCAGTCATGTAAACCATTCTAGAAGTAATTTTAACTATTTTTATTGATCAATTGGGTTTAAAATAGAAATGGACAAGGGAGAATGAGGTAAAATGAGGTGAAGGAAAGCACAAATTTAAGGCTCAACATACCCCCACTGCTGTCTCTTTGCATGTCCTCATGCAAATTATCCTATGAATTCCGAGGCTTCTGCAAGGACATCTAATCCCCTTCTTCTCCTTTGTTTGAAAGCTAGAGGTCTTCTGGGTTTCCTGATCACAAGTTTGAACCTGAGGTTTGTGAGTGCCCTGACTAGCTTTTTGTTCCTTGTCTTCAACTTCTCATTGGTTCTCTCCACTTTGTCTATATGCAGGGATAAGGTAGAGTTCATATCTGTTTTGAGTTTGATTTGATCTTTGAGAATTTCATTCTCATTTTTGATGTGTCTATTCAACAATTCCAACTCATACCTATCCCTCCTTAATATATCAATTTCAGTTAGTGGAGGACTGGGGGTTCTCTCTTCTCTTTCTGAAGCTGTTCTCTCTAAAGTTTCCACATAATCATAGATTTCCTGTTGAGCAGGATCAATCTCAGGGGTGCCTTCATAAAAATCTTCATCATCATCCCCTTCAATGGGCGTTTCTTCATCCTCAATATTGATTACCCCTGTGTGTTTGATTGATGTTTTCTTCAATTTTCCTTTTAACCTGTGACTTCTCCTAAGCTGAGAGGAACCCTCCCCTTTTTCTATAACAGATTCCTTGATTATCTTCTCTGCCTTGAGTTGACTCTTGATTCTAGTCAACTTCTCCAAAATAACTTCTTCACTGCTTTCTTGAACCGGTTTGTCAATTTTACAAGAAGTAGTATATTTCTCCATTTGCTTTTCAATGCTGTACTGGGAATTCCCTTCTTGAACACACTAACATCCATATTTGGTGATTTTAAAATTTGTTTCCAGGAGTCATTGTGGAATTCCCTATTTTTAAACCATCTCTCCCCAGTTCTGGATAATCCTGTAGCCTCTGCTATAAAAACTTCAGTAACAGTAAACTTGACATCCCCTATTTCAACTTCAGTACCTTGGAATGATCTGGCAAATGTTTTGGTGACTTCCTTATGGAAGCCATTAAATTTTTCCAAGAATTGGAGCCATCCTATTTGTTGTAACATCTCCTTGCATTGTGGGTAACCTTCTAAATATTTTGATCCCACAGGCTCAGTCCTTACGATGAAACCCATGATGTTTTTCAATATCAAATTAACACTCTTCTCTACCCACAAAACAATGTCTTTTACTTTTGGATTAAAATGGCTTCAAGCTCTAAATGAAAATGGCTTCAATTTTGGAATGACATACCTTTGATTTATAATAGCAACAGCTTCAAAACCTCTGGCTAGTATGCCTTCGTTTGAAAAATGCCTTCGAAACCTTGGACTGATGTACTTCTGTTGAACTTTGGAATGATATGAAAGCAATTTCAATTTTCGAGCTAATATGTCTCTGATAGACAGTGGTAGATGATTTCAAGTTTCTTTTTGTGCAATACCTCCGTCTTTGGTAACAGAAAGACTTCAAACTCAATCACTGATAAACACTTATGTTTCTAGTACAACAAACTTCAAACTCAACCTCTGTCTCTGGTAACAAATGGTATGCTTCAAATTCAACACCACATCATCTCTGTCTCGGGTAACAACAGACTTCAAACTCAATCACTACCACACCTCTGTCTTTGGTAGCGAAAGTCTTCAATTTTAGCACCTCTGTCTTCTGGTAGCAACAGGCTTTAAACTCTACACGGCCACAATTCTGTGTTGACAGTGGAAATGCTCCAAACTTTGTTCACAGTGATATGCTATCTGTCCACGGGGTCAAGTAGCTTTGAGTCCTTACCTGTTATACTTTCAAATTTACCTCTCCTGCTCTGCTTCTAATGATAATAATATCTGCCTTCGGAATGGAATACTGGCTACGGAATGAAGTTATGACAATGGTCATGGAATAGAGTGGTGAAGTGTGGTGGCAGGATTGTGTTAATGATTGAGGAGACGGCGGAGGATTCACGACGGCAGGGAAATCATCATCATTAAATGTGTTGGTTAGGAGACGTGGGAAATTCAAATGCTTTGGCCGTTTCACCGCTTATTTGCTATCGGATATGAAGTTTGAAATAGAAGATTTTAATATAAAGTCTGTAAAGGGTTTGTTTGGTGTTTGATCAATAAAACAATTAAAATAACCTTTCGAATAATCCACAACTAAACTATGCTGAAGTCTTATGAAATGCCATCGTAATTTTAAATTTGTTACCTCTGCCCTTGATGTTTTCGTAGCCTTTGTCTTCTTTGCTCATTTTTGGAGGAATCTTTCACTATTTTCTTGATGTCTTTGATTCATGAATTCACTGGATCACTTTGTTGTAATTCTGATGTCTGCTAGTTGATACCTTCAGGACTTGTAGCTGTGGAAAGACTGTCGGACTACAGAAAAGGTGATCAGCTGCAGAATGTCCACTGAGCTGCAGAATGTTCCTGTAGAATACTTTAATCATGAAAATGAAATGTTTCTGGAAGATGGGTGAAATGTTTATGAAAATGGATGAAAATGGATGATGGATTATGATATGTATGAAGTGGATAATGGAATAAAATGGATTCAGTTCATGGAATGAAGGAACATAAGGGCTGTACTGCAATTCATGACATATTTTATTCACTTGCAGCAAGATATCAAATTCTATGTTTTGACATGAAAATGAAGTGAATGGAAGATGGAGTGTAATGAATGAGATGTGGAATGGAGTGAAATGTGAATGATGGATGAGATGAAGTATTGATGGATAAGTGAATGGAGTGAGATGAAATGAATCATAAGTACTATGGAACTGAACTTATGATTTTTATAACAGCTGCTTAGAAACAAAAATGGGAAAAGTTAGAGTGTCAGAGAGACTCTGATTTTCACCCTATCTTTTCTGTATAAACATGCCAATCAGTGATTGGTTTTCATGTTTATACCTTTATTTTTTTATTTTTATTTTTTATTTTTATTTTTTTTATTTTTATTTTTTTTTCAAAAGAGAAATGCTTCAGAAAATTTAATCAAGTTGATGAAGAAGAGAGACTCTTCTTCATTAACTTCACATCATTGTCTCCTTGGAACTTCTTGACAAACTCTTCTCTTGAGAGTGGCTTGTGGTATAGCTTCAGTCTATGTCCATTCACAAGAAAAGTGACCTCCTCTTCATCTATAGTTCTGATTTTTACTGCCCCATTATCAAAAATTCGAACAATTTCATATGGCCCAAGCCAATGTGTCTGAAATTTCCCTTGAAAATCCTCGAATTTTGAATCAAACAAGAGAGCCCAATCACCCTCTTTAAATTTCTTCTCTTTGATGTACTTGTCATGCCATCTAGCCCTTTGCTGTTGGACTAGACTTGTTTTCTGAACTTCATCTTGTCTGATCTCATCCAATTCATTAATTTGCTCCAGTCTATGCTTTTGTGCTTCCGTTAGATCAAGTCCTAGCTGAACTGCCATCTTGAATGTTTGGATTTGGAACTCTATAGGAAACAAAACTTGCTTTCCATAAACAAGCTCATAAGGAGTATGGCCTGTTGTGTTTCTCCATGTAGTTCTATAGGTCCACAAGGCTTCAGGAAGCCTATCTACCCAATCTCTTCTATGTAGATGAACAATCTTTGTTAGGATTCCTTCAATGACTTTATTAGTGGATTCCACTTGACCATTTGCTTGTGGATGATAAGGAGTAGATGTTCTATGTCTGATTTTGTATTTCTCCATCATTTTCTCCACTAGCCTTGATGTAAATTGAGCTCCTTGATCTGTAACAATTTCCCTTGGGACACCAAAACGAGTAAAAATATCCTCAAAAAGAAAAGTAACTACAGATGATTCATTAGCAACAAGTAATGGTTTAGCTTCTACCCACTTAGTAACATAATCAGTGCAAACTAATATGTATTTTCTTTTGTCTTGATGGAGGACTAATAGGTCCTACAAAATCCAAGGCCCATTTTTCAAAAGGTTCAATGTGTACCTGAGGTTGTAATGGCATCTCACCTGAAGGAGAAGGTTTCCCTACCCTTTGGCAACCGTCACACCTTTTGACATACTCCCTTGCATCTTTAAACAAAGATGGCCAATAATATCCTAAATTAAGGATCTTATAGGCTGTCCTCTTATCTGCAAAGTTTCCGCCACAAGGTTCATCATGACATGCCTTGAGAATTTCAGGCATCTCATCTTCACGAACACACCTTCTAATGATCAAATCTGAACCTGTCTTGTACAACTCATTAGCGACCCATGAATATCTTGTACTATCATTAATGATTTTTATTTTATCCCTTGCATTCATAATTGAAGGAAATTTTCCTGAAACTAAATAATTAGCAATATCAGCAAACCATGGAGTTTGAGTAGAGATTGCAAAAAGATATTCATCATGAAATTGATCTTCAACCGGAGTGTCATCTTTGATATTTTGGAGTCTAGATAGGAAATCAGCTACTGTGTTTTGTTTTCTAGGCCTATCTAGAATAGTAATGTTGAATTCTTGTAAGAGTAACAACCATCTGAATTTGCCATTATGAATGATTTGTTCATTAAATATCTAATTACAGAATGGTCAGTATGAATAAAAGTTTCATAGCCTGTTATATAATGTCTAAACTTATTGATTGCATGAACAACAAATGAAACTTTTTCAAGCATAAGATAATTTAACCTCAGGCAGAGTCAAACTTTTACTCATATAACAGATGGCATAGGGAATTAAATCTTTCCTTTGCCCCAACATCGCTCTCTGCATTTGATTTAAGCATCTCATTAAACATGAAAGGTAACTCGCTAGGTCCTTAATATAAAGTCAAAATTTTGGTTTCTGTTTCAAAAGCTAACTCATAATCGAAGTCCACTTAAATTCACAATCTTTGGTGAGTAATTTGAAGAGAGGGGATGCTATTTTGGTGAAGTTTTCTATAAATCTCCGATAGTACCCTGTAAATCCTAGAAAACTTCTAACATCTCTTTGACAACTTGGAATGGATAGGTTAGAAATAACTTCAACTTTCGCTTCATCTACTCTAATCCCATCCCCTGAAATGTGGTGCCCTAAAAGAATACCTTCAGTGAACATCATAAAAATTTTTTCATGACTAAGAGAAAGGTTTGCTTCTTGACATCTTTTTAAGACCTTTTCCAAGTTTTCTAAAGCCTCTTCAAATGTATCCCCATAAACTGTAAAATCATCCATGTACACCTCTACACAGTCATGTATCAGATCAGAAAAAATTCCTAATACTGCCCTTTGGAATGTTGCAGGTGCATTGCACAATCGAAATGGCAATACTCGGTAGGCATAGGTACCCCAAGGACAAGTAAATGTGGTTTTATCTTGGTCTTCAAGTGCTACTTGGATTTGATTGTAACCACTAAATCCATCCAGGAATGAAAAGTACTTTTTACCTGCTAATGTATCTAATACTTGATCTATGAAAGGTAAGGAAAAATGGTCTTTAAGAGTAGCTTTATTCAGTTCTCGGTAGTCAACACACACCCTCCATTTTCCATTTTTCTTAGGTACAATTACTAAAGGGGAAACCCACTGACTATCTGAAATAGGATAAATGAAGTTAACATTTAAAAATTTTTGTAATTCTTCCTTGACAATTTCCCTAAGATTTGGATTCATCCGTCTTTGAGGTTGTCTGATTGGTTTGCAATTTTCCTCTATATAGATGTGACGAGTACAAGTCTTGGGACTTATCCCTTTCATGTCAGTGTATTCCCATGCATATGCAGAAGAATGTCTCTGTAATACTTTGATTAACTCTTCTTGTTGAGATTTTTCTAGGTTCTTGTTTATGTTCAAAGTTTTGCCTGGAAAAATTTCACTTGTAGAGCTGCCAAATTTGTCCATAGAATGAAGAGACATCTGCCTAGATGACAAGAACTCAATATTGGATCTCTCTTGAAATGATTCTTGTTTGTGTTCTGGAGAAGATTCAAAGTTTTCTAGAGTATTCAGAATTTGATTATCTTCACTAATTTCTGAAATTGTGAAGAGTGGTTGTAAGTATTCTTCATCCTCTATCCATTGAGTGTCATCTAGTTCTGTAATTTTCCTAGCTGGAGGATATAAGGTGAATTTCTTTGTTGAACTTCCATCAGAAATATACATATCACCGGACCTACAACTAATAAAAGCATCAGCTGTGGCCAACCAAGGTCTTCCTAATATAACATGATGGCCTCCTAGATTATTCTTGGGTGTCAGGATCATGAAATCCACAGGATACTCCCAAGAGTCTAGGGACACTGGAATATCTTCTATTACCCCATCTGGTCTGATCACAGATCTATCTGCTAATTGTAATAGTGTGGGTGTAAAGAGAAGATTAGGAAGTTTCAGTTTGTCCATGATTTGTCTACTCATGATGTTTATTGCTGCTCCTAAGTCAATGAGTGTGTTTTGAATTTCAATTCCATTGATGTGAATTTTGACAACTGGATTTCCTGGGTCAAGGTACTTTGGAATAGTAATCTTACCCATCATAATGTCTGCTATTTGTCCTACCAGTTGAATTTTCTTGGTTTCTCTTATTCTTTTCTTTGTTGTTTTCATACTCAACTCCTTTATTGTTTTGGCTAAAATTGGGATTTCCTTGATGGCTTGCAATAATGGAATTTTAATGCAAACATTTCTCAATTCATCTAAGAAATCATAATTAGGCACCATTATTTGTTTTTCTACACCTTTATCAATTTGTAGTCTTTCTGGAAAGGGAGGTATAGAAGTAGATGTGGATGGTTGCTCCAATACTGGAGTTGGACTTATTGGATCTTTTTGTTTCAGTTTTTCAATGTTTTGGCCTTGAAAGGATGTACCTTCCTCAAGACTTTTATTAACCCGTAGGGAGTCTTCCTCAGAATTATCTTGTTCTTGTATGATCACAGAAGGTTTCCTTTTCTCAAGTATCCTTCCAGACCTAAGTTGAACATCACTAAGGTCTAGAGGAGTAATTAAATAAGTTGGAAATTGTTGTCCTTCTATCATATATGTATTATGAGGGTTCTTATTATTGGGGTTTGGTATGGGCTGAGCTGGCAATTGATTGGATTTTTGAGGGAATGGTAATGGAAGTGGTTGATTTTGATGTGGTTGGTTCTGATGATGTTGTTGAGGATTTTGTTGAAAATTTTGTTGAAGATTTTGAGGAAAATTTTGTTGAGGATTTTGAGGATAAAAGTGTGGATATGGTGGATAGGATGGTGGATACTGATAATATGGAGAGTATCTTCCATAGGGACCTTGTGATCCTTGTGCCCAAGCTTGAGATTGATTTTGAAATTGGGGCCAAGGTTGTTGCCAAGAATTCCAAGGTGGAGGTTGATTATACATTTGATCATGGAATCCTTGTGTCTGAGATCCCTGCCAAGGTCTTCTAGATACAAAGTTAAGAGACTCTGTGGAATCTGTAGGAATTTCTTCTTGAAAAACAGCCTTGAGACCAGGAAGAGAAGGACAATTCTTGGTCTCATGTTTCTCAGAACAAATAACACAGGTTTCTACAACTTTTACATCTAGAGGACACTCTCTCAAGGCATGTTTCTTCCTACATTTGGGACAAAAGATTGCCAAGGCATCAGATTCAGCCTTTTGTTTGTTTTGTATCTTGAGGGTGTCTATTTGTTCACTAAGACTCCCTAAGATGTCAGATTTAAAATCATCAAGCATGTGTCCTATTTCTGATCTACTTACTGTCCCAGAAGCAGATTTACTTGCCCTTGCAAGAGCAGGATCTCTTGGACCTTTGACAGTTTTGGATTTCCCTCTGGAAAGGTTGATACATAACTCAGATATTTCCGGTAATGTGAGTTGTGATATATCCCCTTTTCCCATCATGTTAAGGATATCCAACCATTCATCCCTAATGGTTTTCAACAAAAGAGCTTTTAAAGTGTCTTGATCTAGGTTTTCCATTTGTGCCCTTTTTATGTTGTATTTAAATCTTTCCAACAAATCTTCTAAGTTCTCATCTTCTTTTTGTAACATCTTGAACACTTCTTCCTTATGATTAACCGGCATACAATAATCCAAGTATCTCTCTAGAAATGCTTGTTTCATGTCTTCCCATGTTCTAATAGACCTACTGTTTAAACTCATAAACCACTTCAATGCTGCTCCTTTCAGAGTTGAAGGAAATAATTTCAATTTTTGAGCATCTTGTAGATAGTCATAAGTTCTACACAGCACTTCAAATTCGAATAAGAAAGTTTCAGGATCCTCAGTTTTAAGTCCATAGAAGTTTGGAAGGACAGAAGGTGAAATGTTTTTCATGGTTGTATTGTTTTCTTCATCAAATATAGGGAACCCAAAAGAGCTTCCTATTCTACCTCTTCCTCCCTCTGCACCTCTACCTCCTTCTCCTCTTCCTCCTTCTCCCCTACCTCTACCTCTACCTCCTCCAAACAATGTGTGTTCTCCATTAACAACTCCTCCTCCTCCTTCTTCTGCCATGGTTGACTCCCCTGTGGAAGTAGAAAGGTTTGTGTCCTCAAAAAAAGTTTTTAGATCTTCTTCTATGGCAAGTTCAGTGAATGAAGTGGAAGGTTTCTCTAATGGAATAGGTGACCTTCGATTTTCTAGAAGTCCAGGATCAGTAAAGGATGGAAGATTGCTTTGAGTTGAAGGTGTACTGGCTCTGGATCTGGATGAAACAAGTGGTGTTCTAGAAATCAAATCCCCTCACGGCTGAAAAGAATCTTCCTCACCTCTCTACGCATAAAATTAATTTTGGATGATGGGAGAAACAAAGGTTTCTAGTTTGTTTATTTACCCGCGCCAAAATGTTTGGTCTCAATCTAGTCTCCTAAATTGAGCTCATTTAATTGTCAACCAGGGTTGGTAAACTGCTGAAGTGAAGTGTACTGTATGTACCTAGGTGTTTGTTTCTTAATGCGTTGTATGTAGTGTTTTGTGATATTTTTGGTCTTTTGTAATGATTTATGATGTTTTTGGTCTTTTGGTGGTTTTATGTTCACAAGAAAGATGACTAGAAAGCTAATGGAAAGGAGCTGGTGATTAAAAATTACAGTTAAGCCTGCATGTTTGAAATGGTGAATAAATGAAAGAATAATAAGACCAACCAGACTGAATAAAAGCAAAGTTTAATAATGACTATGCGGAAGATGACAGTAAATTTAATTGAGGAATGTTTCCTAAACAATTAAACACTAATGATGCACTACTCTGTCCTAAGCCCTTTTATTCTATGATTAATTCCTAGTTCCATTCTGCAATTGAATGTCACAGAACTTACACTCAAGAAGTTATTGGATTCTAGTTCAGTAGTCTTTCTTGAGGTCTTGAGAATATTCTCATTGTTTATAGAAAAATGATAATGAGATTTAGAGTAGGTCAGACTTTATATGATTTTGCCTTCCTGCCTTGGTGTTAGTGATTCATTGTAGTTTTCAGAACAAAAAGATGTTTGTGAATAATGAAGGTTGTCTTGTGAATCCTAACAACTAAAGTAATCTATTGTGCAAAGGATGACAATGTGACTATGAGATGCAAGTGCAATGAGTTAATTTAAGAATAAACCTAAGATGCTACTAAACTAGAACAATGTTGAACTATAAGTCATCATCAAACTTGAAACAAAGTAATTGAACATGAATTAAATGCAAATGAAACTCCGGAGTTGTTCTAACTATACTAACATGCATTAATCTATGAAGTTACACAATCTGTTTGTTCATCATTAGTGATATTTTGGAAGAGTTCCTTCTTGTGGAAGAGGTAGAACAATTATGACTGTGGACTTGTATGCAATTGAAAGCAAATGAACTGAAAGCAAATGAAAGACTAAGTTATCACATCACGGTCATATCTTGAACTTCTTAAGGATGTCTTGGAAGAATTTCTTCTTGTGGAAGAGTGATTAGAACAAGTGCAACTGTGATAGTGAATAACAAACAACTAATTCCTACAGTACTATAGCTATTCATCATTCATCATTATAATCTGTTGGAAGAATGTCTTCTTGTGGAAGAACTGGAATGAATATAACTACAGTATCTAGTTAAAAACAAATACAAATTTAATTCCTATCCTACAATACCATAGTCATTAAGCATTCATCATTTTGATCTGTTGGAAGAATGTCTTCTTGTGGAAGAACTGGAATGAATTATGGCTACAGTAGCTAGTTAAAACAAATACAAATTTAACTACTATCCTACAATACCATAGTCATTAATCATTCATCATTTTGGTCTGTTGGAAAAATGTCTTCTTGTGGAAGAACTGGAACGAATTATGGCTACAGTAGATGAAACAAAACAACTATCAATTCAAATGCAAAACATAAAGGCAGCTAGGAAAAACTTATCTAGTTTACGCAAAAGAAATCCGTGCAAGGGGCAGGGGCCCTCTACCACTTGACGGTATTCAACTCCAAATTAAATCACGCCTTCAAGATAATTTTTTCTGATCCATTAACGATGCAATAGTTTGAACATAATGCTCTGTGTCTTCAAAGACGTAACACAGAGTTTACACAAAATCCAACAGCAAATCTAACACAAAATCTCTAACTAAGCTCTCGGCCTACTCAAGAGTTTATAAAGTAAATGCAAGTAACAATAATTACAATAATTTAGGAATGATGCCTTTCCTTATCCAAATCATCTTAGGAGTCTTTGAGGTGGCTGCGTGAAGGAGAAAAGACACCTGGACTGAGACAATCCTAGTAGGAGTCTTCCTTCACAAATGTGTTCCCACGTGCATAACCGTACCCAGAATTCATTTCCTCTTCCATGACGAGCAACACACCATGTAGGCACGACGTGGATCATGCCCATATTCGTTTTTCCTCAAGAGGCCACCTGGAACATGCTCAAACATAAAGGTAGCTGCAGAATCGCCGGTTAGCTACGGAATGCATGCATTCTGCAGCTAGTTCCGGTCAAAATGCTTATCAATGGCAACAATCACAAAATTCAACAAGTCAGTTATGTAAACCATTCTAGAAGTAATTCTAACTATTTTTATTGATCAATTGGGTTTAAAATGGAAATGGACAAGGGAAAAATGAGGTAAAATGAGGTGAAGGGAAGCACAAATTTGAGGCTCAACGAGTGGGAAACAATATGGCCCTCCCTCGACCAGGTCACTTCCTATCGACTTCAGCTCATTATCCAAGAAGTTGATCTAGAGACTCCCTTCCGATACCTTGGAGCTTGCATGCCTCAAAGGCAGGTTCTTTGCATTCGACGACAGGTCCACATCATTGGCCTTCAATCGAGTGATTCTACAGGTGTTTGACACCAGATCACTATTCACATTCTGTGAATTGTACCTATTGTAGCTTAAGATCCATTGTCATTATTGGTGGTTTCTCTTGTGCATGTTGACAGCTTTCATCATTGGCTAGTAATCAGGTGATTTTCTTTCATGTTCGACTTCAGCTCACATATTCGCATGCTTGAATTTGTACTTGTTTGGGTCAAGATGGAGCTCAGGACCCTGGGTTTTGTCTAATAAGATCTAGGCTGCAGGATATTATAGTTTATCATGACTTATTGCATGAATCTTTTGACTAGATGGCTGCGACCATACCTGAGCCTATTTGTTGATCCCTACTGCAGGATGGCTGCGTCCATACCTCGGATCTCAGTTTATATATGTACTATATTATGGATGGCTGCACCCATACCACATATTCATGTATCAGAGATATTAGTTGTATTTGTAATTCCAGGTCTTCCGAAAGCAGTGTTTGGTTCCAACGCGTTCTCATAAATCATTTCACCCATCCCTCTCTCTCGAACCTCATGCTTTAGGGGGCATATGTTACATAGAATTTTGTCACTGTCCCTACAATCCCCATCTTGCACATTTTAGGTTCATTTCTATGACTAATAAGAAGTTTCATGCTTTTCAATGACCATCATTGCATCCCTTTCCATCAGGACAACATTACTTCTCTCGAAAATTCCTTGAGCAGACCATCGGAAACACATATTTTTTCTTTAGCGCTAGTAGACTGTTATGCCCTCATGCCAATGAGGAATATTAACACTAGGGCTCGTGCCCATTGGTGCTCTGTCCCAGTGAGCTACCCGCGCCAACCTGTTTATGGAATTTTTTTTAAATATAGAGGTGAATTTTCTATCCTAAAAACTTAGTGGGCGAGTCAACTAGAGTGGTTCGACTGAATAACCACGGACTCCCTCCTTTGACCTCTTTTTATCTTGTTTCCCAAGGGATAATTCCTCCCTTCCATCATTGTAGGAATCCCAACCTCCTCCTCTCCCTCTATAAATAAAGTTATCTCCCATTGATGCACTAGTTGAACAATTATAGTTGAAAGGCTAAAACGAATTCTTAAACATTTCTCTAGAGAGATAGAACAGAGAAAGAGACCTTTTTCGAGAGAGCTTAGGCTTGTGTCCTCACCCCATCTAAATTCCCTGAATATCCTTCAAGGCGCGCTTTGACTGAACCCAACTGCAGGAGGCTGCGACGCCAAGGCTCCAGTTGTAACTCTTTCTTCTATTTATATATATACATGACAATTGAATGGTTCCAATTTTTTGTTAATATGGTTTATTTGATGCAATATTCTTAACCTTCCTTTACTGGTTAGTTGATTATGAATGAAATAATTGTCTTGTATGCTTCTCTTGTTTGCTGATCTTTGTGCAGGTATCCGAGCACTATCACAGAAGGACTGTGACCCATCGAGACAGATATCAAGAGGCCACCACCATTACAATGATGAAAGCATTGGACTCTAGGTAGGTCAATCTACCCCATCCTTTTCATTCATTAATTAGGAACCTACACTTTAGATTGTCCATTTTTTGCTAGACCCACTCTAGGGCTAGAGGGATCGTCTCTATCCGCAGAGAGGATTTACCTTCCCAACACCACCCCAATTAATTTCAAAATCATATAAAAATCCAAATCAACCAAATAAGAAATAACCCCATCACATCATGATTATCTAGAAATGGCAAGGCAAGGCTAAAAACCCCTGTCACACTTGGGAAAACCCATGCCAATGAAAACAAGCGAACCAAATACACACATGCATGTACCGTGCATGCCAAAAAATAGCTAGGAAATCATACGTGCAACTCGATACCATTGTCGACACTGGATCCAAATATTCCTTGCTTGATATTTTCTTTCCTTCCTTCTTTTTCCTTCCTTTTATTTCCTTGATCCAATGCTAGAGTGCTCGAAGAAAAATCTAAGTGTCCAAGAGTATGAGGGAGAGAATAGAAAGAGAGCTCCAAAACTGAACTGAAAAAAGCTAACAGTGACAAAAGATGTGTATTGATCCTTAGAAGCATTTTTATCATTGAGGCCTCTAATTTCTTCATTTTCCATTAGTTTCCTTCAATTTACTCCTCACATGCAACCTATGACCTTTCACCTTTATTTTATCCTATTTTCCATTATTTTCATAAATAAAATTCCAAATAATGCCTCTTGCCTTTTCAAAGCCTCTTCCATTTCCTTTTCCAATTTCCCTTAGCCATAATAAACCAAATGAACACCCACTAGGCTGTTCTTGCCCAAAATTCAACTTGAAATATGTGTCCCATGACATTGGTATTATTTTTTCTTTATTAACTTTATTATGAGAATTTTAACCTAGGGTACAATTTAATTAGGTATATGGTGTATATTTGTAAGGGATTTATATTGGTTGGAAAAAATTCTTAAAACCATAATCATGGTTGACGAATCTATAAATAACCCTCTTTATATTGCATAGGAGAGGCTTTTGTGGTTGGAACAATAAGTTATAGATATAAATCATAATGTAAATCTACTCATGGTGACCCTAAGAAATAATCTTAGAATATTTAGAGAACATAGGTGTTCAAATGTAGAGGATAAATCAGAAGGGAGATCAAGAGATTAGGAAGAAACTTAGAACCAAATGAAGATGTTAGACCCGTGTGTTTCACAATATCACTAGGTGACTGATCATTTTCTCTTTGCAAATTATTTATACTGTACATAGATGTCAATATTAAAAATCTTTTCCAAAGCAAGAATCAAAGGAAGTAGTTAAGGCAGAGAAAGCAACAGAGAGGCAAGGAACAAAATTAGACCATTAGTGAAGACAAAGGCAAAGGAGAATCCGTTAAGGTATAAAATTAGCAAAGGAAGAGTCATGAACGTACTGGTCAAAGTCGTGCACGTTTGAGTTGAGTCGTGAAAGTTATGTGGGCGAGTCGTGAACATGGGAAAAGCAGTGAATGAGTCAAAGTATTACACGAACAACTAAGAAATGAATGAGCATAACCAAAGAAACAAGGACGTCAAACCACAACAAGGGAGCAGAGAGGACCTTTGGATCTGAGCAACGATTAATGACGAAGATTCAATCACAATCGCAAATCGCAAGTTTTTTAGGATGGGCGCAAGGGTAAATGTCAAAATCAGTGAAATGCGATATGCGATAAAATGGGACCAATTCACCCGCCACACTTCCTTTTCATTCCATTTCCCTTAAAAAATAATTAAACCTTACCTTTATCCATATTTCTGCCTTATCTTTATACTTTTCCTTTTTCACCATTGTATCATTGTTTTACCTCTGCTTTTCCCTATTTCCCGATTGCAATTAAACTGGGGCCATTCTCCCTGACACGTCACCCTTACCCCAGCATCCATCGCATTTCGAAAATTACAACTTATTACATTCTACCAAAAATTAAAACCTATGATCGCCGATGTGCAATATCGCATCGCACAGTTTTTAACTTACTATTTGAAACACCCACAATGTATTTTGTTTAACTTGCGATGCAGTTGGCCCCACCACAACAACTATGCCCCCCACTTCTAGATGCTTGAAATACATATCATATAATATGAAACCTTATACATTTACCATAGAAACCTTTCGCTGATTTATAAACTCTATTGATCACAGTGGGCTCCATCTCCATCCTGCCACATCATCATCCTCCGACACTGCACTTTGCACTTTGCGTGTTTTAGAGTTTAACCCATGCGCTTATAACAAAAACTTATGACTTGCGATTTGCGATGTGGTTGGGTCCCACCTTACCTGTCATGCCACCTCCCTCTTCGCATCGCATCGCTGATTCATTTTCTCTTATCATAAACTCTAAATATTGCAATGTGCGATATTTCTGTGGATGCGATGAAGCTCATAACTAACATCTATAGAATTTCAAATCTGGGTATATGGGTTTTTACGTTGTTTTTTTTTTGAAAAAAGGTTAAACACGATATAAAGGACTTAGGTAGCAAAAATACACCAAGGGTCGAGTCAGGAAAGGCATTTTTGCAAACTTGTTATGTATAATGGCAGAAACGAAAAAGGCAACAAACTCATTGGCATAGTCACTAATCCATGAAAAGTCGTTAGCACTGCACCAGAATTAATTACCCAATGCCGATATTTTGAAAAGTAGGGCCAGATGTCAGAGCCATCATTCGTTTCCTCTTCAGGATCATCATATTCCACTTTCAAGCCTACCTTTGATCTTATGAAGAGCCATCAAAGCTTTTAGAAAGATGAAGAGTTGCTCAAAATTAATTTTACAAGCGATGTGTTGACATAAATATTTTTCTCAAAGACTTGCATGGCCACACCTATTTAATTTCAGTTGTTTGTAATAAATTAAGTTTTCCAAATTATATTAGGGAAAACGACTCAAGTTTTAGTTAAATACTGCTTGAATTTCTATTATGAAGGGTTGGACCCTGTTAGTGTAATATTCCCAAATGGGAAAAGCAGTAATATAGCACATAAACATGGAAAATAGCAGTGAATACATAAATACACCAATACATGAGACAAATTTACAGCCATATTATTAAACATATCATTAATAATGGATATAAAATCCTGAGGATCTAGTCACTCAAGCAATACAACACAAGCCTCCACTAAAAAACTATGACAATACATGAATTATAGCTGCTATACAAATTCCATGAGGAAAGAAAGCGTAGTTTTAGGGCATAAACTGCTACAGGAAAGATATAAAAATATGGATATACTGTTATATAGCTCAAATGGTGCTAAGGATAGATATCTATGCTCCCATGCACTTTTCCAAGACAACCCAGAAAGGGTTTCTGAAAATACCCAAAATACAAAAATGCCAGAATGCAGCCCTAGGGTTGAATTGCAGCTGCAACTGAATAACTAGATGGAGGTGGATGAAAATTATGTATAAATGTATATATCTCCTCCAATAGATCCTTCAACTGATAGTCTGATCCCAACCCTGAAGATCTAACCCTCCAACTGACGCACTGAAACCTCCCCTACAAATTCCCAATGAAATAACGTAGTTTGATGATGGAACTGCGCTATAGGAGGTGGAAATAGATTGGCCTGGTGCCAAAATACGAAATTAAGCTCCAGGGTCTTCCTTGCTAGCCTTCCAATGGAAATGATGTCTCTCCATTGAAAATACAACACTGAAAGTGACCCTCTCAATCCTCCACTACAACACCCTGCAACACAACACAACTTTGAACAGAAATTGTGCTGTAGCTAAAGACTGAAGCTTGCCATGATGCTTGGATGTGGACTATGTAGCTCAATAATCTCTCCTGAGTAGGCACTCGAGTTCCCCTGAGGATGAGTGTGGGATGCACACTCGAGAACACCCTTGTACTAAATAGTACAGCAGACCCTACTAAACAGCAAAAGCATGCAATAGAAATGTCACCTGAAAAATCTAGATCTAAGAAAATTAAAATCAATAATCATCTAACATGCCTTTTATGGCTGCCTTACTCTTCCTTATATGCCTTGTGATCCTTCTCACCTTGGGCCCCACTCATTAAAGGCACTACTTCCATGCATGGAGTCTCCCTCCAAAATTGCATTGTCCCTCAATGAATGCCACTCCTTCCATACCAACACTATTTTATTTTGTCCAATTTGACCCAATCTTCATGATCCAACCCCTTTTCACACATAAGGTTCTTCAATCCAGCATTTAAATGACCTCCTTTCACATTAGGAGTGTTTTTATTCATACTAAGGAGATTTATGTGTCTCCATACCCTCTTATTCTTCTAACTAAGAAGCAGAATCAAAAATTAATATTCCAATTAGCTGTGTGCTAATTTAGTAATATTACAATCCTCCCCTACCAAATGTTGCTTGTCCCCAAGCAACTACAAGGACAAAACTGAAAAATGTGAGGAACCTTCATTCCCATATGGAGCTCCAGTCTCCAAGTTATCATCCATATAAAATGAATCACCCTCCATAATGGTAATTTATAGAAAAACTCCTCCCATATGCTCATGAGAGGCACTTTCCAAGTGCTCAAGTTACCCAAATGGCTCATACCATAAGGAAACAAGAGATCTATTGTAGCAATCATGGATGGTCCAATTCTCTCCCTGAAATATGAAACATAAGTAATGTGGATAATATCTTGTCTAACAAGAACATCCAATCCATGTGTCATCTCCAACCATTCCCACAACATTGATAAGGACATCATCAACATATGGGAGCATAATTAGAGTTATACTGGCTTCCATATATAAAATTGGAGAAGGATAATGATCCCTCAAGTGCAACCAGTGCAGTTTTACTCCAAACTGCCTCAGAATAGGATATTATGAGTGCTTTCCCAACCACTTCCTTGCTGCCCCAATCCTCTCACCTGCTTGGAGAAGGTGTATGATGTGAGGTGCACATTGAACATACTCTGAAAAAAAATATCATCTCCCCAACATCTCCTAGGAAATGGCCATCACCATTACTGCTTATGTCCCCAAATGGATCATGAGGTCTATAAGAAATAATACCCCATCTTGGAGCAATAACCTGTACAAGGATGGCAAAGAAATACAAGCACATAGTAAGTGAATCATGATGCACATAAACACAATCCTTACCATGTACCTTGGACAAGTTGGTGAAGTGTCTCATAGATGAACCTCTTCTCATCCCCAATGAGGAAGGAACTGGCCGTGTTAACTCTATCAAAGAGTTATGTCCCCCCTCTAAATAATCCATGCATCTCCTCATGTGATGGTGCATCTCCTGTTTTATGCCTTTCCAAGTGAATCTCTCTATGATAGTACGCACTAGTACATTTGGCAGAAATTACGACACTTTAGTTTTGAAACTTTTGTCATAATGTCGAAAATTTCCCCAGTTTCTATCAATTTTTCAAATCCCGCCACAAACCATCGCTATACTAATGTTTAGGGATATCATCACTTTTGCAACGTTTATGTTTTGTCGTTGGAATTGTGACGTTTTAAACACTTTGTCGGTCTTACGACGTTTATGGGATGAAACGTTGGAATCGCGACATCGCCTACACATTCATCAATCTTGCAACTCTTGGGAGAAACCGTTGTAAAAACGATGTTTCTCATATAGATGTCAGTCTTGCGACGTTTTGAAGCCAAACGTCGCAAGACTAATGTCTATATGAGAAACATCGCTTGTCCGACGGTTTCTCCCAAGCATCATAACACTGACATTTAAACAACACAACATTTTAATATGAAAAGCATTGTATTATTTAACATTTTACTAATATAAATATGATTTATTTGGATATAATAAATATTGCATCATTGGATAACATTTGTTTGGTTGGACAACAAACTTGGACATGAAAAACAATTACATGCATGGACATGTAAAGTATTACTTTATTAACAATTTTTCAACATTTGAATATGAAAACATTATATTATTTAACACTTTGTTTATATAAATATGATTTATTTGGATATAATGAGTATTACATTATTGGATAATGTTTTTTTTTGTTGGAAAACATGCTTATACATCAAAAAAATTACATTACACTTATACATGAAAACTTGCACATTTTGGTATATTATTCCAAAGGCTAGGACATGCTTGGGATCTTTTAAATCCTTGATTACAACTTGGTGAGATGAAAACTCTACTATTCTACCTTTACTTGAATGAGTGATTTGATATTTTAATTGAAGGTTGCAACAAAGAATCGGAACACATAATACATTATTGAAATGTATGTTATATTCCTTAGTTGTTATAGACCCTACATCACCAACAACATAAAAATAAATTGGTGTTACAATCATTACAAGCAATAAAATTGCATTTATGCTTAACCATATAATAATATGCTCTAGAATAAATAAGCCACTCATTGGAATAAGAAGTAGAGGATGCATTGAAATAGAAACCAAAAGAAAAAGTGTATTTCCAAAAGAGCTAAGCCTAAGTGAAATATTTTGTGGAAACAAAAAACATGATAAGCATATCTCAGCGTAGGTTTGACCTTTTGACATTTGGTGTGTAAGATGAGTGTGAGAACCAACCATACAAGTCAAACATAAGTTACTAAAATACTCCATGGTTAGGGACTAATAAACAACCAAATTCACCATCCTTTCAAAATTATTACATCTATATGAATACATTGTCCAAGGGACCTCACAAGTATATGAGAAAAAATATACTAGCATACCCTCAAAATAGAAATTGAATGCAAAAGTGAATTAGGGTTGTTATGTTGTTCAAAGATCAATGGATATTTATTTTAAATAGAAAATGAATAATTCAAAAGGTATTCATGCAAGGGTAAGTATGAGTGGACATATGATGGAAGGATGTGATGTCAAAGGTCATGAAATATCTATTCCTCACTAAATATACTTCAATTTTTGTTCCTAATATCCCCAGCGCTATGGGAATATAAGGAATGAAGGATTTTTGTTATGTATCAGGTAATTTTTATTACAATTAAATTAAAGGCCATGAATCATTGTTTTATATGAGATCCATAGTCCAAAGTGTACAATAGGGTCATTGTGATAGCTCGGACGAATTTCATCTTATTGTAAATATTATCTCTATTTTGTAAAATTAAAATCACCGATAAATTAGGAAACATATTCCATATTTTGGGGAATGAGATTTGATTAAGGGGGCCTCGTTGATATTAATGTCAGATTGTGCGCTTTAATTAACTAGATGCATAATAAATTCGACTAGAAAAGGAATGGTTGGGAACCATACTAATATATGTATAGAGAGAATCAAAACTAAATGAACTCTAGTTGTGTTGATAGCCAAATAGGGGTGACGAAGAGGGTATTCCCACATAACCAAAGGAAGTGGCTAAAATGTTTAATGGGAGAAAATTCAAAACTCTACATATATTGAAGAGGCAAGCATTGGAATTAGAAGGCACAAGAAGAGAATTATTTAAGGGGTATTTCTTTTTCAAGGCAGTTCTAGGGGAGGAATATTTTTTTTTGAAAGAGATACTTCACTCTATAGGAGCACAACTAATGAAAATGAATTTAGAGAGTAGTGGCTTGGATTGAGGCTTATGAACCCATTGTTAGTGTCTTGCTCAAGGGTTGATGAACCCATTGGGAAGCTTTCAAATTGATATTATAACGAATGAAATATGAAAAGGATATTAAGAAGAATCTTAGTTTTATAGATATTTCGTATGTTTATAAAATTGATCTAAATATATTATTATTGACATTTTTTTTTATTAAAAAATTGACCAATTTATTAACCATATATTTATATGAAAGATACTTATTTCAGATATTAACACGATGAGAATCAACTTGAAATATCAACATGCATATTTTTCTATGAAAGACACAAAAATTTCAAGTCACGCCTTGTGATCAGGTCGCCCGATTGGGCGTGTTCGGGTCAGGCCGTTTCATTCGAGGGTGCCTGTATCAGTTTTGCTAAGTTGTGACCACTCAAGTGCCTTGTTCACATTTGGGCAGCCCATTTTCCATTTAATCTCATGTGGCATCATTCGGCAGGGCGCGCCGTGTCGTGCCATGTGAGGTCGCCCGACCGAGCGCGTTCGGGTCAGGTCGTTTCGTTCGAGGGTGCCAATATCAGTTTTGCTAAGTTCTGACCGCCCGAGTGCCTTGTGCACATTCGAGCGGCCCGTTTTTCATTTTATCCCTTGTGGCATCATTTGGTCGGGTGTGCCATGTCGCGCTGTGCGAGGTCGCCCGACCGGGCGCCTTCAGGTTGGACCGTTTCGTTTGAGGGCGCCTGTATCAGTTTTGCTAAGTTGTGACCGCCCAATGCCTTGTGCACATTCGGGCGGCCCGTTTTCCATTTTCTCCCATTTGGCATCATTCAGTCAGGCGCATTTTGTCGCACCGTGTGAGGTCGCCTGACCGGGTGCGTTCGGGTCGGCCCGTTTCATTTGAGGGCGCTCGTATCTGTTTTGCTAAGTTGTGACCACCCGGGTGCATTGTGCACATTTGGGCAGCCCATTTTCCATTTGCTCCCATGTGGCATCATTGATCAGGCACGCCATGTTGCACCTTGTGATCAGGTCGCCCGACCAGGCGCGTTCAGGTCGAGTCATTTCATTCGAGGGTGCTCGTATCAGTTTTGCTAAGTTATGACCGCCTGAGTGCCTTGTGCACATTCGGGTGGCCCGTTTTTCATTTACTCCCTTGTGGCATCGTTCGGTCGAGCACGCTGTGTGAGGTCATCCGACTGGGCGTGTTCGGGTGGGGTCATTTCGTTCGAGGGCGCCTGTACCAGTTTTGTTAAGTTGTGACCGCCCAAGTGCCTTGTGCACGTTTGGGCGGCCCATTTTTCATTTGCTTCCTTATGGCATCGTTTGGTCGGGTGCACCGTGTCTCACTGTGTGAGGGCGCCCGACCAAGCGCGTTTGGGTTGCACTGTTTCGTTCGAGGGTGCCCGTATCAGTTTTTCTAAGTTGTGATCGACTAGGTACCTGGTACGCCACGTTCGGTTGGCCCATTTTCCGTTTGCTCCCTTGTGGCATCGTTCGGTCAGGCGCGTCGTGTCACGTCATGTGAGGTCGCCCGACCAGGCGCGTTCAGGTTGGGTCAGACAATTTCGTTCGAGGGCACCCATATTAGTTTTGCTAAATTGTGACCACCTGGGTGCCTTGTGCACATTTGGGAGGCCCATTTTACATTTGCTCCCTTGTGGCATCGTTCGGTCGGGCGTGTCGTGTCACACCATGTAAGGTTCCCAACCGGGCGCGTTCGGGTCGGGTTGAGAAATTTATTTCGAGGGTGCCCGTATCATTTTTGCTAACTTGTGACCACCTGGGTGCCTTGTACATGTTCGGGTGGCTCGTTTGTTGTTTTCTTCCTTGTGGCATCATTCATTCGGGCACGCCGTGTGAGGGCGCTCGACCAGGTGCGTTCGCATCGGGTCGATTTGTTCGAGGGTGCCCATATCATTTTTGCTAAGTTGTGACTGCTCGTGTGCCTTGTCCCCGTTCAAGCAACCCCTTTTCCATTTTCTCCCTTGTGGCATCGTTCGGTCAGGCGCACTGTGTTGTGCCATGTGAGGTCGCCCGACGGAGCACGTTCGAGTCGGGTCAAGCCGTTTCGTTCGAGGGTGCCCGTATCAGTTTTGCTAAGTTATGACCGCCCGAGTGCGTTGTGCACATTCAGGTGGCCCATTTTCCATTTTCTCCCTTGTGGCATCGTTCGGTCAGGCGCGCTGTGTTTCATCATGTGAGATCACCCGACCAGGTGCATTCAAGTCAGGTCGGGCCATTTCATTCGATGGTGCCCGTATTAGTTTTGCTAAGTTGTCACTACCTGGGTACCTTGTGCATGTTCAGGTGGCCCATTTTTTGTTTGCTCCCTTGTGGCATCGTTCGATCGGGCGCGTTGTGTCGTGCCGTGTGAGGTCGCCCGACTAGGCGTGGTCGGGTTGGGCCGTTTTGTTCAAGGGTGCCTGTATCATTTTTGCTAATTTGTGACCACCCAGGTCCCTTGTGCATGTTCAGGTGGCCCGTTTGCTGTTTGCTCCCTTGTGGCATCGTTCGGTCGGGCGCACCATGTCGTGCCATGTGAGGTCGTCCGACTGGGCACGTTTGGGTTGGGTCGTTTTGTTCGAGGGTGTCCATATTAATTTTGTTAAGTTGTGACCACCCAGGTGCCTTGTGAATGTTCAGGTGGCCTGTTTTACATTTTCTCCCTTGTGGCATCATTCGGTCAGGTGCGCCGTGTGAGGGTGCCTGACCAAGCGCATTCGGGTTACGCTATTCCATTCGAGGGTGCCCGTATCAGTTTTGCTAAGTTGTAACCACCCGGGTGCCTTGTGCACATTCAGGCAGCCCGTTTTCCATTTTCTCCCTTGTGGCATCGTTCATTTGGGCATGCCATGTCGTGCCGTGTGAGGTCGCTCGACCGAGCGTGTTTGGGTCGGATCAGGGCATTTCGTTCGAGGGTGCCCGTATCAGTTTTTCTAAGTTTTGACTACCCGTGTGCCTTGTGCATGTTAGGGTGGCCCGTTTTCCATTTGCTCTCTTGTGGCATCATTTGGTCGGGCGCGCCATGTCGCGCCATGTGAGGTCGCCCGACCAGGCGTGTTCGGGTCAGGTTAGGCTGTTTCGTTTGAGGGCGCCCATATCAATTTTGCTAAGTGGTGACCGCCCGGGTGCCTTGTGCATGTTCGGGTGGCCTGTTTTCTATTTTCTACCTTGTGACATCATTCGGTCAGGTGCGCCATGTCGCGCCTTGTGAGGGCACCCGACCAAGCGCGTTTGAGTCGGGTCGATTCGTTCGAGGGTGCCCGTATCAGTTTTGCTAATTTGTCACCACCCGGGTGCCTTGTCCACATTCAGGCGACCCATTTTCCCTTTGCTCCATTGTGGCATCATTTGGTTGGGCGCGTCGTGTTGCGCCGTGTGAGGTCGCCCGACCGAGCACGTTCGGGTTGGGTCGGGTCATTTCATTCGAGGGTGGTCGTATCAGTTTTGCTAAGTTGTGACCGCCCGAGTGCCTTATGCACGTTCGAGTGGCCTGTTTTCCATTTTCTCCCTTGTGGCATCGTTCGATCGGGCACGTCGTATTGTACCGTGTGAGGTCGCTCGACCAGACGCGTTCGAGTCGGGTCGGGCCGTTTCATTCGAGGGCGCCCGTATCAGTTTTGCTAAGTTGTGACTACTTGAGTGCCTTGTGCACATTCAGGTGGCCCGTTTGTCATTTTCTCCCTTATGGCATCGTTCGTTCGAGTGTGCTGTGTCGCATCGTGTGAGGTCGCCCAACCGGGTGTGGTGGGGTTGGGTCATTTCATTTGAGGGCACCCGTATCAGTTTTGCTAAGTTGTGATTGCCCGGGTCCCTTATGCACGTTCGGGCGGCCCATTTGCCGCTTGATCCCTTGTGGCATCGTTCAGTCAGGCGCGGCGTGTCGCGCAATGTGAGGTTGCCCGAATGAGCGCATTCAAGTCGAGCCAGGCCATTTTTTTCGAGCGCGCCCGTATCAGTTTTGCCAAGTTGTGACCAACTAGGTGCCTTATGCATGTTCAGGTGGCCCATTTTCCATTTTCTCCCTTGTGGAATCATTCGGTCTAGCACGCGGTATCCCGTCATGTGAGGGTGCCCGACTAGGCGCGTTCGGGTCAGGCCATTTCGTTTGAGGGCGCCCGTATCAGTTTTGCTAAGTTGTGACTGCCCGGGTGCCTTGTGCACGTTCGGGTGGCCTGTTTTCCGTTTGCTCCCTTGTGGCATCATTCAGTCGGGCGCGCCGTGTGAGGTTGCCCGACCGGGCGCGTTCGGGTCGGCTCAGGCCATTTCGTTCGAGGGCGCCCATATTAGTTTTTCTAAGTTGTAACCACCCGGGTGCCTTGTGCACATTTAGGTGGCCTGTTTTTCGTTTTCTCCCTTGTGGCATTGTTTAGTCGGGCGCGCCATGTGAGGTCGCCCAACCGGGTGCATTCGGGTTGGGTCGGGCCGTTACGTTCGATGGTGCCCATATCAGTTTTGCTAAGTTGTGACCGCCTAGGTGCCTTGTGCAGGTTCGGGTGGGCCATTTTCCATTTTCTCCCTTGTGGCATCATTCAATCGGTCACGTCGTGTCGCGCCGAGTGAGGGCGCCCGACCGGGCTCATTCGGGTCGGGTCGGGCCATTTCATTCAAGGGCGCCCGTATCACTTTTGCTAAGTTGTGACCACCCAGGTGCCTTGTGCACATTCGGGTGGCCCATTTTCTATTTTCTCCCTTGTGGCATCGTTCGGTCGAGCGCGCTGTGTCGCGCCATGTGAGGTCGCCTGACCAGGCGCATTCAGGGCGGGTCGAGCCGTTTCGTTCGAGGGTGCTAGTATCAGTTTTTCTAATTTGTGACCGCCTAGGTGCCTTGTACACATTCATGTGGCCCGTTTTCTATTTTCTCCCTTGTGGCATCATTCGGTCGGCCGCGCCGTGTGAGGTCGCCCGACTGGGCGCGTTCGGGTCGGGTCAGGCCGTTTGTTCGAGGGTTCCCATATCATTTCTGCTAAGTTGTGACCACCCAAGTGCCTTGTGCACATTCGAGCAGTCTGTTTGTATTTTTCTCCCTTGTCGCATCATTTGGTCGGGCGCACCGTGTCGCGTCGTGTGAGGTCGCCCGACCGAGCGCATTCAGGTCGAGCTGTTTTGTTCGAGGGCGCCCGTATCAGTTTTCCTAAGTTGTGACCACCCAAGTCCCTTGTGCACGTTTGGGCGGCCCATTTTCCATTTTCTTCCTTGTGGCATCATTTGGTTGGGCGCGCCATTTCGCGCCTTGTGAGGTCGCCCGATCGGGCGCGTTAGGGTCGGGTCGGGTTGTTTCGTTCGAGGGCACCCGTATCATTCTAAGTTGTGACTACTTGGGTGCCTTATGCACATTCAGGTGGCCCGTTTGTCATTTTCTCCCTTTTGGCATCATTCATTCGGGCATGCAATGTCGTGCCATGTGAGGTCGCCCAACCGGGCATGGTTGGGTTGAGCCATTTTGTTCGAGGGTGCCCGTATTAGTTTTGCTAAGTTGTGACCACCCAGGTCCCTTGTGCATGTTCGGGTGCCCCGTTTTCCATTTTATCCCTTGTGGCATAGTTCAGTTGGGCGCACCATGTTGCGCCGTGTGAGGTCGCCCAACTGGGCACGTCCAGGTCGGGCTGATTCATTCGAGGGCGCCTGTATCAGTTTTGCTAAGTTGTGACCGCCCAGTTGCCTTGTGCACGTTCGGGCGACCCGTTTGCCATTTTCTCCGTTGTGGCATTGTTTGGTCGGGCGTGTCGTGTTGCGTTGTGTGAGGTCGCCCGACCAGGCGCTTTTGGGTTGGGTCGGGTCGTTTCGTTCGAGGGCACCCATATCAGTTTTGCTAAGTTGTGGCCGCCCGGGTGCCTTGTGCACGTTTGGGTGGCCCATTTTCCATTCTTCGGACTTAAATTGTGTGACAACGTTGTAGACATTTTCATCAATAAATGTAAATAAATGGCTAAAAAAATACTATAAATTAATAAATAAATAAGACATGGCAACAAGCTGCAACAATACTTAAAAAATTGTTACATTGAGACGCAAAGAATAAGAAAGTAATTTAACCCCTAACCCATTTAACACCCTAAACCCCTAGTAAACCCCTAACCCATTTAACCCCCTAAACCCTAAACCTATAAACCCTTAACCCCTAACCCCTTAAACCCTAAACCATTAAACCCTTAACCCTAACCCCTTACACCCTAATTCCCGACCCCTAACCCATCTAACCCCCTAAAACCTAACCCCATTAGCCCCTAACTTCTAACCCCTAAAATCCTTAACTGCTAAATCCCCTAACCCCCTAAACCCCTAACCCATTTAACCCCCTAAACCCTAAACCTATAACCCCTTAACCCCTATTAACCCATTAAACCCTAATTCCCAATCCCTAACCCATTTAATCCCATAAACCATAAACCTCTAAACCCCTAACCCATTTAACCCCTAAACCCTAAACCTTTAAACCCTTAAACCCTTAACTCGTAACCCATTTAACCCCCTAAACCCATAAAACCCTAACCCATTTAAACCCCTAAACCCTAAACCTATAAACCCTTAACCCCTAACCCCTTAAACCCTATTTCCCAACTGGCCTAACCCATTTAACCCCGTAAAACCCTAACCCATTTAACCCCCTACCCTAACCCTTAACCCAAAAAATCCTTAACTACTAAATCCCCTAACCCCCTAAACCCTAAATCTCTAACCCCTTAACCTCTTAACCCCTAACCCCTAGCTAAAATCCTTAACTGCTAAATTCCCCAAGCCCCTAAACCTCTAAATGCACACCTAACCCATTTAACCCCCTAAACCCTAAACATCTAACCCTTAACCCCAAACCCCTTAAACACTAATTCCCAACCCGCAACCCATTTAAGCCCCTAAACCCCTACAACCCTAACCCATTTATCCCCCTAAACCCCTAAAACCTTAACCCATTTAACCCCCTAAACCCTAGCCCCATTAACCCGTAACGACCCCTAACCCCTAAAATCCTTAACTTCTAAATCCACTAACCCCCTAAACCTCTAAAAACCTAACCCATTTAACCCCCTAAACCCCAAACATCTAACCCCTAAACCCCTTAACCCCTTGATTTGTATTCATACTCCTTCTAAATAGCCAATAAAGGGTCAAGGAAATTGACCAATATGTTGTCAAGTTTTATCTTATCCATCTATGGCGTAAGCTGCTTTTCAGCTAACTCCACTGCTTTTGATCTCAATTTTTCCAATTACTTCCTTCTCTCATATGATACTCGAGCCTTTGCCTTTCTCTTCTCTTCTAATTCCGTAATAGTGTCATAGTGATGCCAACCAACTTCTTTGGAAAGCCTTCCTAGCAGACAATACTTGTGACCTGGCTGAAGCCTCAACACTTTCAGAGCATATGGAATGACCTCTCTCTTCCCCAATCTCCCTCTCTCTCTCTCTCTCTCTCTCTCTCTCTCTCTCTCTCTCTACCCTCCAATCCTCTCACAGCTATATCCCTCCCTCTATCCTTCTTTCTTCCCCCCTTCCATCTTTGTGTCACTATCTCCCTCTCTTACCCTTCTCTACCTCTCTCACTCCTCTCCCTCTCTCTCTCTCAGCTGATCCATTCCTTGTCTCCCCTCTCCTTTAGTTTATCTCCATCTCCCCCTTGTGACTCCCCTTGTCTCCCCACCTCTATCAATCTATGTCTTTATAATTATTCCTTCTCATATATATAGAGAGTTAATATATATCATGACGTAGTGGGACCTACGATTGGGTTAATTCCACGTTGTTGGCAAGGTTAAAATGGTTAATCTTCGATAGACAAAATGTAGATCAAATATTTCATCAAAAAGAGGGAACCATACCCTATATTCTTCTAGGCTATGCCTATCAGTCGCTTGGCCTCTTCTTGCTCTCACATGAATGTAGTCTTGCTTGACTGGTACAAAAGAAGGTTTCACATTATCAACTATTTGTTTGGGACAAATTTTAGTTGTTTCAACACTACTACATTCTAATTCAAGCTTATCCTTTAAACCATCTTAGTCATTTGTACTCTCTTCAACTTTGTAGTGCTTTCCATTCCTCTCAGTCAAATATGTTTCCTTGGTCTGTTAAGGGACAAGGTTGACAACATTAGGATGTTTTTGCAATAAACAAGGGTATTTCTAGGACACAGTCAAGTGGAGCAAGAGTATAAGAGCCAAATTTCTCATGATTGTGGGACACTCGAACTTAAGATTTTCTAGAGTAGTCATGAGGTGCAGTCTGGTTATTAAGACTTCATCAGATGGCCATTCTTCAGACTTAAATTATGTGACAACACTGTGGCTGAGTTTGAAACTGGAGATTGAACATACATTTGGTTTGATTGCAATAGAAATTTTCATCAATATATGTAAATAAATGGCTAACAAATACTATAAATTAATAAATAAATAAGACACGACAACAAGCAACAAAACTTACAAAATTGTTACATTGAGACGCAAAGAATAAGTAACTAATTTAACCCCTAACCCATTTAACCCCTAAACCATAAACCTCTAAATGTCCCTTAACCTCTAATTCCTAAACCCTTAACCGCTAACCCATGTAACCCCCTAAACCCTAAACTTATAAACCCTTAACCCCTAACCCCTTAAACCCTAAACCATTAAACCCTTAACCCTAAACCCTTACACCCTAATTCCCAACCCCTAACCCATCTAACCCCCTAAAACCTAAGCCCATTAGCCCCTAACATCTAACCCCTAAAATACTTAACTGCTAAATCCCCTAACCCTCTAAACCCCTAACCCATTTAACCCCCTAAACCCTAAACCTGTAACCCCTTAACCCCTAACCCATTAAACCCTAATTCCCAACCCCTAACCCATTTAACCCCCTAAACCATAAAACTCTAAACCCCTAACCCATTTAACCCTTAAACCCTAAACCTCTGAACCCTTAACCACTAACCCTTAAACCCTTAACCCCTAACCCCTTAAACCCTATTTCCCAACTGGCCTAACCCATTTAACCCCCTATATACATAATACATAAATTATAAAGGAAATATATATATATATATATATATATATATATATATAAGAGATTAAAAATCCAAATATTTAAAATACAACATAATTTAATAGTGTAAAGTTTAAAACTCCTTTTAATAAAGCATGATGATTTAGTAGGGTATAAGGATTACTATATGCAAAAATCAGTCCATTATTTACTCATATAACTTTAATTGCTTCTCAAAAAGATATGTTTTATTTTTTTGATTGTAAATATTTTTAAACAATCAAAATAAAAAAAGATTCAATTATTTAGAAATTATTTTAATTAATTAAAATGATTATAATTATTAAAAAATATTTATTTTTAAATTAATTTGAGTGGCCTTAAAAAAAACACACGTGTTTCATTTCAAAATGTCAAAAAATTTCAAATATCAAAAGTTTTAATTTCCCTCGTTCATTTCCCTCCGGTTGCATGGTTTGTCCAGGGAAGGAGGGAGGATCTGATCCAAATGTGAATTGGGTCGATAGAAAAAATGCCAGAGATCCTTCACATTCAGGGGGGCCAATCTAGCAACCAGATCAACTCCAAGTTTTGGGAAGTGGTTTGTGAAGAACACGAGATGGATCCTACTAAGAGATATTAGGGCACTTTAGATATATAGCTTGAAAGGGTTATGGATAGGTCTTCAGACCTAATAAATTTGTTTTTGGCCAATCTGGGGCTAGAAACAACTGGGCCAAGGGGCATTACATGGAAGGAGCCGAGTTCATTGATTCTGTGCTTGATTTCGTTAAGAAGGAGACTGAGAACTGTGATTGTCTGTAAGGTATGTGTCTTTTTCAGATTAGAATCCTTGACCTTGTGTTTTTGAAATGTAGGATTTCGTTTTCTAAAATGATGTGGGTTTTTGTTGTGTATAGGATTTTTGTTGTGTGGGTTTTTTATTACCTAGATTTCGTACTTTTATCACCAATTCGATTTTTAGTTAATATGTCAAATGTATCTTATAAAATTTTATACCTTGTGATATTTCTTCGTCTGCGAAAAATTCTCGGCGTGAGAAGTTTTTCGATGAAGATATTAGGGTTGATGTGATTTACCCTAAAAACAAGAAGCATGTATGCTACTTGTCAGTTAACTGAATGCGATCTAAAGACTAAGGATCATTCACAGCTAAACTAACAGAAGAAAAAAAAGGGAGAATTTTGCAAGATGAAGAACTACTGATGAAGTTGCCTCAAAGATCAGTGCAAGATTAAGTCATAAAAAGTCCCAATATGAAGCCACAGAGTGCTTTCATCCGTGTCTCTATAAGTCCCAATCTCAAGCCACAGAGGTACAATCTTGTTCATGCTTTATGTTTTTTTTTTAATGCATGAAGTAAATTGTTGATGTGATTCTCTGTGATGCCAAATTTGATGATGAGTTTGATGCGCATAATACTTGAAGTGAAATGAGGCATTTTTCTGAGAGGTTACAAGCCTTATTATTGCTAGCTGCCGTATGGTGAAAACAACTTGTTTTTCACTGACGGTTGAGTTTTACCCTTTTATGTATTTTTCATTAAATGGGTGCCTTTGGTATGAAAAACAATGAAATTGTGCCCATCATCATGTTCCGGTGGGGTTTAGATTGTCCCGTACTTCTTAGAAAAATTAAATATCAACATCGTGAAGAACGATTCACCAGAAGGCTTGAAGCCACAATCATTGATTGAACAGCTCTTGCAAGATCTTTAGGTAGAAATAGCCAAGGAAATAAAAAGCTGGTGGCATTGTAGACTTCCTGCCATTATGCCTGTACATAAGCCTAAATACAAGAATTGGACAGGTATTGGCAAGGAAACTTCCAGACTTAAATTATCAACCACTTACCCACTTGTAATTGACCAAGTTGTCCACTTTTAAAAATAGTACTAAAGCCAGGTGCACATATGCCCCTGACTAAAAAAGTTTCGTTATTCTTGATGTTAGGTTTTCTTAGCCTATAACTATTTTTCAAGCTGTTTTCTTGGAATTTTTAATATCGGACTCCAGCATATCAGGACATAATTATTATGCTACATTAGAAGTTGAGTTATTTTGCAGAAATTGGAAATGTTAAAAATTTGAGAACAAAATTTAATTTTATGTTTATTAAAGGAAATGTTTACAAGGTTATTCAGTTTTACAAACGAAAATATAGTTACCAAAAATATTGTAAAGTAGCCTCCTTCATATGAGTAATGGAGCCTCCTTCATATGGGTTGTTCCCAGTGATGAGGAGGCCGTATAGTAAACCATAATGTAATAATTTTCTTGAAAAAGATAAATCTAATCACTTTTCTTGTGCATATTTCTTTCACAAGTTGTCAGGGTTTTATAATGTAAATCCTGTGTATTTGTATACCATTTTATTGTGAATGATTTAATTTGCATACCCTGAATTCTGGGTGTGCTTTGATGATTCATTGATATTGCAATTGGAAAGGAGAAACGGATAATTCACTTCTGTAATAGTTTTGATTTTGATATTGATTTTGACATTAGGAAAGAGAATCGAATAACACCCTTCCATACTTGTTTTTATTTTGATGTTGGTTTTGTAATTAGAAAGAGAATAGGATACCGCTATTTAAGGGTTGATGTGCTTTACCCTGCAAACAAGCAGTATGTATGTTGCTTGTCGGTTACCCTGCAAACGAGTAGTATGTGCTTTACCCTGCAAACGAGCAATATAGAAAAATTAAATATCAACATCATGAAGAACGATTCACTAGAAGGCTTGAAGCCACAATCATGGATTGACTAGATCTTGCAAGATCTTTAGGTAGAAATAGCCAAGGAAATAAAAAACTGGTGGCATTGTAGAATTCTTTCCATTATGCCTGTACATAAGCCTAAATACAAGAATTGGACAGGTATTGGCAAGGAAACTTCCAAAATTTAATTATCAACCACTTACCCACTTGTAATTGACCAAGTTGTCCACTCTATATTTAAGCAATGCATCCCAACATTCCTTGCTGCTTCATCATACAAGGCATTAGTATACTGATTACAGTCTTGTATTTGCAACTATTATCTAGTATTCATCTGGTTAATTCCCGCAGAACTGTACCATTCATTATGAATTTATGGGCTACAAAGAATCAAGATTGATCCCATCCAAACATTATATGCAGGTGAGATATATTGCTTGTTGGTTGTAGTTCTTCATGTTATACTTTAAGAGCATGATTATTGTTTCGATCACTCACAATGCATACCTAAGGCACTATTATAAATGAAATTAAATTTATATCAATAAAACTAGAAATTATTACAGAAAAGCAAACCATGAAATATTAATTGAACCAACAAGCTCAAGGATGGCTTAGGAAAAAGAAAAAGGTCACTCTTAGAATTCTTCATTTGTAAACACTGTTAGTTGCTCACTTTCCAAGCTTGTAAAAATGTACAATAAATGTGAGTACAAAGATCTCAGGTTCAAATCCCTGATTTTTTATCTGTGAACACCTGTGTTCATGATGGATACAGGGGAGTGATTATTTTGGGAAAAAACCCATAACTAACATTCTATTGATCTGTGTGTCCATGCAGTTGGTGACTTGAACCACCTGATATTTTCAACCATGAAGTCTATGGTCTATAAATAATGGTTTAGGGTCAGTTGTTCCTGAGGTGGAAGGAGTTGGTTATGGGTATTTGGCATGATGGCCCAAGTTCTAGAAGCCAAAAGTCTTACCTAGCCATAGCATAAGAAAAATCCAAAACGGACCTATCCTTTACGAAAAAAAAATCCATTGTTAGAGTTTCTATGGTAGTTTAACACCTCGTTAGGTGCAAGCCATTATTGTCATGTCTTTGAATATCCAGGTGATGGGAAACACTTCAAAAAAATTAGGCCTGAAGAGGCTTGTGGAAGCCCACAACCAAGATATTGTTTTATTTAGGAATATATGATTGAAGGCTCTAGACTTCAAAGTATCTAGGGAATTAGGGAAGCATTTTGTAACGTTAATATATAGAATTAATATTAATGACTATATATAATTAATGAATTGAGGAAGTATAGTTCAAGTATTGTATATGCTGAGGAATTTTTTCTTTTATGTCTTCCGGATCAGAGACTTAAGTGTGAGAATGTTTATTGGATATGGTTTGAATGTTTCATTAATGTAGCCCTAGCTCAAATCATGGGCGAGGTGTTTTTATTTTTGTTGGAAATCATAACCGTATTTTGGTGAAACCTGGTAACAACCCATCACAGAAATTAAAGTTTTATATGTTGGTGAGACCTATATTAATTTGGTTGAGTTTATGATCAACACAAGCCAAGCATTTTTATCATAGATACAACTATAATTGGTGTAAATGGCATGGTTTTAGTTTTCGTTATGGTTGAAGCTTGGTGATTCTAGGAACACCCTATTTTTGATTCATTTCCATTGGTCAGAGAAACCACGTTAAGTGAAGACCAGACTGGTGGGTCATGTTGATAGGCCACGGGAGTGGCACTTTAGTAGGATTGCCACAACTAAATATGTTTCTAGCACAAGGACTATCCACAGGAGTAAGTATAGAATACACAATAATATTAATAATAATGACTATATATTAATTCATTTTTTTTAATTTAACTTATCATTGGTATTGTGATGCTTCCCAAGCATTGGTCTTTCGACACTTTCAACCTATGAAATTTTTAACGTATCGTCGATATTGCGACGCTTCCTAAGCGTTGGTCTTCGACGCTTTCAACCTACAAAATTTTTTCCTTTCGTCACTCTTGCAATGCTTCCTAAGCATCAGTCTTCCGACACGTTCAACGTACCAAGAATTTTTTCTTTCGTCGTTCTTGCGATGCTTCCTAAGCGTCAGTCTTCCGATGCTTTCAACCTATGAAATTTTTTTCCTTTTGTCGGTATTGTGAAACTTTATGAAGAGCGACGTTTAGGAAGAGTGATGTTCTAAAATTCGGACGACATATCGTAGGAATTGCGACAGTTGAGCAAGCGTCGGTATTGCGACACTTTGCAAGCATTGGTATTGCGACACTTCACAAGCGTTGGTATTGCGACACTTTGCAAGCGTCAGTATTGCGACACTTTGCAAAACATCGGAAAAGGTGTCGCTCTTCTGACACTTTATTGAAGTGTCGGAATTGCGACATAATGGCTAACCACGTTTTGTCCAGCCTCAAACTATCGCTCTTGCGATGACTATGTGTCAGAATATCGACGAAGTGGCCGTCAGAAATTGGGCCAAATTTACTAGTGACGGTATGTCCTCATGAAATCAGTATGACTAGAGAGAGAATCCCCATGGGCTGCATGCCAATCCTTCTTCTTGTGCTTGGAGGCCCAAGTCAAGAAGATCATATCCTAGTAGTAGATGTCTCCATCCACTACTTCTGAATCATAGTGCAAACTATGGGATAAAATCAGCCCATACTCTCCCAAGAGTAACCATAGAAACAATAGATCTCATTGCCTCCTTCCACCTCCATGGGGTGAAAACATGATGATTGACATGAGAAATTCCACATCACCCCAATGAAACCAAACTCCTTGTTTCCATATGATGCAAGTTTCATGCCATGTACCAACTATTAACACACCCTTAAAGATAGGATATGTTACATGATGGCCAAACTCTTTCAAGAGTAGCCAGCGCAGCCTTACCTCCTACTGCCCTATGTCATAGATCTGCAAGTGGCTCACCAGCCTCTTGCTCATCAACATCACCCATCCAACAAATGGTGAGTGTATAATGTTATGATATACATGCATATTCCTCCAATAGAGAATACCATCCTCCCAATTCAAATCAATATCTCTACACTTCATGGGATGTTGAAGTGAAACCCCCTGGAGATCTCCATATGAATACCACTCATCAATGACCATGTTGAATCCATAGGGATCCAAGTCTACTGAAGGAAAAATATTCTCATTGATTTGTGAGGTTCTCATCAAGAAGGATCCATCATAATAATGGGAGATAATATGTCTCTCATCAACCATTTTCTTATCCCCTCCTACACATGTATAATGGTCATTGGAATGATCCAATAATGGTTCGGCCCCCAACTCATCACTACTGCTTAATGATAGTGTTGTTGATCTCCATGATGGTGCATCTGTTGTCTCATGCTCATGCACAATGCTGAACATATAGTTCTGCATTGGATTGTTTAGGACAATACTCATCCTATCCTCCAAAAATATACACTCCAACCCCAAGAGTTGTATGCAACTCATCATTGACATACTAGGATGAATGTATATCTCCTCCTTGATCTTGTCAAGGATCCTGTCATCAGTGATAGTCTGCTACTCCAAATCAACAGTGCATCTTGGCCCTAGGTCATGAAATGGCATGTCCCCACAACCTTCCATATGATGTGCTGAAATAACAGAAAGTGGAAACATTTTCATACCTTGGTTTTTCTTGGGAACATCTTGTACTACTACAAGGGTTCCTCCCACTAGTGCGATGACTTCCCCAACTACTGATGATGACGATGGACGCTCCTCTATTTTTTCACCAGCACTAGTATAAGTCTCCTCCTCCTCATGCATCTCCTGAATAATGCATGGGACTCTAAATGTCAAGAAATCAAGACCACTTTGCAATGATGCAAGTTTTCCTTCTCCTGATGCAAGTACTCCTATGGCAAGTGGTGGTGGAAGTTGCTCTTCCTCTGGAATAATAATATAGATATCTTCCTTTGGATTCTCTAGTTTCTTCTTATCAAACATCTTGATCAAAATTTGAGTAAAATATGCATAAGCAGTCACTCTTGCATGACTCAACTGGTTGAACCACCAAATGTTTGCTTCACCCTCAAGGTGTAGCGCTGCAATCTCAACAACTTCTCTTTATACTACTGGATGTAGCACGAAGAATGCATCCAACTCAATTCCCCAAGCCCTTGTTGTGCATGTGGATAACCCATAAAAAGTAGACAATAGAAATCTATTGTGCTTTCTTCTTCTATTGCTGCAAGGTCTTCTTTCTTCTTTGAGCTTAATTAACTATGGGAGAGTTATATTCTCCTTGAAAGCTCTTGATTGAGATTTGTATTCTGCAAGATACTCACTTAGAATCTCATGATCTAAGTTTCCTCCATCTCCATGCCTTTTATCTTCTTCTTCAAAAGAAAAGGGAATAGTATATTTCTTTGGAGCTATATGCAATACCGGTTCTTTCTTTTGTTGATAGGAAGTGCATGAACCTTCCTCATCTTAAAACCCTAATGAGGTCTCATTATTTCTCTCCATTCTTCTTTTCTTGACCTCCTTGGTGAGGTCCTTCATAGATCTGAAAAGAGATGAGATGAAACTCATTCCTTCCATCATTCTGATCTCTTTCTACTTCTTCGTATTCTCCTAATAGCATAATGGTTGAGATCCATAGGTTGAGCCAAGATTATGCTCTGATACCACTGTAATATTCCCAAATGGGAAAAGCAACAATATAGCACATAAACATGGAAAATAGCAGTGAATACATCAATACAAAAATACACCAATACATGAGACAAATGTACAACCATATTATTAAACATATCAATAATAATGGATATAAAATATTGAGGATCTAGTCACTCAAGCAATACAACACAAGCCTCCACTAAGCAAATATGACAATACATGAACTATAGCTACTATAAAAATTCCATGAGCCAAGATAGTGCATTTTTAGGGCATAAACTGCTACAGGAAAGACACAAAAATATGGATCTACTATTATATAGCTCAAATGGTGCTAAGGATAGAGATCTATGATCCCAAGCACTTTTCCAAGACAACCCAAAAAGGGTTTCTGGAAATACCCAAAATACAAAAATGTCGAAATGCATCCCTAGGGATGAATTGTAGCTGCAACTAAATAAATGGATGGAGGTGGCTAAAACTGATGTAGAAATGTATATATATCCTCCAATAGATCCTTCAAGTGAAAGGCTGATCCCAACCGTGAATATCTAACCCTCCAACTGAAGCACTGAAACCTCCCCTACAGATGCCCAATGAAATAACGCAGTTTGATGATGGAACTACGTTGTAGGAGGTGGAAATAGAATGTCCTGGTGCCAAAATATGAAATGAAGCTCCAGGGTCTTCCTTGTTGTCTTGCCAATGGAAAGGATGCCTCTCCACTGAAAATACAACACTGAAAGTGACCCTCTCAATCCTCCACTGCAACACCCTACAACACAACACAAATCTGAACAGAAATTGCACTATATTTGAAGACTGAAGCTTGGACTGATGCCTGGATGTGGACTATGCAACTTAATAATCTCTCCTGAATAGGCACTCGAAGTCCCTCGAGGATGAGTGTGGGATTCCCACTCGGGAACACCCTTGTACTAAACAGTACAACAGACCCTGCTAAACAACAAAAGCATGCAATAAAAATGTCACCTGACAAATCTAGATCTAAGAAGATCAAAATCAATAATCATCTAATATGCCTTCTATGGTTTCCTTGACATTCCTTATATTCATTGTGAGCCTTCTCACCCTAGGAACCACTCATTAAAGCCACTACTTCCATGCATGGAGTCTCCCTCCAAAACTGCATTGTCCCTCAATGAATGTCACTCCTTCCATACCAACACTATTTGATTTGGTCAACGTTGACCCAGTCTTCATGCTCCAACCCCTTTTCACACATAAGGGTCTTCAATCCAGCATTCAAGTGACCTCCTTTCACATTAGGAGTGTTTTTATTCCTACTAAGGAGATTTATGGGTCTCCATACCCTCTTATTCTTCTAACTAAGGAGCAAAATAAAAAATTAATATTCCAATTAGCTGTGTGCTTATTTAGGAATATTACAGTTAGTTTCTTCATATAGAAGATCATTGTATTGGAGCATTGTAACTATTTGAGCTGGGCATCAATAATAAGAGACTGTTCATAGGATTATTGAGCTATGTTAATGGTGATGTTCTTTCCTCTGTGTTAATGTTTTTTCCTCTATATTTTCATGTTGTGCATCAATTTCTTTGATTGCAAAACATAAAATTTATATTAAGATTTTCTAAGAGAGCCCATTAATTTTGTCTGTGTTTGTTCTCTTAATGTTTTCCTCTGAATCTTACTTAAAGAATTATTAACTTCTCTTCAGCTATTACTGAACTCACTACTTTCTCCCATTTCATATTCACACTACCATTAAGATCCAATCTGCATAGTTAGCTTGCCCTGTGAATGTCCTTGAAAATTTGATGCAGAATTCAACCTTTATGATTCCATAGCCTAATGGATTAAGTCTCATAGCTCTATTTGTCGAACCACACAATCAATCAAACAAAAAACCCTCACAATTTTTATAACTAGCCTAATATCAACATTTATAATTATCAAGCTAAATCATAAAAATGGAGAGAGCTCTCTCTGAGTCTAGGAAGGCTAGGTCCTGGAATCCAAAGTGGTTTGATGTTGTCCTCTATAGTTTTTTCTTTCCAATATAACAAATTATAGAGTGATAACATAATGGTGACCATACTGGGGATTTATTGAAAATATTAGTATTTCATCAGAACTCAGAAACCCCAGTCGAAATACTGTGTGTTTTAATTAATTGCTACAGATTGTTTTCTTTTTAAATATTCAGCTTATTTTTGCCTTGGGTCTGAATTCTAGCTTCCAGAATAATCTTTAGCAAATCCCATCCTGACCCAAATCCCCTTGTAATAGTTGAAAATCCAGAGAAAATCCTAATAAAAGCTCCCAAATACGAGAATCCAACTATTAGCAGGCCTCTTCACAAAGCAAGTTCCCTCCCTAAAAATCTTGAAACCTTGCAAGATATCTAGTTCGACTTACACTTTGAGAAAACCTTGTTCAGGACCAAATCTCATAATTGGATAGCCCAGAAAATTTTTGACCCATCCATCTTACAATAGAGTCCTATTGGAGAAGCCTCTACCTCCACTCAAACTGACTTTTAGCTTCTCCAACACTTCGACTTCCTTCAAGGTCTGGTAACATAGCTCACATCAGCTATTGATGATGCTTATCTTCAATAGTATTTAGAATTATTTTCTCTGATTGTAGCACCTCCTTTTGTTATTTCCAAGTCTGCTCATCCTCAGTCAAATTTCTAGTGTACCTGAAACTCCTACCTTTACCTTGAACCTTCCCCACCAGAGTGCCCAAACCTCCACTCATACATCCATTTTCCACCTTCCTCCATTCAACCGTCCACCTCCCTTCATCAACCATCCTATTATTAACCCCCCTCGGGTTCCCCAACCACCAACCATGGCAGCCTGGTATGCTCCATTGGTGCCTTTTCCATAGGATTATCACTCTAAAATCCCCCTATTTGATGAAAATGGTCCTGCAATTGCTCAAAAACATGTGGATAAAATGAACGATTATTTTGACTGTCAAGAGATAGATGATGAAACTATTAAGTTGAGGGTTTTTTCCCAAAGCTTGGGGGGAGAAGTAAGAAATTTGTTTAAAGGTTTGACCCCAAATAGTATACATGACCTCCCTGACCTTCCTCATCTATTCATAAATAAATGGGAGGTTAAGGAAAATCCTCTCCAAATCTTGTCAAAATGTGAAAAAATCAAGAGAAATGTTGGAGAGAGTGTCCAAGATTTCTGTACCAGGTTCAATAGTTTATAAAACACCCTCCCTCCTCACATGAAACCTTCACAAGGTTTAGCCCTAATGAAATTTTCAAATGGTTTCGACCCAGAGATGGCTTATCAGATGACAGAAAGAGATCCTCCTACATTATAATACATGTAGAGGGATGCAGTAATTGTGGAAGCAAATATGATTGAAAAAAGGGCTAGAATGAGAAATGAGAAGAGAGTCACTATTAGGGAAGAGGCTGCAGCCTCCACATCTGATGCTAAGATTGAAAGCCTGGTTAGAACCATGGAGAGGATGATGGAGAGGATCAACATGAACGAGAGAGATATCCCTAGGGAAAATCAGCTAGCTCCTCAAAATAGAAACCAAAACTTCAAAAGAAACCCCCCTCAAATAAGACTGAGAGAACAGAGAGGACCTGACCTAACTAGCAAATTAGGCCTCCATTCCATGAAAATTATGCTAATAAATATGGGGTGGGTTGAAGAACTAGAAGAAATTCAAATTAATCTGATGGGAATTCATAATGAAGATATTGTTTTCCTCACCGAAAAAGAACAAGTTTTATTTTCTTTGACTCGAACTAAAGTATAACTTGAAGAGTCTAAATATTATAAACAAGGATTCTAGAATGCCATCATGGAAGTGTCCAAAGAGAAATAATTTTGAAAACTTTACTAAAAAATCCCCTGAAGTTGATCCCAAGAAAACATCAAAGAGTTCAAATAAAATTACTAAAATAGCTAGAAATAATGATCTAGAAAGCAGCACTAGTAGACCAGTAGTCAACCCTAGAAAATCTATGCCAGCTAATATCCCTAAGACAAATCAACAATTTGAAGTTGCTGCAAAAATAGTGCTTGAGAAGAATGATTCAAATTTGCCCAAAACACAGACACCATTCAACATTGAGAATGAAATTTCCAAAATAAAAATATATGTCCCTCTCATTGAATTGGTGAACTAGGTTGCATATAGGTCCCAAGTCCTAAAAGTGTTGAACATAGGAGAAATTACTGACACTGTCAATCTAAATGATGAAAAACCTAAACCTTTTTTTGGGCCAGAAGTAGAGGGTATATTCCAGGAGGGAGGTGTTCCCCCATTTTATCTCAGTTTGAATTTTCATGATAAAATCCTCCATAATTCCATGATAGACTCAGGTGCATCTCATAATCTCATAGCAAAGGTAATTATGGAGAAACTTGGCCTGGAGATAACTATACCCTACAAAGACCTATACTCATTTGACTGCAACAAAGTTAAATGTCTAGGGATCATTAAAGATATTTGTATTACTTTAGCCCAGATACCAGCCAAGAGTCTAGTGATGGATATAGTGGTGGATGACATCCCTCATAATTATGGTATGCTTTTATCAATCTCGTGGGGAGCCAAGCTTTCAGGCACCCTCCAGATGGATATGACTTATACTGCCATAACATTTTTTGGCCAACAAAGGAGATTGTATAGGGAGACTCTACTGAAATACATGGTGAAAAGTCAGGAAAAGCCTCATAACTACCCCTTGTACTCTGTCCACTCTAACCTTATTCATTTATTCTTTACAATGATGAAAGTATTAATGAAAAAATAGTTGGAGAAGAAGAAGACTAGAAGAGAGAACAATCAGATCAAATGGAAATTGTCCAACATGAGTCTAAACCTGAACCTTTTTGGAACATGATTTTTTAGGGTTCTTGTGGCAAAGTCGGCTCAGGAGCATGGGTGTGGGTATGCAATACTGAAGATAACCACGCAGAAGGGCATTCTTACAAACTAAAATTTCATTGTACCAACAATATAGCAAAATATGAGGCACTCCTTTTGTGTTTACAACTACTGAAGAAATTAGGAGCCAAAATAATATTATTCATGGGAAATCTGAGTTGGTCATTAAGAAAATCAAGGGAGAATATTCAGCCAAACATCCTAGATTGAGAGAAAACAAGAATGCCACCCTTGACCTCCTGAAAACATTTGAAGAATATGACATTGCTGCAGTTCCAAGAAATCATAATATCTTGGCTAATGGGTTAGCATTTTCAGCTAGCACTTGTCAATTACCTCATCCTAACAAACAGTATGTAGTGCAGGTTAAACACTGCCCATCATTTCCTGACAATATGAGATATTGGCAAGTCTTTGGAAATGACAAACGGATTGAGAATTTCTTACAATATAAGGGTGAGTTTGAAGATTCAAATTTGGACCTAGATTGTGAGGAAGAATGCTCCATTAAAGAGAAAATGTGCAGGGAGGAAACACCTCATAATTCTAATATTAATTTGTCAACAAAAAATATCTACATAGGACAAAGATGCATGAAGACCTAGAAAAGGAGGAATTTTAAGTATTGTAATTCAGAGACAACACCTTGCCTAGAGGACTTGTCCCCTTGGAGGAACTATTCGATTTCAATGATGTGGTTAGGAAACCAAAAATGGAATCTACAGAAGCAAATATCGAGGAGTGAAATCTGGGTAGTGAGCAGAAGCCCAAGATGATAAAGTTATCAACTACACTGCCAGCATCCATAAAGCATAAATACATTGCTTTGTTTAATAATTTTATTGATGTGTTTTCCTAGAGTTATGAAGACCTGAAATATTATGATACTAATATTATCCAGCACAAAATTCCAATCAAGGAGAACCAGAAGCTTTTCAAACAGAAAATACGTAAGATAAATCCTGTCCAAATGCCTCTGGTTGAGAAGAAGATCAAGAAAATGTATTATTCTAAGATAATAGTCCCAATCATATACTTTGAATGGGTTTCCAATATTGTACCTATGAGAAAGAAGACAGGAGATATCACGATTTGGATTGACTTCAGAAATCTGAATAAGGCATCACTTAAGGAAAACTACCCCTTACCAAAAATGGACTACATATTACAAAAGATAGTGGGTTCCAAAATAATCTCTCTGTTAGATGGATTTTTAGGGTATAATCAAGTGCCGATGCATCCAGATGTTCAACACAAAAAAAAATTTACTACTCCTTGGGAAACCTTCATGTATACAAAAATTCCCTTTGGATTAATAAATGTTGGTGCCACTTTTCAAAGAGAAATGGATATTTATTTTTCAGAAGAAATTGGTTCTTTCATTGTGATATATCTTGATGATATTACAATATATTAAAAAAATGATGAAGAAAATTTGGCCCATTTGAGAAGAGTTTTTGAAAAATGCAGAAGGTTCGGTCTGTCTCTGAATCTTAATAAATCATTATTTGGTCTTAAGGCAGGAAATATTCTAGGACACATCATATCTAAAGAAGGGATAAAGATTGACCCTTGTAGGATTGAGGGCATACTACAAATCATTCATCCCAGAAACATCAAGGAGTTGCAATCCTTCATTGGAAAGATATTTTTTGCGGAGGTTCATACCAAACCTTGCAGAACTCCTAAGGAATATCACCAACATTCTCAAGAGAGATTCAAGATTTAAGTGGACCAAGGAGGCTAAACAATCCTTTGATATGGTAAAGTAGGCACTCACTACAACACCGGTTCTACTCAATCCATATTTCACCAGGGATTTCATCATTTTCTCCTTTGCATGAGTGAACACAATTGTTGTTGTACTGCTGCAGAAAAATAAAGAGGGACAATAGCAGCCCATAGAATTTTTTAGCCAAGGTTTAAGAGATGCACCTTTGAAGTACAATATCATGGAAAACATGGAAAATTTTAGGGGCTAATATTCGCAAGTGGGCTAATTTTCCATGGTTTTTCCAAAAAAAAGATTCGCCAATTTCCATTTTTTTATAAAAATGACTCACCAAAATTTTATAATATAAATTTATTTTACATTAAAAATCGACAACATTATATAGAGAATATATGTAATATCATTATCAATTTGAAATTTTTTACAAATACATCAATAAACATTTATAGTTTGCATATAAGGGACTAGTGAGATTCACCAATTTTTTTGAACTTCAAGATAATTTTCCATCCTTAAAATTTTCCCTGATGGAAAAGCAGGCTTTTGCCTTGATCAAAGCACAAAAGGATTTCAAATTTTACATTCTGCATTCACACATCATTGCATTTGTGCCCAATAAAGTTTTCAAATGCATCCTAACACAAGATCTTGATGGAAAAAGAGGCAAGTGGATTGTTTTCATCCTGGAGTATGATTTAGAAATCAAACCCACCAAACTAATCAAGCGACAAGGATTAGCCAAAATGATGGCCGAAACAAATTTTCAAGCACTATTTATTGACATGATTCATTCACTGGATGAATAAGAGGAGATGGCGACTCCACATATTGAGGAAGCATTCCTAAATTATCCCCGGCACACAGATATACTATATGTCCTATTTTATTTAAATGCTCCTCCTAGTTTGTCCAAAACAAAAGCCAGATTCTTGAAATTGAAAGTTGTAAAATTCTACATCCTAGAAAATGTTTTGTACTGGAAATATTATCGGGGCATATTTCTTGAATGTTTGCTTCAAGAAGATGCAAATAGGGTCATGAAATAATTCCATGAAGGGGATTGTGGAGGCCATCTCTACTGGAAAACCACTGCTAACAAGATCCTTAGGGATGGTTTCTATTAGCCTACACTCTTCCCAGATATCCACAAAATGGTAGCTACCTGTCATAAATGCCCAATTTTTGAGGGAAAAAGAAAGTTGATGCCTCTGCCTTTACAGCCAATCTCTGTTGAAACTCCTTTCCAGCAATGGGGTTTAGACTTCATTTGATAAATTCACCCTTCCTCCTCTGCCCAGCATAAATGGATCCTTACTGCTACAGACTATTTTACCAAATGGATAGAGGTCATTCCTTCCTGATCTGCTACTGACTCAGTAATTATCAAATTCCTTGAAGTCAACATCCTGTCCAAATTTGGTTGTCCTAGGAAAATCATTACAGATAATGTTGCTACTTTTAAGTCCTAGAAGATGGTGGATTTTTTCCACAGATATCACATTTATTTGGGGCATTCAAAAACGTATTAACCTCAAGGGAATGGACTAGTTGAGTCATCCGACAAAATCCTGGTCAAGATCATCAAGAAGTTGCTGGAAGACAACAAGAAATCCTGGCATAAGAAATTGGTGCATGCATTGTGGAATGGAAGATTGACAACTAAGAAATCAATTTGCATGTCACCATACTAGTTAGTATATGGAATGGATGCAGTTTTCCCAACATCCTTAGGAGTGCCAGCCATGAAACTCATTCAAGAAGTGCAGGCTAAAGAAAATGAGGTACAAAGAATAATAAGCCAGACCATTCAGCTACAACAGTCCAGAGAAGAGGTGTACAACATAACTTAGGCGGTGTAAGAAAATATAAAGAAGATCTTTGACAAAATAACAAAGGAAAATGATTTCAATATTGGAGATAAAGTGTTGAAATGGGATTCCAAAAGAGAAGAAAAAGGTAAGCATGGAAAGTTTGAAAACCTGTGGAAAGGCCCATAAATTATTCATTCTTTCAATGGAGATAATGCATTTTTCTTGCAAGAGATGGATGGAAAAGAGCCATTTGGAGGTCCTATCAATGGCAATATGCTAAAACATTATTTCTGCTAAAAAACTCATATTAAAATTTCATCATTGTAAATACTATAGTCCTGCAATTTTCAAAAATCCTTTTTGAAAAGTTTTCATGTTGTACTTACGTTTCAAATATTCAAAAGTATTTGCAAAAGAAAGATAAAAAGGAAAAAAAGAAGAAGAAAAGAGGGTATTTAAGAAAGGAAAAAGAAAGCCCCACTCAAAAAATAAATATTTCTGAAAGTGTTTCAAATCAAAGTGCCACAACTATTGAAAAGATTTTTGTGCAAGCATATAGTCTAAGCCTGATTGTACAATTTTGAATTTTCTGTTGATAGGTTAGAAAATGAAGATTTTTCAAACCATTTAATCTTGGCTTATCAGTAGCTAGGTAAAAAATGACATTGGTTCAACAGCCTAATCTGAACCAATAGGAGAAATAAGGGATAGGTGATAGGTTATAAATTCAAAAGAAAAAAAATAAATTAGGGTCTGCAAGTCTAAATGCACCCCTAAAGGAAGAAAAATAATTAGAATTGTAGATTGGGTAGCTAGGTGTGTAGATGAGCTCCGTACTTTGGGTATTTTTCCAGTTTTTAGTTTTAGGTTACTTTTCAATTTCAGGACCAAGTGTGTTCCAGACTTTAGTTTGTAGAGAGTGTTGACTTCAGCTTGAAGGTTTCAACCACAGAAGTTGTAGCAAATCAGGCTGCAGGGTTGGGATCAGCCCAATGGATCAGGCCACTAGTCTATAGTGTTCTTGACACCTCCTGAAGGAGTTACCATCCCCAACTCAAGCCACTGTTAGACCCCTGTATTTTATAGTATCACCAAGTGACTGATTATTTTCTCTTTGCAAATTTTTCATACTGTACATCGATGTCAATATTCAAAATCTTTTCCAAATCAAGATTCAAAGGAATCATTTAAGGAAGAGAAAGAAGTAGAGAGGAAAGGAGCATCATTATACCATTAGTGAAGAAAAAGGCAATGGAGAAGACATTAATGCAGAAAAATAGCAAAGGCAAAGCCATGAACGTACCGGGCAGAGTTGTGAACATACCGGGCAGAGTCGTGCACGTTTGGGTTGAGACATGAAATCTATGTGGTCGAGTCGTGAACATGGGAAAATCAATGAACGAGTCAAAGTATTATATGAAAAACTAAGAAATGAATGGGCATAACCAAAGAAACAAGGATGGAAAACTATAGAACGGGAGTAGAGAGGACCGTTGGATCTGAGAAACGATTAATGGTGGAGATTCAATTGCAATCGCAAATCACAATTTTTTCAGAATGGGTGTAAGGGTAAATTTCAAAATCAACGAAACGTGATATGTGATAAAATGGGACCCATTCACCCGCCACAATTCCTTTTCATTCCATTTCCCTTAAAAAATCATTAAACTTTACCTTTATTCTCCTTTCCACCTTATCTTTATACTTTTCCTTTTTCACCACTATATCATTGTTTTACCTCCACTTTTCCCTATTCCCTGATTGTGATTAAAGTGGGGAAATTATCCCTGACACTTCACCCTTCACCCACCATCCATCCCATTTCAAAAATTACAACTTATTCCATTCTCCCAAATTTTATAACCTACGATCGCTGATGTGCGAAATCACATCGCACAGTTTTTAACTTACTGTTTGAAACGCCCGTAATGTATTTGTTTAACTTGCGATGCGGTTGGCCCCACCCCAGCAGCTCTGCCCCCCACTTCTAGCTGCTTAAAATACATATGATATAATATGAAACCTCATACACATACCACAGAAACCTTTTACCGATTTATAAACTCCGCCGATCACAGTGGGCTCTAACTCCATCCTGCCACATCATCATCCTCCGACACCGCACTTTGCACTTCGCGTGTTCTAGAGTTTAATCCTTGTGCTTATAACAAAACCTTATGAATTTTGATCTGCAATGCAGTCGGGTCCCACCTTACCTGCCACGTCACCTCCCTCTTCGCATTGCATCACTAATTCCTTTTCTCTTATCATAAACTTTAAATATTGCGATGTGCGATATTTTTGTGGATGTGATGAAGTTCATAACTAAATTATACATAATTTCAAATACGGGTATATGAGTTTTTACACTATTTTTTTTTTTAAGGGTTAAATATGACAGAAAGGACTTGGGTAGCAAAAAGACACCACGTGTCGAGTCGGGCAAGATGTTTTTTCAAACTTGTTATGTTATAATGGCAAAAACAGAAAAGGCAACAAACCCATCGGCACAGTAACTAATCCATGAAAAGTTGATTGCACTACACCATGTTTAATTACCCAATGCCGATATTTTAAAAATCAGGGCCAAATGTCAGAGCCATCATGGTTTGCCTCTTCGGGATCATCATGTTCCACTTTCAAGCCTAACTTTGATCCTACGAAGAGCCATTGAAGCATTTACATACATGAAGAGCTGCTCAAAATTAATTTTACAGGCGATGTGTTGACAAAAATATTTTCGTCAAAGCCTTGCATGGCCACCCCTATTTAATTTTAGTTGTTTGTAATAAATGAAGTTTTCCAAAGTAGATTAGGGCAACTGACTCAAGTTTTAGTTAAATAGTGCTTGAATTTCTATTATGAAGGGTTGTACCTTGTTAGATTCTACATATATAAGATCATTGTATTGGAGCACTATAACTGTTTGAATTGGACATCAATAATAAGAGACCGTTCACATGATTCTTGAGCTATGTTTATGGTGATGTTCTTTCCTCTGTGTTAATATTTTTTCCTCTTTCTTTTCATGTTGTGCATCAATTTCTCCAATTGAAAAACAGAAAATTTAGATTAAGATTTTATAAGAGAGCACCTTAGTTATATTTGTGTTTGTTATCTTAATGTTTTCCTCCGAAGTTTAGTTAAATAATTCTTAAATACTCTTTAGCTATTACTAAACTCACTACTTTCTCCCATTTCATATTCACAATGCCAATAAGATCCAGTTTGCATAGTTAGCTTTCCCTGTGAATTCCCTTGAAAAGTTGATGCAAAATTCAGCCTTTATGACTCCATAGCCCAATGGATTAATTTTCACAGCTCTATCTATCCAACCACACAATCAATCAAACAAACAACCCTCAAAATTTCTATAACTAGCCAAATATCAACATTTATAACTATCAAGCTAAATCATAAAAACATAGAGAGCCCTCTCTGAGTCTAGGAAGGCTAGGTCCTAGACTCCAAAGTGGTTTGATGTTGTCCTCTGTAGTTTTTTCTTGCCAATCTTATAAATTACAGAGTGATAACAAAAGAAAGAACCTGGAAAAGATCAACCCAATTCGATTGTTGTGAATCAATCAAATCCCCTATTTAAAATGAAATAAAAGGTTGATATCAAGCCATACCATAGTGAGATCGATGCTCTAAAGCTAAATCAATGGTTGCAACAACTTGAAGTGTATTTTAGTGTCCATCAAATTGAGGAAGAACATAATATTTCATTTGTGTGGATGAAATTAGAGGGCCATGAGGGCCATGCAATGAATTGGTGGGAAATCCACATCGAATCCTTGACGTTGGAGGGAGAACCTCTAGTGACTAAGTGGGAGGACTTTAAAACACACAGAATGTCACAACTTTATCCTATTAGGTATGTAGATGACTAGTGGATTCAGTCGCACTACTTCTAGGAAACTCATGGGGAAAGCTTGCCAGAGTATACTAAAAAGTTAAAAAAATACGGCCATAATGTTGGGTGCATCTCCAAAGAACTCATATGGACTCATAAAGTATTTTTGGGGTCTAGAACACTATCTGTGAGAGCAAGTGATGTTATTCAAGCCCAAATATATGGAAGAGGCTTGCGTACATCAAAACATGGAGAACATAGGGCTGAAGAAAGCGCAATCAAGTGGATCAAATTAGGAGGAGAAACATGACACGTGTAAGGAGAATAAGAAGAAGTAGAAATGGGGAACATATAAAAGGAAAATGAGCATAATGCACCAGTGAAAAGATCCCAAAAACCATTGCAACTACTGCAACATTGGTGGTCATATGGTCTAGGAGAAGTGTTATAAGTTGCATCTAAAGCTTAACCAAAAGAAAAAAAAGGAAAGACAATAAGAAGAAGAATCTCATAGCCACTAATTCAAGAAACCAAGTTGAAAGCCACTTGGATTTGCATGAGAAGATGAATCTTTGTACGTCATTGCAGAAGTATGTGAATATAAGTATCCTTTAGAAAAAAGAAGAGAAAGAAATTCCTAAACTCTTTCGTATAAAGATAAAGGTCAATAAGACCAAGATCTATGCTTTGTTCAACTCAATATTGCAAGAATATATTATTGCAACAAAGCTAATAAATAAATTGGTATTGGAAGTTCATGATCATCCAAGCCCATATCCACTAGGAAGGGTATATAAGAATGCATAGTTTAAGGTAACAAAACAATGTGAAATTAGATTTTCCATCAATGCTAATTTTATTGATGAAGTAGAACTATATGTGGTTACCCTTGATGTATGTGTAGTCATGCTTGGGAGTCCCTACATGTACATGCAAGATGCAATATTCATGTGGGGAGCCAAATAGTATTGGATCGTAAATGATTGAAAATCATTCACCATCAATGTGCACAAAGACAAGTCAAAAAGTTCAGCAAGCCAAGAAATTGATGAGTTCCAATAAGAAGTATATTTTATTATTTTTAAGAGAAAATTAGCATGTAGAAGAGTTAGTAAGAGGTAATGCATCCCCAGAGGGGTGCACTAAGAAACATAAACAACAACTAGAAGATTTTCTACAAGAATATGAGGATGTGTTTTAGGATCATAAAGGGTTACCAACTAAGAGGGAAATGGAGCACGATATCTAACTATTACCAGAATCGCCATACTTGGAAGACCGCCTTCAAAACCAAACAAGGTTTTTATCAGTGGTTATTCATGCCATTTGGCTTATCCAATGATGAACTATGTTTATAATATTGATGAATGGCATACTGCACACTTTTATAGATCCATTTGTTATTGTCTATTTGGATGATATATTGGTATATAGTGATTCCTGGCAAGAGCACATCTCACATTTGACAGGGGTACTGGAGACATTAAAGAAGCACCAACCACTATAAAATCTCAATAGGTGTGAGTTTGTAAAACAATATTTGGTGTATCTTGGGTATGTGATAAGTTGAGGAGAGCTAAAGATATAGTGTGCCAAGATGGAGGCCATCATGAAATGGCTAGTGCCTACTAATGTTTTCGAGGTCAAGAGTTTCATTAGGGTAGCATAATATATTAGGAAATTTGTAGCATCATTTTCAGTGGTATCAACACCACTCCATTCCATAACAGCAAGTGGAAAGAGTTTCCTGTGGGGAAGAGTGAGCAGAGGGATTTAAAGGAGCTAAAGAAGAATATTAGTCATGCACCATTTCTGGCATTACCAAACTTGAAAAAACCCTTTTAAATGGAGATATATGTGAGTGGGTATGCTATGGGAGCCGTCTTGATGTAGAGAGGAAGGCATGTGTGCTACCATTATGAAGTATTTCAAGAGGAAATTCTTAACTAACCTACCTTCGACAAGGAGCTCTATGCCATGGTGCAAACTATGAAGAAGTGGAAGCATTATCTGATGGGAAAGGAGGAAATATTCCACCCAGATCACCAACCACTATAGTACCTTAGGCCTAGTGTAAGGTACATGAGACTAGGAATTATAAGTAGATGTACAATAGTTTCATTTGGTGATCAAGTACAAGAAAGGTAACACAAACAAGTTGGCCGACATCCTCTCAAGGAAGTCCACATCAATGATCACAACTTTGGGGACTCTTATGCACATGGAGCCATTCACCCATGATGCATATGGGGAGGCATATTCAGAGGATGAGGACTTCAAGGAGGTATTTTAACAGTTGCAGAGTTAGAGTCATGTGCATGATTGTGACAACACCGTTGACTACCATCTCTAGGATGGGTTACTATACATGTTGGATAAGATATTCATTCATAAAGGTGAACGATTACAACTGATTATATAGAATCACAACTCAAAGGTTTCAAGGCACTTTGGTGTAGGGAAGACCATGTCAAACTTGCATTGGTATGTGTATTAGAAGAAGATGAAAGATTAGGTAGGTAGGTTCATAAGAGGATTCATGCTTTGTTGTACCAACAATATTAGAGTTTAGAAACATGGTCTATATCATCCCTTACATTTACCCACTCATCCTTGGTAAAGAATTTCCATGGAATTTATGGGAGGTTTACCAACAACGAGAAAGGGGCATGACTACATTTTTGTGGTAGTTAATAGGTTCAAGAAGATATGTGTTTAGATGCCCTAAAAAAATACCATCAACGATAAAGAAAAATAAAACTTTTTCTTTGGACAGGTTTGGGTGCAGTTTGGGATACCAAGGTGCATAGTTTCAGACAGGGATACCATATTTTTTAGTGCATTTTGGACTATTTGTGGCATAATATGGATACAAATTTGAAAAATATATACAAAATTCCATCCATAGATACATGGATAGACAAAAGTAGTCAACAATAACTTGGTTCCACTTTTGATGGGATACAACCAGAATCATCCAAAGACGGGACACAAATCTAGTATATATACAACATTATTACAATAGAGAAGTCCACACTTCTCCAGGAAAGCTCCCATTTGAAACTTGTTTTGGATATTTGTCGCCTTCACATTTGGACATTGCATATGGGTAGCAAGGAGGAGTGAGGGAAGATCTTACATGATACACCTTGAGGTTGGATCAATAGTTTCAATTCATAATCTCAATATTCTAGGTATAGGTTAATATAATTGATAATTAAATATTATTTATAGTTGATATGGGTGGAAACAGTAAGTTATAAATATTATTATCATGAAAAATAATTTTCAGAAAATCACAATCATTTAATTCATTTTTTAATTAATTAATTAATTAACTTTTATAATTAAAATAATAAGAAAAATTATAATCATAATTAATCATAAAATAATTATAATTTAAATCCTAATATTAATTAGCTAATCAAATCCTAATATTATTAATTTTCATAATTATTTTAGTATTTTAAAATCAAAAACAAAATTCTATACATTAAAAAGAGTGTAAGTATTTATATTATTGATTATTATTATTTTATATTAGAAACACTAATTTCATCACTTAAAAAGAGTGATTTCAACTATATTTATATTTGAAATATTATATTAAAGATTGAATATGTCATTTTGTTTTATCATATTATGTTTTTTCATTATTATATGATTATATGGTTTGACCATGTCACATGGTCGACTATGGTCAACCATGTACAACATGGTCATACATGGTGAACATAGTAAACCATACTCATCTATAGTTAAATATTCACAACCATTGTTAACCATTTTCACCTACAATCAACCACTCTTGTCCATATATAACTATGGTCACACAAGCTAAATTATGGTCAAACATGGTCACCATGGAGAATTGTGGTAGACCGAGGTTAATAAGTTAACCATATTCAACCATGGTTAAAATGTCTCATCAATAGTTGACCGTGGTCATTCATGGTCAACCATTGTCACCATGGTTGAACTCATTAATGGGAAAGAAAGCTCAATAATGTTTAACCATGATAAAAAAAACTTATGGATGGAAAACTATGATCAACCATACATTGAAAACCATGGTCAATTATGTTCACCCATAGTCACAAATGGTCAATGGTGCAACAATATTCAACCATGATCAAACAAACTCAATAATGGTCAACCATTATGAACATGGTTAACCATATTCATCTATAGTTAAAAATTTACAAGCATGGTCAACCATGTTCACCCATAGTCGGCCACAACTTACCATAGTCTACCATTTTCAAACAACCTTAACCATGTTAACAAAAACCAATGTCATAATGTGATGAAAAAATATTAACATCACAACGTTATGAACAAAATTCTATGTTGTAATGTGATGAGCAATAATTAATATCATGGTGTAATGAACAATGTTAACCAATGTGATATACAAATATTGACAATGCAATGTGATAAAAAAAAATTCAACATTAAAATGTGACAAAAAATATCAATTTCACAATGAAACAAACAATAATCAATGTCGTAATGTGATAAAAAACAATCAATGTCACAATATGATGAAAAAAAATTAACGTTGCATGTGATGACCTAAAAACAATGTCGCAATGTGACAAACAAAAATCAATGTTACAATGCTATGAATAAGAATCAACACTGCAACATGTCAAACATAAATGGGCTTGCTTGTGAAAACATAATTGTCATCGCCATGTGACAAACACAAATTGGGGTCACAATGTGACAAACAAATATGAACATCACAGTGTAGCTAACAACAATAAACATAGCAATGTGATGAAAAAAATTGACATCAAAATGCGACGAACAAAAATTGACATCACATGTGATTACCAAAGGTAAATATCACAACATGATGAATCAAAATGAATTTCATAATGCAATGAAAAAAAATCGACATCGCATGTGATGAATTAAAATCCCAAATGCAAACTGATGAACAAAAAATGTTGTCGCCAAAATGACGAAAAGAAAGATGTTGTTGTAATGTGACAAACAAATAATAATATAACAACATTATGTACACAATTTGGCATTGTAATGTAATGAACAAAAACCCATGTCACAATGCGATGAACAAAAATCAACATCACAATGTGATGAATAAAAAATTGATGCCACACTGCAATGCTCATATCTTAGTGTCAAAATGTGACAAATTGTCACCCATAGTAAACCATTTCCAAACATGGGCAAACATGTTTAAACATTATCAACTATATTAAACATGGTCAAACATGCACAAACTATTTCAATATGATAATGATAAAACACTTTCAACCATATTCAACACCATCACATTGTCATCGTAGTCAACACAGTCAACCATGTCAAGCATGGTCATAATGGTAAAAAATGGTCGTAATGTTACAATTGTCATCCATAGTCAACTACGCCCAAAAATGGTCATATATAGTCTTCATGATCAAACATGTTCAATCAACATATATCAAGCACTTTTACTATAGTTGATATAGAAAACATGGTCAATTATTGTCAACCATGTTGAACATGGTCAAACCTTACTTGGCATGGTTAACATAGCCAACATATTCAACCAAGGTCAACATGGGAAAACCATGCTTAACTATGGTATACATTGTCACCCATATTCAAGCATGGGAAACATGGTTGGCCATGGTCAACAATGGTCAACCATATTCATCTTTAGTTCATTGTTCACAACCATGGTCAACAATTTTCATCCATAAACAACCATAGTTTACCATATTAAACCATGGTCAAATAATCTTAGCCACAATCAAACATGGTTAACAATTTCAACCTTAGTTAATCATATTCAACCATGTTTGAACTAACTCAGTATTGGAAACATGGTAAACCACAACCATCATGGTCATCCATAAACATCATATGGTCTACCAGTTTGTCAAGCATAATCAACATGATTAACCATATTAATCTATAATTAAATGTTTCCTACCATGGTTGATCCGTATTTATGAAGGAATGAAATGAAATACAAATTAAAACCAAAAACACAGAGATACAATGAAACTGAATTTCAATTCATAAAATAGAAAATGTTGGGCACTCTCTATATTTAGAATGAAAAAAACTAGCTCGAGTGGTAGTAGCTTATCTTTGGGAAGAGATGTGACAGCTACATGCCTTATTAACTATGTTAGAATGAGGATTTGATGCCTTTTTATCATGTAGCACCCTCCTCCCACATCTACCCAAGTAACCATCCAATAGTGGTAAACATGTGACTAAGATTTACTATGATATGATTCAACTACCTAAGTGTATTTAAGGAAGTGGAACCAACAAACCAATAATTTACAAACCTCCCTCGGGTGCTACATGACCCTCAGGAGCTAATCTACCACTCTAGGTGCCCAAGCCCTTAGTAAGAATGCATTTTCACTGAAAATACCCGAGTCTCTCCCATGATATGGGCATGCATGAGATTGGGGCCCTATAGTTGCTCCCAAAATTCCTGCAAGGGAGAAACTGCAGTCTTTTTTAGCTAGTTCTGTGCTAAAGACAATGAGATTTAAACCAATTTTTTAGGGCTACGCTCCAAACCACCACCCAGAACTTGATGAGAATTTTCAAGACAATAATGACACCAAGACAAGGCCTCTGAAAAAAAAAATTAATCAAGGACTTTACCTAACCAAGCCCAACTATGACAGTCATTTCACCAAACATATCACAAATATGAAATCTATATGTTTCAGCAACAGATCTGAGCACGGGGGTCTCATACTTATCTGAGAATCATTAAGAAGGATTGATGTCTTCTGAGAGTAGTTTCATTATCATCTATTAGGTCATTCATTCATTATTGTTTCACATACTAATCAAAACATGATTAGATCCATACATCATAATTTTCATAAAACATGCTTATAACCAACAAAAAACCATAGATATAGCATTGAGGAAATAACCATTAAAGCCACATAACATCAAGTACCTTTACTCATGAAATAACAAGGGAAAAATAACTCTTATTAACATATGAAAATCCAACCAAGTCAGGGACTTCCACGTACCACTCGACCATAGACTAGGCTGAACCAAATATATCTTTCAACCAGTCACCCCCATGCCATATTGCAAGCATGATTGTGGGATATAATAGAACAAACCCATCAAAACCAAACCAGTGCTTCGACAGGCCAAACAACCTCAACCCTCCACCAGTGATTCCACTAACATCCTAACATCAAAAATCATCGCTTGATTGGTCCCTACCCAAGTTGTCTATGGCTCTAGAGAATTTGTTCTAACCAAGGCTTTAGGAATAGTAACTCAACCCATGGCTATTTTCGGGATCCAAATAGTTTGTCCAACCAAGGCTCCATGACTAGTAACTCAACCCACCAAGGGCTCAAGAGCATTTGTCTAAACAAGGCTTGAGGGCTAGTAATTCAACCCAAGCTATTTCAGGGCTCCAGAGCATTTGTCCAACCAAGGCTCCAGGAACTAATAACTCAACCCACAATTAAGGGAACATGAGAACCAACCAAAAAAAAGGAAAGAAACCCACAACACCATGGTTATCCAAGAAATGGAAAGGCTAGGAAAAACTACTGTCAATCCAGGAAATCCTCCATGCCAATGAAATATCATAACCGAGAAACCACATGCATGTACCATGCATTCCAAAACTATCAAGGAAACCATACATGCAACTCGATACCTGGTAAGTAGTCCAACTATAGTCGTTGATCCCAATGTCCTCTTGCACTTTCCTGCTTTTCCTTTTCCTTCTTTCTCCAAATCCCAAGTATGCCACACTCCTCCAAGAGTGCTCCAAGAAAATCTAAGTGTCCAAGAGTATGAGAGAGAGAATATAAGAGAGCTCCACCATAGAACTGACAAAAGGTTACCAACTGATCCTCATAATCCTTTTTATCAACAAGGCCTCTATTTTGTTCATTTTCCATTATTTTCCTTCATTTTATTCTTCACATGCAACCTGTGACATTTCACCTCCCTATTCGCTTATTTTCCTTTATTTTCATAAACGAAATGCTAATAATTCCTATTTTCCTTTCCGAAGCCTTTTCCATTGCCTTTTCCAATTTCCTTTAGCCATAATAAATAGGAGTGACACCCACTAGGATGTTTTTCCCACCATTCAGCTTGGAATACATGTCCCATGACCTTGGTTTGATATTTTTTCCATGTGTTTTTAACCAGGGGTTAGCGTTGGAATCAGTACTTGGATTGTGACAATCGCCTGACCAGACACATCTTAAACTCAAGGGATTTTCTTATAATTTGATTTGAGTTTTTTGGAAAGTGGTTGAAATTCATACACATTGAAATCAGGTTCTTAGCAGGATGTTCATCTTCATCTCCTCAAAACATTAAAATAAGATGTTTCCATTCATTTGTAGAAGGTAACAGATTAGGAAAACCATGAATTGCTGAAAATTTTAAAGGAGAAAACCTTTGAGCTAAGATGGAAGCAAAGTCTTTCGACATTCTGAAACTATGGAGCTACCACTGGATTCTTTGTCATGGACTTTCCAGGTGAAATATCACAATATTATTCAAGTCGCGAATTCTTGTTCACCATCAAGAATTGATCATCAACAATAAAACAAAATACTTGAGAGAATAATTCATTTCAAGACCTTCGTCTCCCGGTAGATGCACCAAAATATGTTAGCGCTGGAATCAGCACTTGGATTGTGACAAGCACCTGACCAGACACATCTTAAGCTCAGGGGCTTTTCTTATAATTTGATTTGAGTTTTTTGGAAAGTGGTTGAAACTCATACACACTAAAATGGGTTTTGAGAAGATAATAAACTCTCACACATATGAGGGCACTAGTGCATGTTGTGGTAGCAAGTTTGAGTTTGTAGCCTGATGGTTAGAAGAATGGAATACAAACAATGGTTATTTAAAATAGAAGCCCACTGCTAAGAGGAAAGAGTAACACAAATTCTAGTTCTAAAATGTATATTGAAAGAATTCTTTTAAAAGACTTATAAGAATCTCACTCTACATTTTAAGAATCCCATTACAAGGAATGCTTCTAACTAACATGACCTCATGAATCATGAATGCTTGATGAATCAAGACTGACAAAAACATATTAACATGCATGCTAGATCAAAAGACTTATAAAAACATGAAATGGGATTTAATTCCACCTCAAGGAATGCTTATGAACAATCTTCAATTCATACTGAATTAATAAAGATTGAAATAAGACTTACAAAAACAGATCCATATATCTTGGAGGTTCACAAGACTAATAAAAACATAAGATAGAACTTTTATGATAAATCTGGAAAGACAGATAAAGTATGTAAAAAAAGAGGGGAAAACAATACACACACCACACAGTTTGTCAGTCCTCAAGAGTGCCTATGGATATATTATATGTTCAAAAATGTACAACACACTATGCCATGAAATAGACAACCAACCAACCCCTTTTCTCCTTGCATTACACCATATATATACCAAAAAGGAGTTTTGTAAAAAGCCTCCATAAAAAGTGCAAATATGTTTTTGAGACTTTATTACAACCCTCTGCATATAGTAGAGCTTATCCAAAACATGAAAAGAAATATGAAATAGAAATGAAGATAGATCATGGTAGCATGGAGCTTGAGATGGCTGAGTGCTCCTCGTTGCTTGGAAAAAACTGCCTCCACAAAAAGTGAATCTACCAACTGAAAAGAACACCTATACCCTTATCTGCAAAAGTGTAGGAGCATCTAACTGAAAGGAGTAACCAACTGGAAGATAACCACCTTTCAAGTGAGAAACACCTCTTATTTTAATAGGTCTTCAATATTCAAATACCAATAAATATCCTGACCAAGATAAGAGATCTGTCCTCGAGCTTTGAGGAGGAGATGTCATATTTGCTGATAGATATCAAAATATTTTGAAACAAGTGCTGCCAGAAATTCCTGAAAAACCTGTAATTGCCTGTGAAATCCTTCTTATGCTTTCGAAAGCATGCTGATATTGGCCACGTGTCGAGATGAGAGTGGAGGGTAGTGAAGTGAAGCGTGGAAATGGAAATCAAGCGAAAGGCGTGGGAATGGAACAATAAGCTGGAGAAGCTATTAAGTGGAATAATAATAAGCGGGAGGAGTAAGTGCATTAAAATATGTCACAATCGCAATCACAAAGTGGAGAGGAGTGAATACATTATCGGGGCATAATTGAAAAATGATATATCGCATCAGGGTATTGCAATCACAAGACGCAGGGGTTATCACAAATCGGGGATCGAAGGATTATCACATTTTGCAATCAGAAGATTATCACATTTCGCAATCAGAGGATTATCACATTTCTCAGTTGGAGGGGGCAACATGGATAGTTAGCAATAGGATTTGCAATATGAGATAAGCGAAGTGATTTGGCGGTAAGGTGGGTCCTACCAATTGCATCGGGGGTTTTTTAGAAGCGGCAGTAGATTATAACAAAGGGATTACGAAATGGTGATTGCAAAATAAGGTAAGGTGGGTCCATAAAGCAATACAATAGTGTGGTATGACGTGGCGATAGGTGGGTCCCATTGTTATCGCAATCGGGGATTTAAGGAGGTAGGGGTAAGTGAATGCACCGAGAATTTTCGATTTGTGATGAAGTAGGTCCTATTAATGGTTTTAAAGTGAAAAAGAGATAAATAAATAAAGTGGCCCAAAGCGTAACAAAGGATTTTTGAATTGTTTAAACGCTACAGGAGCGTAATAAAGGAACCTGGGAGTGAGATAACAAAGAATAACATAATTGAATTTGTAGGGTTTAAAGTGGATTTAAATGGAATTTGAGCGTTGGACTTTGGATTTTGGTTTAAAAATGATAAAAAAACTAATACATTTTAACCCTCAAGTACCTTCAACCATAGGTTAAGAGACAAGAGAGGATCAAAGACACAATTGCAATAGTGATCAGACTTAGAAAAATTGCAGTGCTAATAGTGGGTCCTATTGGGGACGAAGTCCTCCCTGTGAGGCTTCAAGGACCATAGTTCCAGTGCCTTGTCCAACCCTTATTTCTCCAACCATAATTCTGCTCATTAACTCAAAAATACCAGCACGCCTATCCATTGGGTAATGGAGTCATAAGATAGATTTCAATCCTCTGAAAATTAGTTCAACACAACTGAAATACAGAAATCAAATTGTAATCTAAAACTGAAAAGAAATGCTCGAGTTGCAAGCTTATTCATCCTCCTACTTCTAATCAGCTGAAAACTTGCCTAATCAAGTATAACTTTATTTAAAATGAAACCATAAAATCATTTGACCAGTAGAGAGAAACTCTTGCATGCAAATGTTTTAAAAGACCCACAAGGGATATACTATATGTAGTAAGAAACGAACTAGAAACATGAACTTACTGCTATAAACCATGTGTAGCATTTCAAATGCTGCTATATTGGAGACCCTTGCTAAAAATGAATCCATCCAATCAACAACCGGATCATGAAACATATGAGGAATCTCTAGTTGATCAAAAATACCAAGCTATTGTTGTTTAAAATCTGCTATGTCAATAAAATTGGGTTTCTCTTGCCCTCCTTGCAAAAACTCGTTAACTGCATATGTTTCATTACATTTAAGGGCAACAAAACCTTCTGTAAGTTGTTGATTACTTTCTTAGACAAAAAAATCATTAGAGGCACTTAAACCAACAGAACTAATTGCGAGAAATATATCAGGTTCCAAAGGAAGAACATCATGCTAATCAGATTCTTCATTCTGAGTACTAGGAAGAATTGGATCCGTATGAATCTGATATGGATCCGTACCTTTTTCAAACTCTTCATACATTTTTTCCATAACAGTGCTAGAAGAATCTACTTTATCATTCTGAACATAACACTCAAATTATTCGGAGAAGTTATCAAGCAACCACTTAGATGAGTATGGTCCTTTATAATAATGATGAAACATTTCATGAAATTCCCTTAAAGAAGAAATAGTACCAGTAGGTAAGGACCAAAACCATTTGCGTGCATCTCCATCAAGGGAAAACACAAATATTTTCATGAGTACATCTTCATGAAACACATCTAGCAAGTACATAGTTCATGAAATGAAATCAGGTACTTAGCGGGATGTTCATCTTCATCTCCTTGAAAACTTAAAAGATGATGTTTCCATTCATTTGTAGAAGGCACCAGATTAGGAAAACCATGAATTGCCAAAAAAAATTAAAGGAGAAAACCTTTGAGCTAAGATGGTAGCAAAGGATTTAGACATTCTGAAACTATTGTGCTGCCATAGGATTCTTTGTCATGGAGTCTCCAGGTGAAATATCACAATCTTCTTCAAGTCGCCAATTCTTGTTCACCATCAAGAATTGATCATCAACAATAAAACAAAATATTCGGGAGAATAATTTGTTTCAAGACCTTCGTCTCCCGGCAGACACACCAAAAGATGTTAGTGTTGGAATCAACACTTGGATTGTGACAAGCACCTAACCAGACACATCTTAAGCTCAAGGGATTTTCTTATAATTTGATTTGAGTTTTTTGGAAAGTGGTTGAAACTCATACACACTGGAATAGGTTTTGAGAAGATAAGAATCTCTCACACATATGAGGTCACTAGTGCATGATGTGTTAGAAAGTTTGAGTTTGTAGCCTGATGGTTAGAAGAATGGAAGACAAACAGTGGATATGTAAAACAGAATCCCACTTCTAAGAGGAAAGGGTAACACAAATTCTAGATCTAAATTGTATAGTGAAAGAATGCTTTTAAAATACTTACAATAATCTCACTCTACATTTTAAGAATCCCATTACAAGGAATTCTTTTGACGAACATGATCTCATGAATCAAGAATGCTTGATGAATCAAGACTGACAAAAACAGATTAACATACATACTAGATCAAAATACTTATAAAAACATGAAACAGGATGTAATTCCACCTCAAGGAATTCTTATGAACAATATTCAATTCATACTGAATCAGGAAAGCTTGAAACAAGACTTACAAAAATAGATCCATATGTCTGGGAGGTTCAAAAGACTATTAAAAACATAAGATAGAACTTTTAGGATAAATCTAGAAAGACAAATAAAGTAAGTAAAAACAGAGGGAAAAACAATACACAAACCACACAGTTTGTAAGTCCTCAAGAGTGCCTCTGAATATCTTATATGTTCAAAAATGTACAACACACTATGCCATGAAATAGACAACCAACCAGCCCCTTTTCTCCTTGCATTACACTATATATATACCAAAAAATGAATTTTGTAAAAATCCTCCATAAAAAGTGCAAATCTGTTTCTGAGACTTTATTACAACCCTCTACATATAGTAGAGCTTACAAAAACATGAAAATAAAATTGAAATAGAAATGAAGAAAAATCATGGAAGCATGGAGCTCGAGGTGGCTCAGTGCTCCTCATTGCTTGGAAAAAACTGCCTCCACAAAAAGTGCAATCTACCAACTGAAAATAACACCTGCACCCTTATCTACAAAAGTGTAGGAGAAGCTAACTGAAAGGAGTAACCAACTAGAAGATAACCACCTTTCAGGTGAGAAACACCTCTTGTTTTAACAGGTCTTCAATATTCAAATAACAATAAATACCCTGACCAAGATAAGAGCTTTGTCTTCGAGCTTTGAGGATGAGTTGTTATATTTGATGATAGATGTCAAAATATTTTAAAACAAGTGCTACTAGAAATTCCTAAAAAACCTGTAACTGCCTCTGAATACTTGCTTATGCTTTCGAAAGTGAACTAATACTGGCCACATGTCAAGATGAGAGTGGAGGGGAGTGAAGTGAAGCGTGGAAATGGAAAGTAAGCGAAAGGCATGGGAATGGAAAAATAAGCGGGATAATATATTAAGTCAAATAATAATAAACGGGAGGAGTAAGTGCATTAAAATATATCACAATCACAATCACAGAGTGGAGCGGAGTGAATACATTATTGGGGTGGAATTTCAATGTGATATATCACATCGGGGTATCGCAATCGCAAGATGGAAGGGTTATCACAAATCAGGGATTGGAGGATTATCGCATTTCGCAATTGGACGGGGCAACATGGATAGTTAGCAATAGGATTTACGATATGAAATAAGAAAAGTGACGCGGTGGTAAGGTGGGTCCTACCAATTGCATCGGGGTTTTTTTGGAAGCGGCAGCAGATGATAACAAATGGATTGTGAAATGGAGATTCTGAAATAAGGTAAGGTGGGTCCACAAAGCAATACGATAGTGTAGTATGATGTGGCAGTAGGCGGGTCCCACTGTTATCACAATCAGGGATTTAAGGAGGTCGGAGTAAGTGAATGCACAGAATTTGTGATTTTCGATGAAGTAGGTCCTATTAATGGTTTTAAAGTGGAAAATTGATAAATAAATAAAGTGGCCCAAAGCATAACAAAGGAGTTTTGAAGTGTTTAAATGCTATAGGAGCGTAACAAAGGAACCCGATGGTGAGATGACAAAGAATAAAATAATTGAATTTGGAGGGTTTAAAGTGGATTTATATGGAATTTGAGCATTGGAATTTGGATTTTGGTTTAAAAATTATAAAAATCTAATACATTTTAACCCTCTGAGACCTTCAACCATAGATTAAGAGATAAGAGAGGATCAAAGACACAACTACAATAGTGACCAAAATTTGAAAATTTGTAGTGCTAACGCCGGGGCTATTTCATATCATGAAGAAACAATGAGAAACCATAAACATCAAAAAAGCTAACCCTAGGAGATGAAGTGCCAAAATCTTATGGGTCTCGATAGGGTTAGTTGTAATGCGAACTTCCTGGGGCCATAACTTTAGCATACGATCTTCGTTTGGTGCCCATGCTAGCCCATTAGAAAGGTCTATCTGAGGAAAATAAATTTAGAATGAAATTCCTTGTTTTAAACTTAAATTTTCCTATTTCCAAAAAAACATTATTTAGTTCTTGAAATTGGCTTTGGAAGTTTAGGATCTGAAAAACTATCAAAAATAGAAAACTGTTGAAATACGAAACTGTGCTGAAAAATAGGAAATGGTGTTGGGGATCCAAGTGGGATCGGTGGGTGGCCACCAATATCAACCTGGATCATTCCTCACCCCTTAGGAAGCAATGGTACCCATTGTGTTGAGTACCTCCATGAGATGGGGAAACTTCTGTTGAACTTGGTCCTTAATGATCCACTTTCCTTGGTGTAGGTGTTGGATGACTTTGAAAACTCTATACATTTGGATCATATATTGGTGAGCGTTATTAATATGTGTTTCCATGGTTTAATCAATTGTGGCATGTTCAATTCAATTTGGGTTGAGCTCTATTGGTGTTAGTTGCTCGATAATGTTTGATGTGTCCAAAAATAGTGGAAAGTATGGCTGAAGGCAATCCACTTTGAATATTGGGTGTAGGCCAAGGAGGGGGGGTTGGGTGTACTTATCTCAAAAAAAAATTCACCCATGGCCTTGTTGATGGTGTAAGTCCTATATTGGAGTGGTTGATTCTTTCGATGGGATCTTGTAAGGAATTCCTTCTACAAATGCAACCAACCTCATCACCCACTTGAAATGTATGTGGTACTTGATGTTGATCATGGAATTATTTTTAATTATTATTGGTTTTATCCAAGATATCATGAAACTACTAGTAGATGTGTTGAAGGAATTCAATAAAGTTAATTGATTTATCAACTTTAGATTGAACACGTACAAATTATGCTTGTGTAGTTGCAAGAGGCATTGCAACATTAATGGGACATAATGATTGAAATTTGAGGCCCGCCTAAAATGGGATATAGATAGTTCAACTATGGAGAGCTCTGTTGTAATTGTGTTGAGCATAGGGGAGGCTCTCATCCCATGTTCATTGATGCTTAAAGTTGTACATGCGTAGTATGTGTATTATAATCATGTTGAAAACCTTTTTCTAGCCATCAATATGGAGGTCTAAGGCAGTCAACTTGGTGAATTTGATATCTAACAATGACTAGAGTCTTGTCTAGAATCTGCTTAGGAAAAAATTATCTTGATTAGATATGATTGTTTTTGGGATCCAAAAATGTATCCACACCCATTTGAAGAAGAGTTTGGTAGTGGCCTCTACTGTGATACTCTTATTACAGGCAACCGATATGGCCATATTAGAAAATATATCAATGACCACAAAAACACAATCATTACCATGCTTGGAAGAAGGAAGGCCAGACATATAGTCCATGGAGATGGATTTCCAAGCTCGACTGGCAATAGGAAGAAGGGTGTAAAACCCTTGCTTCTTAATGATTGGATTGGTGATGACAAAATCAATGTAGGATATGATATATTTGTAAAAATACCTTTAGGGTTTTGGCCAATAAAATACTTCTGAAATACCCCCACTATATTCTCCACACCAAAGTTCCCTGCTACTAGACTATAATGCACCTCCATATTTGGCTTGGCACACTTGCTTGAAGGAACACAAAGGTGTGCCAGATAATACAATGGTGCATCCTGGAGGTGGGAGTCTAGAAATTTCTTGCCTTCCAATAACAATTGGTATGTGGTGCCCAATTCTAAATCACTCTTGTATAGTTGCGTCCATCCAAAAGTATTGTGCCCACATGAGTTGAAAACAATGGTCAATGCTACAACCAGGGGATCACTGAGGAAATATACAATGTTATTAGTTCTCCCCTTGTTGTATTTAATGTTCAAATGAAATTTTTGTAGATATGTGTACCATTTCTAATGGAAATCGTTCTATAACTATCCCCGTGTTTTGCATAAATTGAAGAGGTTGGTGATCTATGTGCAAGATCGTGTCCTTCCGCAGAATGTAATGTTTCACTATTGGAAGCCCTACATGATGGAATAAATCTCCTTATCATATAATGGGTATATCCTAATATTATTAGAGAGTGTTTCACTATGATAGGCCACCATATACCCTTGCTAAATGGGGATTGCACCAATAGCATACTTAGAAGAATTTGTGACCCAGACGAGAAAAAAAAATTATTTCGCTCCACCCTTTGTAACTTGACTTAAGGGCCATGTGATATGAGATAATCTCAACATGAATTTATGGTAAAAATGAGCAAGCCACAAGAAGCTTCGAAGCTCTCTGAGACTCATGGGGGCCAGCCAATCCCAAGTGAATTAGACTTTATATGGATCCACATGAAAACCTTAATCATCAATAATGTAACCCAAATATTGGACCTTGTCCATGCGAAAGGGTCATTTTATAAGTTCACACATAGCTTGTGCTTCCGTAGGATATCCATGACCTAGAAAATATGTTGCAGTGCTATTCCCAAGTCTTGTTGAAGATGAGTATATCATAGAGATACACAACCATGAATGAGTTGGTGAAAGGCTTTAAGATGTCATCCATCAGCCTCATGAAATTCACAAGGGAATTCACCAAATGAAGGGCATGACCAACCACTCAAAAATACCCTCCTTGGACTTGAAAGTATTCTTCAACACATTTGTTGGTTCATATGGAACTTTAGGATAGATGGAATTCAAATCAATCTTTTTGAATTATTCCCCCCCTTGATTTGATCAAGAAGATCACGAATATGTGGAATTGGGTACTTATTCCTGATTGTGATTTTTCTGAGGGCTCAATAATTAATACAAATCTTCTAGGTCCCATCCTTCTAAAGCACGCGTAAAATTGGTCTCCCAGAGGGTGAGGAACTTGGTTTAATGTGCCATTTTTATAGCAGCTCCTATATTTGTTGCTTGGTTTCCTTGTTTTCCAAAATAAAGTGGTAATATATTAGCCCATTGGGTAGAGGTGCTCCGGGGGTCATATTGATGGAGTGCTTGACCTAAAAATGTAGAGGTACCCCTGTGAGTGGGGAGAAGATATCTCTATACTCATTCCATGACCTTGTCCACTTGTTTTTACCGTGCAAAGGAGCCTTGTGTGAATAAGGAGGAAGACAAATTTCTGAGTCTCGAAGATGATCTTACTGCACTTCTTATTAGATACTGCAGAAATAGTAGTATGTGGGGCTACCTATATTATTCTATATAATTTTTTCCCCAAATAAATAAGAACAATACAAGGTTTCGAATCATACTTTTCATGATGCTTCCACAAGTATGGTTTTCAAAAAAAAATATCACAAACTTCAAGGGGGGAAACATCACATAATACCTTGTCTATGAAAGACTTGATGTTGTAAGGCATGTGCCACTATTCACTGATGCATATATCTCACCCTTGGTGGAGCCACCCAATAGTGTATGACTACAAATGTTTTGTTGTCGGTAGGACCAAACATTAATGAAATCTGTTGAGATGAGGCTATTTTTACTCCCATTATCAACAATGAAACACAATAGAACCCCCTTTTCCTACATCTATGAGTGGATGAGATACTCACCATCCTCTAGATATTCGGTCTCCTTGTGTTGGACCTTGGTGGTAACAACAATGAAATAGGGTTCTACATTAATGATTTATTTCCCCTTATTGGGGTTTGGTTCAGAGCTGAAACCTACATATGAATCTAAAGATTTCATATCATCCACCACTGACTACTTCACGTGACATTCATTTGTGTTATGAGTGGGGCTCTTGTGGAACACATACCACTTTCCCATGTCATTATTCATATTCTCATTGTTATTATTTTCTTGCGACTTCAATGGGTTGTCTTGGCTTGTTCCACCTTGGATCTATCCTTTTTTTTGTAGTTTTGGGGTGCCATTTCCCTTCTTTGGATTCGAAGAAACAAAGTCTCTCTTGTTTTGTTTAAATTTTTTCTCAATTTAGGTAGCATATCGATATGTTACGTCGAGCGAGGAGATGTCTTGAAAATCCATCTCTATCTAGATTTAATTGTGTAGACAACCACACTACTTAAGCACTAGATGAAATATATTTGTGAACTTGTAAAAATACCAAAAGATAGAAAACTGTCGAAATAGGAAATTTTGCTAAAAAATAGGAAACTGATAGGAAACAATGTTGGGGGTCCAAATGGAATAGGCGGGTGTCCACCAATGTCCTTCTGGATCAATGGTCAACCATGTTCACTCGTAGAAAACCATATTTATTGATAGCTAACCATGTACTTACAATCCCATCCATGTTTAAAAATGATAACAAGGGTAAATCATGGACAAGAATTTCAATCATAGTCAACCATGTTCAACCATGGTCAGACGTGCTCAACAATTGTAAAATGTGGTTACCATGGTCATCCATATTTAACCATATTCGACCATGGTCAACCCTTTTTATCCATGGTCACCAATGGTCATTCATCGTCAACCCTTGGTCATCCATTATCAATCCTTGATAACCTTATCAACCATGGTCAACAATCATCAACCATTTCCAAACATGGTTGACTTTCCTCAACTATCATCAACCATGGTTAACCATAGCCAAATATGATCAACCTTATTCAACCATAGTCAAATAGTTTCAAGACTCAATACCCCATGGTTAACCATTTTAAACCCTCATAAATCATAACTTGACCATATATAACCATAATCAACCATATTTTACCACTGTCAACCATAGTCAAGCATATTCAACCACAACTAACATTTTGGTAGTTTTTTGTTGTCATTGATGTCAAGTGATGTCAAGTTGAGAGGGAGATTGTTGAGTCTTCATGGTTCTAGTGATGTCATTTTGGTTGAGGTGCTTAGTGTCATTGATTGTTGAGTATATGTTACAAATTGTTTGACTTGAAGTCATGCATGCATACTAGTTGGATAACCTAGATTGGAAGAATTGTTTTCTATATTAATATTGATCGAAATAGCATGTGAAGTGTTTGGTTATATATCCCTCTCAAATATTTTTCCAGCAATATATGGAACTTGGTCAAACTCTCAAGGAATGAGGAGAAAATATGTTTTTAAGTGAAGCAGTTCAAGTTAGGTTCTAGATTGGTCAAATTTCCAAAATCTAAGTCATATAGGGATGCATTGAGGCATTCCAACATCTAGTCATCTAGGATGCATCGTATTTTGGAACGGTTGAAATGAGCTAGATATTGGATTATCTATAATAATCTAGGTTTTAATGAAATTCAGTTGATGCAAGGCTATCTAATAATTTGAGCATTCGGGGATTACCTAAGAGAAACACCTAGAAAATATGTGGGATGCCATATTTCTCATACAGGTTGTGGACCCCCTAATAGGTGGAAGAGAATGACGTGGCATGCCAGTGGCACATAGATGAAAGAACATCTGGCATCCAAATGATAGAACATGCATAAGGTTCTTGATGTGGAAATCAATGGTCATGAAACATTGCAGGTAGATTCATAATTTTTTGGTGTTCAAGTGTGCCTTTTATATGTGACACATGGAAGTGACATGACGTGACATGTGGTAGAGATATGACATGGTGGTGACATGTGGCAAAGAGACGACCTAACTGACGATGTGACATGTCTCGAGATTCATGCCAAGGATATGGTTTGGTGGATTTATTATTTGTATTTCAATTTTATGAAGTAGGTATTTACATCTAGGGTTGCACAATTGGTTTGAGCATCTAACCCTCCAGGGGTGTAGCAAGCATGTTTACATTATCAAACATGGATCATTGGATTGAGGGAGTTGGTGAAGATTCCACTATGGTTATGGTTACATATTCACTATACAATTCCATGTGAGGAGTCATCCAACTATCCAACCCTTTGGGCATGAGAAATATCAATACGCAAGCTTAAGCATGGATATAGATTCAATAGAAAAGGTAGGTTGTTCTAGGTTATAGAGTAATTGCGATTTCGTGTGAGAAATATTTGTTTGGCCTATCCATCCATCCAGAGGTCTGTTCTACACGTGTTTTGGAAAACTATCAAAATAACTAAGTTTCAGATACATGTGAAAAGGTGGATATGCCTATTGCTCTAGCCCTTGGTCATTGAAATAAGGAAAGGTTCTAATTTCTTTTGTGTCACTGATGAAGTCAAAAGCTTAAAGGACACCATTTATAGATTTGGTCAAAAGAGAATTTCCATGACTAAAACCATGGACCTATACCCATCATAAAGGAAGGATCTAAACCATAAATATAGAAGATAAATAAGTATATATGTTGTACATTGAGTGGTAAAGAAATAAAAATATTAATTGAAATATTAGATAATAGAAGGGAGAGTGAGAAAAGGGTACAAATGCATTAATATATGAGTGAATGTGTTAGAATAGAAGCATGGGTAAGATAGTCAATGCATTTTCTAGAAATAAAATTTGATGGTATGAATACAAAATAAAGAGAGGTAAGAACTAAAAAATTAAACAACATTAATTGGTGATCAATGTTCCCAATAGGTGCGTTCCTACTAAAATTCGAAGTCTGCAAAATAAAAAAGGGGATAGGAATCTCCTGCAAGTGGGTGCTTACAAATTCTGTAACTATAGGTGGGTTCCTATAATAATCATTTAAAAAAAAAGGTTTTGTTTGTTGTTTTATCCCTTTATGGTTTCCGTGTTAAATCTATGGTGTTCTACGTGTTCATTTAATTATGTGATTTTTTTCTATTTACTCCATAAATGTCTAAGAAATAAGGATTGAAGTGAAAATTTTATTTTAGATAACATGAATACTAATTCAACCCCCTCTTAGTATTTAACACAAAAATGGTCAACCATGTACACCATGGTTGTCCATGGTGAATATAGTTAACCATATACAACATGGTAAATCATATGCATATCTAGTTAAATGTTGACAAAAAGAACCAAACATGTTCACCCATTGTCAACCCTAGTTGACCATAGGAAAAATTGCTCAAATAAGCTCATCCATGGTCAAATATAGACAACAAGTTCAACCATAGCCAACCATGTTAACCATGGCCAAACCATCTCAATAATGGTGAAATATTGTTACCACATCATCCATGGTCAACCATAGCCAACCATGGCCAGCCCTTGTCACCTATGTTTACCAATGGTCAATCCTCATCTACCCATGGTCAACCAATATCAGTCTTTAGAAAATATATCAACCACAATCAACCATATTCAACAATTGTCAATGAATCAACCCCATCATCAACCATAATTAACTATGGTCAACAAATCCACCCTATGCACATCAACCATCAACTAGCATAACCACATTAGTAAATGTGGTTGATATACACTGATCATTGATAATTTCCATCTTTTATATGTTAATCGAAATATGAAAATGGTGTTAATCGACATATATCAACCACATTTACTAATGTGGTTGTGCCAATATATATATTTTAACCTCCTCATCACAACTAAAGTCTAATTATCTTAAATTATATATGTTTGAGTCAGCAGCACCCTTCATCATCGTTCCACGTTGGTTGGCATCAAGTTGATCTTGTAAGGTAGTAAAAATCCATATATGGCCAATTTGCTTGAAGCATAGGCCTAGTTAAAAAATGGAGGTGCCTAATATAAAATTGGCTCATCCCAAGTCGACCAATAAGTCAAAAGTTGACTAGAGACCAATAGTTCGAAGCCAACTATCCCTTTCTAGCTCTCATTTCTCTCATGTTCTCAAAATTCCATAACTTCATAGTTTGCATGAACTACCACTATGATTAGTCTCGTGGTCTCATCCTTCATTTTTTAAAGCACCGACACAACATTGTGGTGTGATATGGATGGTCAGGATAATTGCAATACAATGAATAATCATATCATTATATGCATCGTCCTTTTTTATAGGATGCTCAGAGTTACCATAGTTGAGAATTTATTATCTTCTTGAAATGTTAAATCGATACTAATATTTCATTCTAATATGTATTTATTTAAGATCATTAGGGTCTACTTAGCAGATGAATGTCCCATCTAACACCTACATGATAATTTTGGATTCAACAAATTCATGGCACGTGAATGAAAATTGGCTCTCCAATAACTTTGCTACTTATTGAAATCAGAGCTCTTCTTGACCCATACCATGATTGGGCCATCAATTAAGAAATCATATAGTTTATAAAACAAGTTGATTTCACTATTAAATAGGTAAGTGAAATGCACACTTTATTTCTTTCAATCAGTAAAAAGAACACCTTTGAATGATCAGATGTTAAGTTCACTTTATGTATTTATCATTTATTACATACACATTCATAAATTTTCTTATGTTAATGCATAGTGTATTAATGTGTGACAAATTTAAAGGGGTCTATGAGGCCTCCCAATAGAATCCAATAGATTCTACCATCTATTAATGGGTTTTTTGCCTCTATGTAATCTCTATATAATTTTGCAGACCATATTTTAAATTTAGTTCGACTAGAAATCAAGCTATAAATCTATGCACATTATTTTTTATGAACTATCTATGTCTAAAATCTTCCAAATATTATATCTTATAATCATGAATTTATCAAACCAACATTTTGATTGGAGACCTGATAAATTTTCCCACAAATAAATAGTTAATAAAAAATTCAAGCATCTTTATCATCTTGACTACTTGCTTTTATTGGCTGAGAATAAATCAAAACCACTTGAATTTTTATTGCTCACTGATTCTGGCCAAACCATGAGTAAGGCTCTTGAGAATTTTTCAATCCAAGAAACTAAATATCTATGGTTGTACAAATTAACTCATATTCTCAATATTATAGATCTGCATTCAAATTCATATCATCAATCTTGTGCATTTACAAGAGAACATCATGAGATTCATCATAAAATTCTATGTGCATTCAAGAGAAAACTAGGTCTAATTTTCATGAACATATATTAAATCATGATTTAGGAATCATTTCAAATAGAATTGTAGTATGTAAGATTCATTTATCATTATTTCTCCATCCTATTTTGTTTTGTTTATAGGTTTTATTTTATCCATGAGCATCTCAAACAAATATTTAATCCTAAATAAAATATTCTAACACACAATTTATTTTTTATTTGGCCCCCTATTTCATGTTCAGACCACCTCCATATTTTGTTATTGTCACCTAGACCGAATAAAGGATACACTAAAGTGTTGAAACATAGGTTTCAACATGCGTTCAAGAAAGGAAACATGTTAAGGAAAGAACACCACACACACATAACTGCACAAAGAAGGGATAATTTATGGAGGGATATCAAAGCCGAAATTTTTTAATTCTTCAAGAGTATTTATACATTAGGAAGATGGTTGGAGAGGTTTTACCCATTACAACTAATCATTTGTTAAGTTCACTTTATGTATTTATCATTTATTACATACAAATTCATAAATTTTCTTATGTTAATGTATAGTGCATTAATGTGTGACAAATTCAAAGGGGCCTACGATGTAATATTCCTAATTAGCAGCAGCTAATTGGAATATTCTATTTTTGTATAGTTTTTCCGACTATAGTCTATTAATAAATAAAAAGTGAGAGGAGGGGTCTAACTCACTTAAATAAAATAAAATGTTTCCCTAGTAGCACAACGTTATAACTTATGGGGAGCCATGGGGGTCCAACACCACGCAGAGGAGGGGGCCCACGTAGCCTCTAGGAGCTTCTGCGCAGTTTGATGAGGAGCACGTGGAGGAGAGGGAGACCATGTTAGGGTTTTAGAGAGGGGCCAATGTTATAAAAGGAGGGGAGAGCCTTCTCATTTGGCATTCTTGTTGTTGATGATATTTGAGCTAGACTATTGTCTTCTTGAGCACGCTGGCTATTTAGCCTGTCTGTAGCACTGTTTAGTGCGTTGAGTGTCTCCGATCGGAGATCTCACCCTTAGCCCCGGGGGACTTCGAGTGCCTTCTCGGGTAAGGTCATTTCTTCAGTCTTTAGCAGGAGGTTTGGTTGGTTGTTTTGCTGAGGAGCTGGGCTTCTCTTGTGACTGCGCAGTCCCTGGGAGAGAGGACGCAGTTCTACTTGGAGGTGTTCCGGTGTGGGGTTTTCTGTAGGAGTTTCAGTTGCTATCCAGAGGAGAGGATCAGTCCTTGCCAGTAGGAGGTTTCCTGAGGAGTTTGTGGCACAGTTTCAGCTATTATCATTTGGCATCTGCACTGAGCCTTGTAGAGGCAACGTAATTCCTTGAGGAGAGTTTCTTTGGTGATTTTCGGAGGCTAACCATTTTTTATATGGTTTTTTGGGTTTTGTCCAGGGTGGTGAGTACAGGTGGTCTGCATATTTTCATCTCATTCTGGCAGGGGGATCATCCCCTAGTTTCAGTCCAATCCAGCAGCAGGAGTTTTACGACAGTTTTCCAGCAGCTGGGATGCAGTTTCTTATAGCAGCCATTTCCTGTCGTTCTGAGAGAGTTCTTCACTTGCCTTGAGCAAGAATAGGTGCTATCATTCTAATCATCTACTGTATTTTATTATATTCTCAGATTAATAAAATGGCTTAGCATTCCCAACATTTTTATGAGTATTTGCTTTATGTTCTATTTCTGGCATTTTCTATATTGTCGTATGCTTGTATTGCTGTCTATTTCCCTTTCGGGATATTACAGTGGTATCAGAGCATAGATCTGGCTCAGCCTGTGGAGCTAGCAGTCTATGACACCGAGGGATAAACCCTACATCTGTTACAGAGGTAGGAAATACAGAGACATTGAGCGTAGGTTGGAGAACACCTACGGAGAGGGAGACTGTGTTCGAGTGGTGGACACGGATCAGGAGCAGCCTGTGACAGATACAGAGTAGGAGTAGCCTGTGGTGGATGCAGAGCAGTAGGGTCCTATGGCAGGGGACGATGATGATGCGAGGAGATATAGGGAAATGCTCCTAAAATCAGTACAGGATCTATCGAGACAGATGGAGACGATGGGGCAGAGATTTGCTGCCATTGAGGCTAGACAGCGTGAAACCCGACAGGGGTGACTATTTTGCAGAGTACCAGGCATACGGGCAGGAGTTCAGAGATGCTATCTCGTTCAGAGACTATGTTCAGCTCCAGTGGGACAGAAGACCCCGCGATCATCACAAAGAGCACCGGCATCATCATGATGGAGACAGTCACCACACAGCTAGCAGATTTCATTTGCCCACGTTTGATGGTTCATCAAATAGTTAGGCAAAGTATTGGGTGGAGAAGCTGGACATCTATTTCCAGCTTAACCAGATGTTGGAGGCAGAGGCCATTAAGTTGGCGACATTACATTTGGATGGTGAGGCCCAGGACTGGTGGTTTCACGGGATGACGACACTCGGGCATTCCACAGTGACCACATATGCCGAGTTTACTAGGAGGGTGATAGAGCGTTTTGATTGGAGGGATCAGGAACAACACTTTGTTGAGCTGACAAGGCTCAAGCAGACTGGGAGCCCAGAGACTTACATTGCGGATTTATTGAGGGTTTTAGTGCTGGTGCCAGATCTATCCCCAGCTCGGATGATCTACATGTTTGTAGAGGGATTAGCAGAGCCACTTTGTGGCCTAATCAGGTCGACTAGACCAGCTACACTTTAGAATGCTATCAGCAGGACCCGAGATTTATAGGATGTCTTACCCAGGACTCGGATGCCTTATCCCCAGAGACAGGCTTTCCAGCCTAAGGGGAAGGACGCGAGGATTCCGCCTCCCAAGGGGAATCCCGGACGGATGTAGGTGGATGATGAGGCTAGGAGAGAGCTGAAGAAGAAGCGGTTGTGCTTCACCTGCCAGGAGCCGTGGGCACCAGGACATAGATGTGCTGCTAGGAAAGCACATTTCATTGAGGTTTTCTCCGAGAACAGCGAGGAAGAGGATGAGGAGGATGATGTGGAGGCAGGATATTGTCATGCAGTGCAAGATAATTTGCCACCTCCACCACCACCAGCAAGTGGTATGTCATTTGCACCTACTGGAGGAGCCCTTGCAGCATTGCGGGGAGTTCCCAAGTATTTGACGCTGCGCGTACGGGGGACAGTGCGTGGCCAGTGAGTATTAGTCTTGGTCGATAGTGGGGCAACCCACAACTTCATCGATGCGCATATGGTTGAGCAGAGAGGTATACAGACTAAGAGCTTCGATGGATTTTCAGTTTTGGTCCCAGGAGATCAGACCATGGTGTGTGCTCGATATGTTCCTGAGTTATCAGTGACGATGGGCACCTATACATTGACAGATCACTTTCTTGTGGTCGATATTCCGGACACCAACATGATACTGGGTGTTCAGTGGCTTATCACTCTAGGGAAGGTCACGACGGACTGGAAGGCCATAGAGATGGAGTGGGATGATGCCAAGACAGGGAGGCATGAGAAGATACGAGGACAGCACACATATCCACCTCAGACTGTTTCGGCTCATTGGATGGAGGCAACCTTCCGTAAGGGAGACATAGAGTGGGCAGTAGAGCTGCGGGCATCAGAGGCAGTGACTACAGGACAGGCAGTGCACCCAGAGGTACATACCATTCTTGAAAGGTATGCTATGGTATTCGGGGATATTCTGCCAGGGCAACCACCGAATCGGGGGTTTGAGCATACCATTGAGCTGGAGCAGGGTATACAAGCAGTGATCACCACACCCTATAGGCATCTCAAGGCCTATCAACATGAGATTGAGCGAGCTATTCAGGAGTTGCTGGCCCTTGGGCACATTTGGCCGAGCACGAGTCCTTTTGCTTCTTCTGTGGTGTTGGTGAAGAAGAAGGACGGCACATTGCGGATGTGCATTGACTACAGGGCTCTGAACAAGAAGACCCTAAAGAACAGGTACCCCATTCCCAGGATCAATGAGTTGATGGACGAATTGAGAGGAGCACAGTTCTTCTCAAAGATTGATTTGAGATCTGGGTACCATCAGATTTGCTTGAGGGAACAAGACATTCCCAAGACTGCCTTCAGGTGTCATTATGGGCACTTCGAGTTTCTAGTTATGCCTTTTGGGCTGACCAATGCACCTGCCACCTTTCAGTCGTGCATGAACCATATCTTGCGCAGTCATCTGAGGAATTTTGTTATGGTCTTATTTGATGACATACTCATATATAACAGGATTTGGGAGGAGCATCTCCAACATATTGAGACAATATTACACATCCTGGAGGAGCAGCAGTTCTATGCCAAGCTCTCCAAATGTGAGTTTGGGTTGATGAAGATGTTGTACTTGGGGCATATCATAGGAGTGGACAGAGTGAGAGTCCACGAGGAGAAGATCCGGGCCATTAGATATTGGCCAGAGCCGAGGAACGTGACCGAGCTTCGCGGATTCATTAGCATTTGCACATATTACAGGAAGTTCGTCAAGGGTTTCTCACAGCTCGCTGCACCCCTCATAGATTTGACAAATAAGGGGGCATTCAATTGGTCAGATACAGCACAGCGAACCTTTGATAGGCTCAAGGAGGTGATGAGTAGCTGCCCCATGCTTGCATTTCCGGATTTCACGCAGCCATTTTTCTTGGAGTGCGATGCGTCGGGAGAGGGGATTGGTGCAGTATTGATGCAGGGTGGTCACCCCATAGCCTTTGAGAGCCGGAAGCTCCTTCCGCATGAGAGGTTGTATTCCATATATGACAAGGAGATTTTGGCCATCATGCATGCATTGGCCAAATACTGGCAGTATTTAGTGGGCAATAGATTCAGGGTGAGGTCAGATCACAACAGCCTCAGGCTCTTTCTGGAGCAGAAGCAGTTGCAGGAGAGGCAGCAGAAGTGATCAGTAAAATCCAAGCCTATGACTTTGACATTGAGTATGTCAAAGGCAAGAATAACATGGTAGCAGATGCCCTTTCACGTAGACCGGCCACGTTATCTCTTATGAGCTTGGACACAGATTGGAGGGCTCGACTGTTGGTGGAGTACTCCAAGGACAGGTTTGCATGTGAGGTGCTGGATGGACAGGTAGCAGATGACAGGTACAGGGTGGTCGATGAGATCATCTATTACAAGGATAGGATCTTCTTTACTGAGGGATCTCAGCTTAAGAAGAAGATACTCCATGCATCACATGATTCCCCACTGATTGGCCACCAGGGGTTTACCAAAACCTACAGGGCCATTAGAGAGAGCTTCTCATGGAAGGGCCTCAAGGAGGACGTACTCCAGCATGTCAGGGAGTGTGATGTTTGTCAGAGGAACAAGGGAGATATGAGCCATCCCGCAGGGTTGTTGCAGCCTCTTCCCATTCCAGAGGGGAAATGGGAGAGCATATCGATGGACTTCATCACAGGGTTGCCCATGGTGCAAGGCAAGGATTGTATCTTTGTCGTCGTTGATCGACTGACAAAGTACGCGCAATTTTTCGCCATATCCGCGCATTACACAGCAGCACAGGTAGCCGAGATGTTCTTTAGGGAGATTTTCAGACTGCATGGTCTTCCTAAGACCATTATCAGTGACAAGGACAACCGCTTCATGGGCGGATTTTGGCAGGAGCTTTTCCGGCTAGTGGGGACAGAGTTGACACCGAGCACTAGTTATCACCCACAGACGGATGGAGAGACGGAGATAGTTAACAAGTGGCTGGAGGGCTACTTGCGTAACTATGTCAGTGGGCAGCAGTGAGAATGGCTGAAGTGGCTGCATTTGGGAGAGTATTGCTACAACACGACGCATCACATGTCCATTGGTATGTCACCGTTCTATGCTTTTTATGGGTATCATCCTTTGTCTTTTGTGGACGTGATGTTTGGTATTAGCAGGGCTCCGAGAGCCAAAATTTGGATCCAAGAGAGTCAGGACATCCTCCGAGCTCTCAAGGATAACATGGCCATGGCACATAACCAGCAGAAGATGTATGCTGATAGATATCGGGTAGAGAGACAGTTTGAGGTAGGAGACTTAGTCTACCTACGATTACAGCCATACTGAAAGTCATCACTTAAGCATAAGGGGGCTGAGAAGCTCAAGCCCTGCTTTTATGGGCCGTACAGGGTGATACGCAGGATTGGACAGGTTGCATATGAGTTAGAGCTGCCCCAAGGTAGCAAGATTCATAATATTTTTCACGTATCATGCCTGAAGAAGGCATTGGGACAGCAGGTGATAGTCACGAATGAGTTACCACCCACGGATGATGAGGGGCATCTGGTGTTGCAACCAGAGGCTATTATTGATACTCGGGAGATCCAACTACGGAGCAGGACGGTCCGGGAATTCTTGGTGAGGTGGAAGAATTCGCTGGATGAGGATGCCACTTGGGAGGATGAGAAGATTCTGCAGCATCCATCACTTCAGTTGCTTGAGGACAAGCAACATTTTGCCGGGGGAGACTGTAATATTCCTAATTAGCAGCAGCTAATTGGAATATTCAATTTTTGTATAGTTTTTCCAACTATAGTCTATTAATAAATAAAAAGTGAGAGGAGGGGCCTAACTCACTTAAATTAAATAAAGTGTTTCCCTAGTAGCACAACGTTATAACTTATGGGGAGCCATGGGGGTCCAACACCATGCAGAGGAGGGGGCCCACGTAGCCTCTAGGAGCTTCTGCACAGTTTGATGAGGAGCACGTGGAGGAGAGGGAGACCACGTTAGGGTTTTGGAGAGGGGCCAGCGTTATAAAAGGAGGGGAGAGCCTTCTCATTTGGCATTCTTGTTGTTGATGATATTTGAGCTAGACTATTGTCTTCTTGAGCACGCTGGCTGTTTAGCCTGTCTACAGCACTGTTTAGTGCGTTGAGTGTCTCCGGTCGGAGATCTCACCCTTATCCCTGGGGGACTTCGAGTGCCTGCTCGGGTAAGGTCATTTCTTCAGTCTTTAGCGGGAGGTTTGGTTGGTTGTTTTGCTGAGGAGCTGGGCTTCTCTTGTGACTGCGCAGTCCCTGGGAGAGAGGACGCAATTCTACTTGGAGGTGTTCCGGTGTGGGGTTTTCTGCAGGAGTTTCAGTTGCTATCCAGAGGAGAGGATCAGTCCTTGCCAGTAGGAGGTTCCTAAGGAGTTTGTGGCACAGTTTCAGCTATTATCATTTGGAATCTGCGCTGAGCCTTGCAGAGGCAGCGTAATTCCTTGAGGAGAGTTTCTTTGGTGATTTTCGGAGGCTGACCATTTTTTATATGGTTTCTAGGTTTTGTCCGGGGTGGTGAGTACAGGTGGTCTGCAGATTTTCAGCTCATTCCGGCAAGGGGATCAACCCCTAGTTTCAGTCCAATCCAGCAACAGCAGTTTTATGGTAGTTTTCTAGCAGCTGGAATGCAGTTTCTTATAGCAGCCATTTCATGTCGTTCTGAGAGAGTTCTTCACTTGCCTTGAGCAAGAATAGGTGCTATCATTATGATCATCTACTGTATTTTATTATATTCTCATATTAATAAAATGGCTTAGCATTCCTGGCATTTTTATGAGTATTTGCTTTATGTTCTATTTCTGGCATTTTCTATATTGTCGTATGCTTGTATTGCTGTCTATTTCCCTTTCGGGATATTACATACAAGGCCTCCCAATAGAGTCTACCATCTATTAATGAGTTTTTGGCCTCTATGTAATCTCTATATAACTTTGTAGACCATATTTTAAATTGAATTCAACTAGAATTCAAGCTACAAATATCTGAATGTTATTTTTTATGATCTATATATATATCTAAAATATTACAAATACTATATATTATACTCCTTATTAATTTATCAAACCAACATTTTGATGGGATAACTGATAGTTTTACCGGCATTGAATGTTTAAAAAATGATTCTAGTCTTTAGTCAAATCAATCATTCTATTTCTTTACAACCAATAAAGACATTCCATATTAGCAATGCTTCTTCAAAACCCTTTTAATGCCAATATTTGAGTATAAAAGAGACATATCCATCCTTTGGAGGTGGAACATAGAAGAATTCCTCTAAACTATAATTTTGTTGGCTCTTAACCAATAGCTTAAATTTTTCCATTTGTCCCCAATAAAACCTACCAGCTAGAACCTAGAATTCCAACATTTGATCAAGGTAAATATCCTCCCCAATATCCATATTTATTAGTTCCTTTATCCTCCTCACACACCTTCTAGGCTTCTTACTGATTTTTTTAGTGAGGTCCACCTCTCCACTCCTCACTGGTTCAATTCCACCCAAATCTCATAGATCTAGGGATCTCCTAAGAAAAACTAGCCTCCAATTCTCATCTACTTGATTTGGACCCTTCAAAATAGGCTTAATATTATATTAATATACTCTTCTAAATTCACTAATGTATTTTACCCTAATGCAGATATTTTCACTTTTCATCATCTAAATTCACTAATGTATTCTACCCTATTACATATATTTTCACTTGTCATCATCTAAATTCACTAATGTATTCTACCTTGATGCATATATTTTCACTTTTCATCATCTAGTGAGAATGATTGTTGTATTTAACTTTATTCTCTTTAGCTAAAATTCCTTTACCATCTTCTATTACTACTTCAACCAAATCCTTAATCTCATTATCTCCACATTGTTTTTCTTTGACTTATTCGTGCATGTTAAGAGATCTATTAATTTTTGGATCTACCTCCCTAATGTTCTCCAAATATTTTTCCTTTTGTACCAAGATCTATTATAATATACCTAAGGAGGTAATTTGGGAAGATAAATAATGTAATTGGTGGGTAATAATAGCTTCATCATGTAGTTAGAGGGAATACTATAATAATGATGAGTAGTTGAAAAAAATCCCAAGGAATGATCATGAGAAAGGATATATAAAAAGAGTATCATTTTTCTATGTATAATTTGAAGAGAGTGGTTATAGATATGAATTAATATAAAAAAAAATATTTAATTTCAAAAGAAATATTTTGGATCAAAATCTAGGAATTGAAGATATTGTTGATTTGAGACTAGTGATTTTTTTTTTTTTTTGTGATGGATATGCATAGTGTAAAACACATATATTTTAATCGCGAAAATATATCACAACAAGACCTTTTCTACTAGAAGTAACATGATGATGTAATTTCAAGATTTTTGTCATAAGAGAGTTTTGATTAATATTGTGAGTGTTACCTCATTTAAATTCTGCTTCCCTAAAATCCTAGTTACACAAATGGAGCTTCATTGAAAAATAAGCTATTTTATTTTAAGCCCTGATTTTATTTGTGAGGTTTTTCCCAAGAAAATATGTATTTTATAGGAAATTTTGATGATTTTAGTGTTGAAAAATACATAAAGTGATAGAAGTCAAAACAATGATTGTTTTGGAAACAAGATCTCTAACTTAATGTAAGGTATGAAATGACCATATGGGATGAGTTGCCTTACTCTAAGGGGAAATTCAATATTTTATATGAATAATATAAATAAATAAATATTTTGACAAGTGGTCCTATGCCACTGAAAAATATACAAAGAGAACGAGATGTTTATTTTCATACAAAAACTTCTTATTACATGTTTCTAGATGTATTCAACATTATAAGGTTATTATATCTAGTAATTCTAGTTGGAAGTATAATTTCATCCATGTTGGCTTAGCTTGAAATATAGGATGTTCTTGAAAATCATATCAAGAGAACATAGGTTGAGGGTAAGAATGTTCAACTTTTTAAAGTTTTGAAGATTACTTGAATCAATAGATTTTTCATTTATTTTTTCATGATATGGTTATGGATGATGTGGATATTATTATTGGATATCATCAGATGGAATCAATGTGTATGGTTAATATTAATCTATAAAAAGAGTTTACAAATATTTGGTACAAGAAAAAAAATCACATGATAACATGTTTTTCTTATTAGCTCAATTTCACTCAAAGCTCATAAATTTAGAGGTCTCCCAATAATATTTGGTAGCTCATTCTCATATGATAGAATTAGCTCCTTGAAATTAACCTTGTTACTCGACAAATCAACTCTTTTAGCTTCACTAACTTGGTATACCCCAATACATCTATCTAAACCTCCTATTACCTAGTCAAAATTATTGATCTAATTGACTCTACTTTCCTTGACTAGATTTCCTTTATAATATCCTATTACTACCAAAATCATTATAATTATTTCCTTTGCTAAATATGTACATGAAAACTATGTTAATTTTTGTATCCAATACCCTAATATTCTCCAAATATTTCTCTTCGGGTCCTAAGAGTCACTGGGTCTTGACTTTACCTCTAGGAGATGGAGGCCCAATGGAAATAAAAACTTCCACCGTTGTATGAATAAATTGAATAGAAGCTATCCCTCTAAAACTTAATCCTTATGGTATTCTAATTTCCATAAATATTTAAATTTATATTTATATCAACCTCTATTTTATATATTAAATTAGTATATTTTTGTAATTAATTTAAATTATAATTATAATTATAAAAAAACAATATTTTTAAGTAAATTTATGTTTTAGTATAAATATTTTGAGTTAAATCTTAAGTTTATTCTTTTCTTTAATAATTCACATATTCATATTGATAGATATCTATAAGGATTTTCCCTCATGAAAATATGTTTCCTCTATGTGTATCACGAAACCCAGAGATCAGAGACCACTACATCTATGTAATATTTGTACTAGGCAGATCCACCCAAACTGATCACTTCCTATTAGCTCAACCACGGAGCTTGACCCCGAGGTTGTCAAGAGAATTAAATCCATTACCTCTCAATAACAAACATGCTTTAACAATGGAAACTTTACCAATCAAGCTAACCCTCATAACTTTGTCCCTGATAAAAATCTTATCAAAATAAATAACTAATTTTTATTAATAAAAATATTTGGAAAATGAAAATGTAATATGAATATATATGAAAAAAATATGGTATTTCTCATTGTTAGTTGTTGTTTTACCTATAATAACTTCCTCTCTATTGTGCCGAGAGGCGCATTCTACAACCAAGTATGAACCGGATGTGTAAGTATGTCGGAAGCCAAAAAAAAACTAAATAAAATAAAAAAATAAAATCTAAATAATGTCTGCTTAAAAAATCACTTAGATAACCATATAAATCCACAATTAAAAATTCATTAAAAATAAATTTAAACAATATAAATTTAAAATATGAAGATATTTATGAACACTCAAAAAAAGATATGGTAAATAAATATAAATATAAATAAACTAGAGGTATGGTAAATAAATAAAAATATAAATAAACCATAGTTATGGTAAATAAATAAAACCTCTTTTTATTATTACTCCCCACGTATGGTAAATAAATAAAAATATAAATAATCTAGAAGTATGGTAAATAAATCAAATCAGTTTTTATATTTACTCCATAAACCTCTATATTTACATTAACTCAGAAAAGAGGTTTTATTTAGGTGAAGCCTATGAGCCAAATACCATGGGACAAATTATTATTGATACCATGAACCAAATTATTATTAATACCATACAAAAAACATATTATTAAACCTATTATTATTATTATTATTATTATTATTGTTAAATCTAATATTCATATTAATATATCATAATATTAATATTATTAAATTTAATAACTTAAGATATATATATATATATATATATATATATATATATATATATATATATATATATATATATATATATATATATATATATATATATATGGGAGTAAATAGTTCAAAGACTTATGATAAAGGTGGAAAAATAGGGGGAATGACAAGGAAGAGATGGAGATAAACTGAAGGAGAAAGGTGAGGAGGAATGAAGAGAGAGAGAGAGGGAGAGGAGTGAGAGAGATAGAGAGTGGTAACAGAGGGATATGGAGACATAAATATGGAGGTGGGACAGAGAGAAGGAGATGGGATCAGAGAGAGAGACAGAGAGAGAGAGAGAGGTTGAGAGAGGAAGGTTGATAGGAGGAGGAGAGAGGGAGGGAAGAAGAAAGGCATAGATTGTGAGAATTGGAGAGAGAGGGAGTGGCAAGGGAGATATGGAGAGAGGGCGTGTATATTTGGGGGTGAGATAAAGAGAGATATGAGTGATGGAGGCAAGGCAAGAGAGAAAGGGAGAGGATTGGAGGGAAGAGAGAGAGAGAGAGAGAGCAGGGGGGAGGTGGGATAGAGGGAGGAGGGAGAGAGAGGACTTGAGAGAGGGGAAGAGAGTGATGGGGAAGATAGAGGATTGTAGGGGTGAGAGAGAGAGAGAGAGAGAGTGATGGGGGAAGAGAGAGAGAGGAAGGAGAAGAGAATGGAATTGAAAGAGAGGAGGAGAGAGGGATGGATAGAGAGATGGAGTTGGAGGGGGAGAGAGAGATGGATAGAGAGATGGAGCTAGATGGGGAGAGAGGGAGGGAAGAATAAATACATAGATAGTGAGTAGTGGAGAGAGAGAGAGGGAGTGAAAAGGGAGATATGGAGAGAGTGTGTGTGTGTTTGGAGGTGAGATAAAGAGACAAACAAGGAGAGATGGAGATAAGGGGGGAGAGAATGAGAGAGGGAGAGGCATATAGTAACAAAGTTGGAAGGTGAATATAGAGAGAGAGAGAAAGGTGGGAGAGAAATGAAGAGAGACAGTGAAGAGAGGTAGGTAAAGTGAGATGGAGATCGAGGGAGAGAGAGAGGGAGGTAAGAATACAGACATAGAGAGTGAAAGGTGGAGAGAGAGAGAGAGAGAGAGAGAGAGAGAGAGAAGGAATATGGAGAGAGAGGGAGAGAGGATAGCATGAGGGAGAGGGAAAGGAGGAGGGACTGATAGATAGACAAATTGGAGAAAGAGAATGTATGTTTTGAGGTTGATATAGAGAGACAAGGGGATATAGAGATATAGATGGAAGGTGAAGATAAAGAAGAGATAGATGGAGAGAAAGAGGGGGGGACAAAGAAATTGATAGATATAGAGTGAGAGAGAGTGTGTGTTTGGCAGGGTGAGATAAAGAGACAAAGAAGGAGAGATGGAGGGGGGAGAGAGGGAAGAATATTTCTTGCACTAGATGCATTGATTTCATTGTAGATGGTGATTTCTAATCCTTTTTTATTGCTTGCACTAGATTAATTGATTTTAGTGTAGATGTTGATTTCTAATGATATTGATTACTCACACTAGATGCATTGATTTCAATGCAAATGATTTCTAAAATCAACTTTTTTCCCTTTTTTGAGAAAAAATTTTCATTTTTTTCGGTTCTTCAACTTTCTGCAAACTCTAACAATTTTTCTGTGCAGAATTTCATTTTGCGATAAAAATAAAAGTTGTGAGAAATTTTGTTAGCTTTATATTACTTATTTTTTGAAATTTTTTTATGCAGATTTGATATGTCAACTTAGTGTTTCTTTGAGTGTGTGTTTCTTAACAATCAAAGGATTCATAAGAAGTCATGTTATGAGGCAATGTTGTATTCATTGAAAATTTGTGTTTTTGAAAAAACAAAATGTGCTACAACAATCTAGACAGATTCTACCTTGTTTTCGACATATTTACAAAGCTAATGGATGCATATCATAATTACTAGAATTTTTTGAACTGGTCCAATACGAAAAACTACGTATTTTGGATATGTTTCACGTCGCAAGAAATTTCTTAACATATAATTTATAAACTAAAAATATAAAAGCTACCCATTAGAGATGACGAACCAATGTAATGCCCCATAATTTTTTCAATTTTTTTTACAATGTTTTTTGGGAGATAAAAAATTTTGATTTCACTGAATCACAATGACCCTCAGAAATTGTTTGCACCCATTTTATTAGAAAAATAATTAAAATTAATAAACGTTTATGAAATTCCATTAAAGTTATATTTCCTGAAAGTAGATTCAATTCTGAAAATGCTTGTCTTGGTTCCGATAGTTAATTAACAACCTTTCATGGAGTTTAATCAGTCCAAAGTTGCAGAACTGTTTTCAGAGCCTAGTTTTTGCGTAATTGGTGATGCATTAGTTTGGCCGAACTTTTAGTCCAAGTTCGGCCGAACTATTTTTTCTGCTTAAGACTCGTTAAATCTAACTTTTTAATAGTTCGACCGAACTTTTGATCAAAAGTTCGGCCGAACTATTGTATAACTCTCCGTCGGCCGGAAAATTTTGCGGAGCCCCCTACTAAAACACATTTCGCTTCAATATAAATTGCCATGAAATGATTCACAATTTTTGCACATTTCGCACACTTCATCTCATTTTACAAAGATTTTGGTTTGGGTTCAAAAACTTTTCTTCAAAGTTTGGGTTTAAGAACATTTCTTGGAAGCAAATTGATTTTTTGGAAGAAATTTCTTGGAGGTTTCATTTCTTGGAGATTTCTTCAAAGTTTGGGTTTAAGAACATTTCTTGGAAGCAAATTGATTTTTTTGAAGACATTTCTTGGAGGTTTCTTCAAAGTTTGGGTTTAAGAACATTTCTTGGAAGCAAATTGATTTTTTGGAAGACATTTCTTAGAGGTATGTACGTGTTTTGAGTTGAAGTAAATCTTTTGAGCTTCGTTTCATTTTTCTAAAACATTTTTCTCTCAAATTTTTTAAAGTGTGTGTTTTGGATTGGAGTATGTATTTTTTACAAAAAATTTACACTAAATTTTTTTAAATTAAATCTTTTGTGATATTTTTTGTAATTGAGTTATTGTCTAATTTTTTGAAGGAAATTTTTTGAACTTCATACCCTATTATCATGGGAAATCAAAGAACTTGTGCGAGAAAATATGATCGAAAAAGAGACCCTGAGGCACGTAGAGAAGAAATGAGACAATCTCGCAAAAGAAAGTTAGAAGCCCTCTCAAATATTGAAGAGGAAAATCAACCTCAAGCAGAAATTGAAGCAGGTATGTAAATTTAAATATTATGATCTATTGATATATTTAAAATTTTCCTAATGTAAAATGTGAAGCTTAATTTTTATTTGATGAACTAATTTGAAAAATATTTTGTTTAATGTAAACAGACAGAGATATTCCTCAAAATATTGAAGAAGAAAATCAACCTCAAGCAGAAATTGAAGCAGGTGTGTAAATGTAAATATTATGATCTATTGATATATTTAAAATTTTCCTAATGTAAAATGTGAAGCTTAATTTTTATTTGATGAACTAGTTTGAAAAATATTTTGTTTAATGTAAATAGACAGAGATACTCCTCAAAATATTGAAGAAGAAAATCAACCTCAAGCCGAAATTGAAGCGGGTATGTAAATGTAAATATTATGATCTATTGATATATTTAAAATTTTCCTAATATTTATTGACATAGTTATTAATTTAGTGATTTATTGAATATGTACTATTTTTTAGAATATGTACAGATGTAATCACTATCGATAATGAGACGTTAGAAAATGTTGACACTCACATATATGGAGATAAAAAACCTGACCATGTTATACGATATCGTGTCAACCGCATTTTTGAAGAGTATTTCTTAAATGAGCAAGTGACAGTTCATGATCAAATGTTGAAAGGTCTCCTATCATTAAGGAAATTAAAAGAAGCAACGACACTATTGGGTATTCAAAAATAAACCAAAGATAAAAAAAAAAATGAATGAAGAGGTGATAAAAAATATTAGTGCTATAAAGTCAATTAAGAGATCTAGAGATAAAGACGTTTCAAATATATGTAGAGAAATACAGATGGCAATAGTTTCACCAAGTACTTAAGAGAATCGTTTGATAACATCTATGGCATGAGCACTGGGAACCTCACGAAAAACTCTGCACAAACATCGAAAATTTCGACTACAAATAGATGTAAATGATGAACTCGCTTGTTGGAGAGCCATTTGTAGGCAACCATACAAAGATAGACTTGGAGAAAATGTTAAAAAAATAATATATGAATATTGGAAGAACAATTCACATGTTTCACCAACTGCAAGACATGTGATGCGAAGAAGAATAGCATGGAATCAGTACGAAGAACATGAAAAACATCTCTTGGAAACCACTCAGATAGAGTTATTCAACAATTTCAAAAAAGAGAATCGTCAAATTCATGTTTCACTCAGTGCTTTTGTTCAAAAAAAACCATGGTATGTAAAACCTATCACTGTACGCGACACTTGTTGTTGTCATTATCATGTGGAATTTGAGTTATATTATGACACATTCCTTGATTTTGGTAGAACATTATGGAAGGATTCACCTCCTCCTTCCACTATCCGTGAATTCATATCTCAAATTCTATGTGAAAGAGAAAGCGATGAACTATTTTACAAAAAAAAATGTCTTGGTGGTAAAAAATGTGATGATTGTGGAAATTTGACTAAATTTCAAAACAAATATCATATTGATATAAATGATCAATCATTTTCCAACATGAAAGTGAAATGGAAGAGATATGAATATATTGGTACATTGATTCAAGGTGCAAATAGTGTTAAAAGAATCGAATTACGAGAAGACGAAATTTCTCTGATAGACTTTTTGAGAAAGTTTGAGGCAGAAATTTACAAATACACCAAGCATTCCCATAGAGCTCGTTGGAAAGACTTGCAATTCAAAAAATCTCATGAAGTTTTTCCACCAAGGACCATTTTGTCAGTGCTTGATTTTGCAGAAAACTACACATTTGTTCCACAAAAAGAAATCCAGAGTGAATACTATCATTCTGACCAAGTCTCCATGCTCGTCCATATTCTATATAGACATGATGAACAAAATGTCGATCATATAGAAAGCACGAGTGAAAATCGACATATAATTAAAGAATATCACTTTTATATCAGTGACGATCGTACACATGATACATGTTTTGTACAACATTGTTTTGGAAGAATTTATGATTCATTGAAAGATCGTGGAATAACATTCAATGAACATTAGATATGGTCAGACGGATGCGCAGGTCAATTCAAATCTACACGATCATTCTTTTGGTTGTGTTGTCTTCATAAGAAAACATGCATTAAACATTGTTGGAATTTCTTTGAGACTGGCCATGGAAAAGGAGAACATGACGATGCAGGAGCATGCATAAAACGAGTACTTCGAAGATATCAAATGAACCACTCTGCACGCCAACTTGTGAACGCTGAAGAAGTTGTTCAATGGTGCATCACTACTCTAAGCCATGAGAAAAACCCATAAAGAGAAGTGCGAAGGTACATTCAATTTAATTTATATTGTAAATCTAATTTTAAACATTGTACATTTAGCATGCAATGATTATTTTTAATTGTATTTTGATATCATATTTACAAATTCTTTTTCTAATTTTCCATATAAAGGTTTTTCTGGCATATTGGAATCGGAGACGTAGATAGATCAATTGGAAATGACATGGAAACAATAAAAGGGACTCAAAAATTGCATTCAATTCAAACAAAGTTGTCCACAAATGTGTTTGCATTGGATAAAAGAAAATATTCTTGTTTTTGTGATGTTTGCATAGACAACACAAAATCCAATGAAGTTTGTGAAAAAAAAATGTATGTGAATGATTGGAAACATACAAAGCTAAATACAAAGGGCAAAATGTCTGTTGCAATGTTTGAAGAAATGCAATTAGAGGAAACTACAATATCATCCAATGATGATCGAGTTTCTGATCTTGTTAGAGAAGGTAACATTTGAATTAATTTCTAATGATTTAAAGATCTAAAAATAAATTTAAATATGCATAATTAAATGTTAAATTTATTTTATTGTGCAGGAGATGTTTTTGTTGTAATTGCACCTATTGACAACGATGAAAATGTGAAGTATTATTTGATGCGTTGCACCGAATGAAAAATGAAATTATTACAAGACTTTAATGATCACGGATTTCAGTATGACAGAGGGTCTATTATACTGAAAGGTTATTTTTTCAAACAAATATAGTTAATTCCATAGTTGCCAAATATAGTCACTTGGTGTCGGCAGCACGCATAAAGAGAAGTTTAATCGAAAGAAAAAAATAAAAGAAAATTAAGAAATGGAAAATGTCAAATCGATCATGAACGGATTATTGAAGATGGAATTCCATTAGAGTTTTTTTGAGTGAAGTGTCCAACAATTTATAATCTTTGGATTAAATATGTTTTAGAACTTCCATTACTCAACTAAAAATTGAGCTGCTTATGTTATTTGTGGTTTTCACATGTTACAAATTGTTTGGGTACAATCACGTGCTCTAGTATCAACTGAAAGTAGTTTTTCTATACATGTGCATTGATGAAAAATGTTATATGTATTGGAGATATATATATATATATATATATATATATATATATATATATATATATATATATATATATATATATATATATATTACAGAATGAAATTAATTGTTCTTGTATGTATTATATTATTGTTTTTTTCTTTTATATTTTGGAAACCGTATGGTACAAATTATTTCACTTTATTTTGTAAGGTCAGATTCGGTCCCCATATGGCCTAGCCTCCAAGGGACGAGATAACAAGTAGTTGTCCCCACTTGCCCGAATCTCAGCTTTTAAGTACAATTTTATTGTTTATGGCAGGCATCTTACATGATGTCCTAGCCAAGGATAGATTCTCTTTGTTTCAAGTTTCCGGTAAAAGTTGTCACCGAATGACCTACTAGGATATTATAAATACTATCTTTGTAAGATCATTTGGCATTCGTAAAATTTCAAAAGTCTTAGGCTGTCAATCAATTTAAAGTATCATTCACCCTAGGGAGTGTAAAATATTCAATGTAGGTTGGTGACGATGCTCACTCCTAGCTTGAAGCAGCTCCAATGACCAATTCTTTAATGAATTCCAATGCACTAGACCAAAGTTGGTGACCTACTTGTTTTTTCACCCAAGAAATTCCAAGGTACTCTTCTTACCTTTGGCCCCCAAAGCTACAATGGAGTTATAGGAAGGTGAAGAAATTTTTTTTCACTGATAGGAATTTGGTCACATCCCTAATCTCCCCTTATCAAAAAGTTCCTATCTACTACATTATCCAGCGTGTACTCAAGATCACTATTTCGTAATTAGAATATCACAATATCATAATTTCTCACAAAAATACATGGAATGCCATTATGACACTCATCTAACAATGGGGAGCTCAAAACCTAGAAAGCTCCTCGTCCCCTTAATAATAATGTGTTTAATTTAGTCTTTTAGGTGAGGATTAGGTGTGAATCTTGTTTTCACATACAAAATAATTAATTGTTTAATTCCATAAATTTGATTATTCACCAAAATACATGTCATATCCACTATTTGTCTCTCCTACAAATTCCCATTATTTTATTAAAATATGATTTTATCTCACCCAACTATCACATGTTCCTAAATTTACTCATAATTGTTCCCTATGCCCTAAATCTACTCCTAATTGTTCCCTATGCTGCTTTTCCCTTACTTATTTTTAGAAAGTTATTTTCCTAGATCCATCATAACTATGGATCTATCAAGCGCCGAGAGGGATCAAATATCTAGAGGTGCAAACCTCCTTTTTGAGTGCAAAACTTGAGGAAAGGTTTGCACCTCGAGAGATTTGATCCCTCTCGGCGCTTGATAGATCCGTAGTTAAGATGGATCTAGGTTGGTTTCAGTCGTGTGCAACCAAGGAAAAACTATCGATAAACCATTTTAAATATGCTAAATATGTTTGAGATTTATCAAGTCATTTTAATTTTAATTTTTCTTAGTTACCTCAATTTGTTGAGATGATAAATATTGTAGAATAACTTTAATAATGGAAAATGATCAAATAAAATTTTTGAATGCAAAGTGACAATGTAATAATATTGAATGATAGAATGTGAATAATTAGAATGTAATCAATTACAAATAGCATTTATTGTGATCAATATTAAACTATTTTCTTCTTCTATTCTTATTGTCACCCTTATTAGTTTTGTCATCTTTCCATATCGATTATATTTAAAAGAAAGTAAAAATCATAAATCATAAACCATTTAAATATTTAGCTCGAACTCTTGTAGTAAACACCATACCTCAAGTCTCTCTTGCTCTCTAATATTATTAGGTTTAATTATTATAACACAAAAATTGTTCTACATTATCAATAATTTTTTGCGCTTACACTGAAATCAATGAGCACTATTAATCCAATGACTTTACAAGTAATGTACCATCATACATGCAATTATATCAAATCAGAAATCAAAATATACAATGAAATCAATGGGGATTGTCTTGTTACAAGTAACATTTCAATTTACCACATGTGCAAATGTAGGTTGAAACCATCCAAAACTTTAAATTGTAGATTGAAACCATCCAAAACTTTAAGTTTTAAAACCCTTTTGATTATATATTGTGCAACATTAAAACATTAAACATTTAAATTTCATTAAATATCACATGCAAAATGTAGATTGAAACCATCCAAAACTTGAGTTTTAAAAACTTCACATGCCATGCCAATGATAATTCAACTATCCAAAAAAAAAATTTAACATTAAATATCACATGCCATATGTAGTTCAGATGACAACATTACTTCACATTCACATGCCAAAAGTACTAAAACCATCCAAAAATTAAATAAAACAAATTATATAATAACAATGTAATAAAATATGTCCAAAAATTGTAAATCTCACAAGTATCAAACTGTATCAAGTTTAAAAAATTTTAAAACCATCTAAATTTTGAAATCAAATCTACTGTAAATCATGTCCATCAAATGGAGGATCTAGCGTCTTCCCTACTAGGGTCTCAGTCTGCACCCTATCCTGTGAATAGGAAACCTACATACACAATGCACATGTACTTGAACATTAAAATTTGAAGTTTTAAAAATGAATGAGAGTATATATATATATATATATAACTTCATGTAAAAAACAAAATATAACAAAAAAATCATGCAATACCTCGTAAGGTTCCCTCTCCATTTGATGAACAGGTTCTCCCATAGAAACATCTGCAGTGGTAAACTGTACAATATACATGTACAGTTAAATGTATATATATATAAATTAAAAACTTTAAAATGAAAATGCACATGTACATATATAAAGTTATTTTCAATAATATTAAAAAAAGGAACTAAAGACAACTTCTTCAAATGTTGTGGATGTTCCTATCTCCGTCTCTAGAGTCCTCGGATTAAAGAAATCTTCTATAGGAACCTAAATTCAAAAAATTTTAAATAACTCAAAATATAGATCTCTCTCTCTCTCTCTCTCTCTCTCTCTCTCTCTCTCTCTCTCTCTCTCTATATATATATATATATATATATATATATATATATATCAATTTTTAATGCAGACTTTGGTGTGTCTATATATGTAAAAACATATACAAATTTCAACACATGAAAAATGTATCAATACATCTTTCATTTAATATCTCCAGTGTCAGAAAATTTGCATCTAGGAAGAAGAAGGTATCTACCATCTAAAATATCAGACGAATTGGTACCTATTAAAACATTTTATCAAATTATATATATATATATATATATATATATATATATATATATATATATATATATATATATATATATATATATATATATATATACATGTGTGGTAACAATTATTTATTTTAGAGTCACTTAAAAAACACTAACATACATATGCCAACATATCATGATGGTCAGACCCATCTGCATCGTTTGAACCGGAGGTCCCGAACGTAATATTAACATTTTCATCACGCATCATGCCTAAAAACTGCAAATGGTGTTTTAACATATAATCATACATTAAATTAGATTAATGTAAACATACAAATAAATGTATACATGTACATACACATGTATTTATTACAAATTGTACACATGTATATGTAAAAATAATTTCAAACCCTAAGGTCACTAACATATGTTGTTTCCTCTTCTGTGAAATTAGATACTTCTGGACAAACTAAACAAATTATTTTTGTTGAGAGATCTTCAACATTCATGTTGTGTATGAAATCTCTCTCTTACTCTGGTCACATGTTTAATTGTATTAATTTCACGTGCTCTTTATCAAATTAATAATATACAAACTCCTCAATATATATGGACATTATAATCTTCTTTCTTCATCTCTTGCTTCTGACTTGTTTGAAATGCTGCATCTCGTCCAAGGTTTCGACTTGGCGCAGTCTGACTCACCAATGGCGGCTCAGGGCGAGGCAACTCCACATCTTGCTTAGCACCCTTACGTTGATATAATCGACCTCTCCCCGGGCCAAAAAATTCTGAAGGAAGGTCATTGTAGTCGGGTTTCATACCCAAAAAAAATTCTGCATAAAACATTTGTGCAAAATAAACAGGAACCTCATCGTTCCATGGAAGCCTTCCAAAGGCCGCAAGATGTCGATCATACAAATAACTAGCTTTTTCTGGGTGCTTGAAATACTGCACCTTCAACATTTTTCTTTTTGGCCCTTCCTTATAATTAAACATTGACTTGGCCTCTGCTCTTGTAACTTTTTGTTTTATGTCTTGCCATTTATCGGGACCTATCACTGTTTCTTTTCTCTTTCTCATCAATTCTACAAACGAATCAATCGTTGGCTCCAAATTTCTGTACACATTTACCATTTCGCCCAATGAATGTGTAACTATTTCGAGGCTTTGTCTACTCTCAACAGGTAGAGACAAAGCCACGAGATCTCTTTACAATTTTTCATGAAGGTTTCACTTTGGTACATTCACATGTATTAGTTTCTTATCAGTATAATAATTAATCTGGTAGATAAGTTGTGATGGGTTGACAGCCTTCTTCTTGAATGTAGCGCGCTGCCCTGCGTCTATTTTGACCACTGGCTCGAACATTTTCAGCCTCTGCATCAATATATATAAAATTTCGTATATTAGAAAAAACACGTGTAAAAAATTTGTACAAATTTAATGAAAAAATATTGAAATTGATGGCAACCTTGATGTTGTTGGTTAACATCTTCTCCAACATGACCCTGCTGAGAACCAGCCCCAGAATGATGTTGCTGAGAACCAGACCCACAATGACCCTGTTGAGAACCAGCAACGGTTGATTGGCCTTCGGGGGAATAAATATCACCCCCTTCCCGCAACCTTCTACCACTCATACCTCGACCGGCTGAACCTTGGCCATGCTCCATGGATGGAGTTGAAACCCTTCTCCTCTTACCTCCTAAAAAATAAAATATGAAACTTATTAACAACTAAATTAACTCAAAGTTAATAAAAAAATCAATTCCATATGTACACATGTATGGAGATTTAAGATTATATTTAAATACCGTGAACATTCCCCGATCCTTGAACCTCCATATGGGATTCGACTGATCTTCGTTGTTCATCCTCCATGATATATATCTATTGGTTGAAATTTACAAAAAATAGATTTCAAAAAATCAATTTGTAATTTAGTGTACACAAATTATGTAGAATACAACTTTCAAAGAAATAATTGATCATGTGTGAAACTAAATTTAATCGAAAAAGATATTATAAAAATGATAAGTTCACCAAATTGTGATTTACATGGTGGGAGCACACTTGGTATAAAATTTACTACTTATACACTTTAGTTTGTGGGAGAAATGACACATGTACATAGTTTACCTTAAAGTTGTTGTGTTTTACAGATATTAAAATGAAGAACTTCTATTTAGATCCATTCCAGAGATTGACTGTAGGGGCATTTACTAGATATGTCACCTTTCATAAAACATGAGATCTAGAGGCTACCTGGCCCTTTACAAACTCTGCCTATAGAACTTGTAGAAGTAAACACTAGAGGCATTAACAATATCAAAGAACGTTTTCATGCTCAGACATGGGAATGTGTCTCTTTCCCTACACAAAAAAATAGTTCAAGGTAGTTAATATTCATAGAAATGTCATCAAGGAAGTCAATGTGATCATCCCCAACTTACTTTTTATGAAATTAGGCTTGGAATCTCATTTTAGAGCTCAAATAAACCTCTAGTTTATTTTGGTTTAGACAAGGTCTAGAATTTGAAAAGTGAATTCCCTCTTTCTTCCTCTTACATGTCCAATGATCAGAATTTGGATTGAGGGAAATTTTTTTCCTAGAAATAAAAATTTTGCATTTTATAAATGTGTAAACATGAGTTTTTAAATAAATGAGGCAAAAAGTCAAAGGCCCATTGGACAAGGAAAATGATGTTGAAAATAAGATGCAATTGGTTTGCTAACAGATGGTTAGATTTCTTATCCAATTAAGGCCTTGCATGTATTTTGATGTTTCATTAATTTCTTCACAAATTCAAAGTATGGTGCATGAATTTGATGCACCATTGATGACTACATTAATGACCTTGCTGAGGAATTTGATGCACACAATATTGACTTTGAAGATGGTTTAGAAGATGTTGAAGAAGTTGTAGATTTTGGTGTTGTCACTGAATGTTTCTTTGTTGTTGGACTTGATCAAGACATGTAAATTAACTTTACAAGCAGATTTAAGACCTTGAAGAGGTTTTAGATTTTGTTGTTCTATGGGACAAAAATCAATATGTAGTTCAATATTCACTTGGTTTTTATAATTGGATAGAAGAATGAATTAAAATGACCTTGTATGTCTTCTCATTTTAGAGCTCAAATTTTTAGGAAGGATTTAAGTATCCACCTTTCAAGAATCACTAGAAGAGGTTGATAAAGAATATAGGAAGACAAAAAACTAACCAATGGTGTACTAAATGGATTTCTTGGGAGGTAGATTGGCATATGGAATTTTGGTAGCTAGAACGTTTCCAAATAAGTGAATGTATTTGAAAACCAAACCTCTAGTTTATTTTGGTTTAGACAAGGTCTAGAATTTGAAAAGTGAATTCCCTCTTTCTTCCTCTTACATGTCCAATGATCGAAATTTGGATTGAGGGAAAAGATTTTCCTAGAAATAAAAATTTTGCATTTTATAAATGTGTAAAAATGAGTTTTTAAAATCTAATTAACTCATAAATTTCTCACAAAATACACTTAAAGCTTGACACATAAACCCCTTCCCCAACAAAACTAGTTTGTCCATATTCAAATCAAGTTGGTATCAAAGTACAATTTAGCTCATTTTAGTCAAGGTTAGTTAGAAGAATTAGCTATTGGTTTTTGTCTTCAATTTCCTCTGAAAATGAATGTGTACATGCTTTTGAGAGACACTAGAGGAATAAGGTCCAAATTTTTGATGAAAATGTGCTATGAAAGTAAAGGGTTTTAAAGGCAAGCATGTACAAGGCATAGTTGAGTACAAGGCATAGTTGAGCCAAATTTTCTTCAGGACGGGCCTAATTATTTGGGTCTTGGTTATGGAAAACATGGAAAATGCTCCAAAGCCAAGGAGGCACATGACGCTGTTCCAAGAAAGAATTTTATTTCGTGTTCATTACCTCAATCTTGTGAAGTTTGTGTTCATGATGAATGGAAAAGTTTGACACCCACTTTTCAAGAAGATGTTAATAATCATGCAGCTAATGAGAATGTAAAAGAAGAGGATGTTGAAAGCTCTAAAGTCATTTAATTCATTGCTAGTATTCAAAGGAGAGCCACTACCTCATGTCAAATTCACCTCCTCAAGAAGGCGACAACGGTGAATGTTCAAGGTATAAATTTGCCTCTAATCAAATTGCTTTTGATTATGATAAACATGGTAAATATTCAAATAAGATATAGAAAAGAACTTGCATGTTCCTTTTGTGGTTTGAATTTAATCATAATGTTTATATATGTTGGAAGAAGATATCCATGCACATGAAACTTTCTAAATAAATGAGGCAAAAATTCAAAGGCCTGTTGGACAAGGAAAATGATGTTAAAAATAAGTTGAAATTGTTTATTACTCATTGCCATAAGAAAGGTCACCTTGTAGAATATTTTGCTACATACAACACTGAACATTTTTAAAACATAAACTAACTTCTAGCAAACAATAATATTAAATTAGATTTAATTTTTTGTGCAGTTGAATTGATGTGCATAGAAAAACTGGGAATAGATATCTTTGATACATACAACACACAAATGCAAAATCTTAAAAGATAAATCAATCTTGCAAAGAGAAGGGTATTTAACTAGACAGAAATGTCCATATAGATTCATCCAGAAACCCAGACCTAGTCAAAGAAAACATGAACCAATGGTTTATTTCAACTCTACATCAACGTTGAAAAATCGAACTATTATGATGTGTTACAAATCAGCCTACATGGAAAAGTGTTGGTCGGCCTAAAAGGAAGTAATTCTATCTATATTTATATACCTTGTCTATGGCTCTTTTAATAAGGAATAACTCGACAATCTCTGAAAACAGTTTACAGATTCTTGTAAGATTCAGTACGAATATGTTGATGGGCTTTCAGTGTGAAGTTTAAAGAGTTTGAAAATAGTGTGGATCTATTGTTCGGTCATCTTTGAAGCATATTGCGGATAGTATAGTATGAAGCAGATTGCATATAGTGTGAAGCAAATTGCGGATAGTCTAAGGAAGATTACAAATGCCTGAAACAAATCTGTGGATATATGTTGCAGGATGCAGCACCAACTAATGTTGTTGATAAGACTGTTAAAATAGAGACATACCATGAACCCAAGGGTTTATCTGACCCTGTTGTGTCAAAGGTTAATGTTGTGGATAAGACTGTTAAAATAGAGATAGAGAACAAACCCAAGGGTTTATCTAACCCTGTTGTGTCAAAGGTTGATCAAAATAAGAAGAAAAAACAAGGCAGCAAGGAAGCAAACAATGAAGATGGCAGTGGCAAAGATAAGTTTTCCGGCTTGATTTTTATGTGTAATTCTCAAACAAAGCAAGAGTGTTTCCAATACAAAGTGTTTGGGTTGCCACCAACCAAAAAGGAGCTTGTAGAAAAGGTGAAGCCCAGAATGAAGCTCTTCTTGTATGATTTTAACCTTAGACAAATGTATGGTATCTACAAGACAGTGTCTGCCGGAGGAATGAATGTGGAACCAAATGATTTCTGAAGTTGTAAAAGGCCACTCCCAACACAAGTAATATTTTTATACATGAAAGGGGTGCATCAAGCTTGTGAAGTTTGTATTCATGTTGAATGGAAAAGTTTGACACCCACTTTGCAAGAAGATGCTAATAATCATGCAGCTAATGAGAATGTAAAAGAAGAGGATGTTGAAAGCTCTAGAGTCATTGAATTCATTGCTAGTATTCAGAGGAGAGCCACTACCTCATCAAATTCACCTCCTCAAGAAGGCGACAATGATGAATGTTCAAGGTATAAATTTGCCTCTAATCAAATTTCTTTTGATTATGATAAATATGGTAAATATTCACATAAGATTTGGACAAGAACTTGCATGTTCCTTTTGTGGTTTGAATAATCATAATGTTTATAGATGTTGGACAAGTGTTGGACTTTGTATCCAACAAGTCATCCACAAGATTTGAAGAAGGTGGAATGCGATAACGACAAGAATGGAAAAGAGGATTTCATAATCAATGAGGGTCAAGATGATTCACATGATGAAGTGCAACTAAAAGAAGCACCATTGAAATGGTTTGCTAACAGATGGTTAGATTTCTTATCCAATTAAGGCCTAGCATGTATTTTGATGTTTCATGAATTTCTTTGCAAATTCAAAGTATGGTGCATGTTGCATGAAGCAAGATGTTGAAAGTAGAGTTATGTTGACACGCTTAAATGAAACAAATATGGAAATTTGTACATGAGCTATTATTTGACTTGAGAGTCAGTTGTTTGAAGAGGCATGTTTTGTTGACTTGTGTTTGGTTGATGGTTTTGTACACCAATATGTAAGAGTACATGGAGATATTCACATGATGTGAATTTTTTTTTCTTTGAAGGAGAAAAATGATATGTCAGCGAGCTATGTTTCTTGCATGATGTGTTTTCAGTTTGATGGTTTTATTTGTGACAAGACGTCACAATATTTTGGGAAGGTCCACTCTTGAGCGAGAGCCTCATGATTACAACCTAATCATGAGAATCAAATGGGAGTGCATCCTTATTTTTAAAACAAATAGGATTCTAAGCTACCTAGGACTCAAACCATTATTTTTAAATTTGAAATATCATGGTGTGTTGTTTCAATGCCTAAATCCACAACCCTAACATAAATTGTTTTATTTTTTTTTTGCAGGATTTAGTTGGTTATATTAAAAGTCAGTTGAATTTAAAATTCTTGGCTTAGTGGCATGAACCAAACATATTGTACATATTAAATGAGGAATTTCGCTCTCCCAATCATTTCTAAATCACCCATATTACCAAGAAAACATGTTTTTAAAGAACATACTTTGGTATGTGAAAGCCCTTAGGTTTCAAATATTATAAGATTGGATAATATTATAAGATTGGTAATTATAACTATGTTTTTCCATAGAGGAAAATTATATGTCACATTTTATACTAATGTTCTAAATATTTTTTTGAAGTTTGGATTACTGTTATTCTTTTATATAATTTAACATTAGATATAAGTTTAAATTGAAAGCTACTTAGATGAAATATAGCTTAGATATGGCATTTGAAAATTATTATCTATTTATTAAACTAAAGGACATAATTATTACACATGTTTAATTTACATTCAAATGCTTCTTTGATTTATCTCCCATAGCTTAATGTAGTGCTAGATATATAATTTAGGTTGAAGGCCCATGAGATAAATGACTTCTATGTGACATTTGTATTGAATCATCTATTTGTTGTGTTATGTTTTTCAAAGGTTGCTATTTTCTTTGTATTTTATTTTAAATAATAAATTTTAGGTTTTGCTTTTTATAAAAATTATTTAAAATTATAAAAAAAATGGAATAACTAATACATCAATAATAAATAATATTAAATGTTCTCTCATTTGCCTTTATACAGAAGTAGTAGTAGGCTAGAAAGGTCAATATAAAACATGGACTAGGTCCACACAAATAAACCTAGACTTAAGTCAACAAGGCAACCTTGGTAGGAGATCTCCACTAAATAAGGAAGTGCAAGCCTCACACTAGGTTTATCCAACCCTCAAGATGATGTACCATCCAATCATGATACCCCTCATTCAGGATTGCATGCTATCCAACAAGCTATTAACCAAACACTCTTTCTTGCATGGTGGTTCACTCTCCAAGTGTTCTCATTCAAGGTGTTTCTTCTCTCAGTGTGGACCACATATACTCTTACGCCCCATACTCCTCAACATACATGTGTCAAAGCATCACTTGCTCAAATTTTTATCCCCAACAACATGACCAAGTCCACAACCAACCTCCACCAAGTATGCTCATCAATCCAAGCATCCTCAAGTCAAATTTTCAACCTCTAAGGTATATGCCAAATGGCCCCATGCTCTTATGGCTAAGTGCCCTCATTCAAGTGCCTAATGCTCATTCCCCTAGGTAGGTACCTCTCCTGTTCAAATAACCAACTCTCCATTATGTATACCCAATGAGTTAGTTATCATGCCACATAAGATAACAACCTCATATGAAATTGCAATGCTCTAAGACTCTATCCAAGGTCAAGCATCCACTCACACTAAGCCATCCATATGTTCATCAAGCATCACCAAGGGAGTAGGAGGTCCAACAGTCTCCTAGCTAGGTAACACTACTTATGGACTAGCCCTAAAAAATATCAAAAAATAAGTGTGAAGTATTCAAAGACCTCCTCAAGTCCCAACACTTCTTTATGGGGTATGAGGAGGACCACACGATTAAGTGGCACTACTATCAACAACCACAAAAATAAAGTGTACAAAAGTACACTACAAGGTTTTAGAAACAATCCATTCAATGGGGAGGATAAATCTCAAGAAGAACAATGCAGACATAAAGTACATAGTTAACCTTCACAATGACATAAAATGGACACTTATATTACCTAATTCCAAGTCAATAGATGAGACATGCATTTCCATGTTAGAGATTCTACTAAAAGGAACAATAGGAACACTCTCACCGTTGCATGAGTGGATCTTAACAACCATTTTGACCATTACAAAACCAGTGGTAGCATTGAAAAAAATGTTAGTAAATAAATCTAGAGCATTGGGTCTCAAGAACAACAAGCTAAATCAATATAAAATGAAGAAAAAAATATTTTATATTAGATGCTATGGAGATTTGAATATGGAAATTTTATATTAAACTCAGGTTTTAAATAAATATTTTTAAAAGTGAAAATAATAAAAGTTGAAGACCATTAACATCTTTGTAAAAAGACAAACACATGTTCTTAAAGAAAACCATTACCTTTTTGTGAAGAGGTGTGATCTCTTGATAACTATTTGTTAAACAAAACTTAGATTTTTTTTGAAATCCTAAAAAATTTGAAGTAAATAAAATTCAATCAAACTCAAGTCACATATGAAAGAGTGTCATTGTGTGACCAATGACAACTAATTTAAGATGACATGCATAATGACATCAATTTAACATTCATTCAATGCTAATACTTAATGTTCAAACTTGATGGATTATGGTTCAGAAATCTAATTGATATCAACTCAAAATCCCTTATTATCCGTCTCATGTTCCCTGAACATTGATAGAAATATTTCATACTGACATCTCCTACCATCTTGGTCAACATTAACAATGACCCAAGGTTGGATGAAAAAAAAAAAATTTAATATTTCCTAATATCCTAGTAAACATTGACCCAAAGTTCAGTGCAAAATATTTTAAAAGTGAAAAACAGCAAACATAAATATTAGAAAAAAAATAATAATAAATTAAAATTAAAATTGACATCTCCTGATATCCTGGTCAACATTTGAGCCAAGGCCTTGGTTAATATCAATTTAACAAACATCCTGATAACCATTAACACACGATTGAATGCAAAAAATTTCAGCTTGACATCTCCTAATATCTTGTCAACATTGGCCCAAGGCATTTGTTTACATTAATGTAACAAATAGATTAATCATTGTTAATTTGATCAATAAGTTCATCATTGTTAATTTAACAATGGTTAATTTGATCAATAAGTTCATCATTGTTAATTTAACAATTTTAGAAAAGGAAAACCATCTATCATTTTTCTATAGTTTACTATTTAAAAAATAAAATTCCATAATTTAATATTTAAAAAATAAAAAACCACTAGTTACTCCAATTCAGTAAAGGCTGTTACAATTGCAATTGACCATGAGATATTAGTTACAACACGTAGGATATCACTAAGTTTCATTTCACTGGGAAAAGTAACACCACAAACAAACAAAAAAATTCAAATGCAATTCATCTGAATGTTTGTCTCGTTGCCATTGTAAAGTGCAACTTTGTTGAACTCTCCTAATATTAAAACACCCGAAGGTTTTTATTTCAGTTAAGGGTTTTCTCCAATTGCCAAACTACTATGGATGTGATTGTTATATTCGGTCGTTATCAAATTTGGCTCTGATAAACACTTAACCAGAGAGGGTCTCTATGATTCGACCTTTTGTTTGCAAATTTTGTCAATGGAAAATATAATTTCAAACCAGCTATTATATGAACAATTTATTTTCGCTAAGGCTCATGAAGTGATCAAACTCTATTTGAAAAAGATGTAATATAGTTTCATTTAAAAATATGGAAATATAATTCTGAGACTTCAAATAAGGGAGAAATTTCATTATTTTAATGTAAATGTAACATACCCGACACAGCAGTCAACGAGCGCGGACGGCAAGAGCACCAGGGTGGACGACAAGAGCACCAGGGCGGTCGGCAACAGCAATAGAGTGACAACAGTCACAAACAACGAAAGGCACGCGAAATGAAAACGGTAAACCATAAACATTCGTGGGAGATTTATTTATAGAAAATAGTTCGGCCGAACTATTTTAAAAGAAAAAGTTCGGCCGAACTCACAGTTTGGCCGAATTTTTTTAGAAGTTTGGCCGAACTTTTGTTGTCAGTTTTCCAATCTCCGGCAAAAATTATGTTTGCCCGCGCCATCAGTGTGCCATCAATCTAAACGGAAACACGATTTCGGCCGAATTTTATAAGAAAGTTCGGCCGAACTTTGTAAAACGTTCAGCCGAACTATTGTTGAAAAAAAATTTCGCACCCCGATTCTCACAAAAGTGTAACCCAGCTTCACGTTTCCGCCCGCATGTAACAAAAATAATATTTTTTACGCCTTAGAAATAAGCCATTTCGAGGGGGAAACCTCCAATACATTACATGAATGAACATTTCTTGGATGATGCAAATGAAAAAACCTCCTTTCTATATATGGGAGTCCATGGGGCAACAATGTAATCCTAGTGGGGCCACAATGTAATCCTAGCCGACCTAACATTAATAATGTAAGGGCACAATAATAACAATATGGGGATTACAGGGGTACAACAATAACAATAACGGGGGCTACACTAACATAATAAGGGACTACACTATTAATATAGGGACTTAACATGCCCCTCTCCTTCAAACAAGTGTTGTCCTCAACGCTTGATTATTTCTTAATGCTTTTGTATAAAATTCGCATCCTCCCATGTGGAATCTTCTAGACGAAAGTTCTTCCACTTTCTGAGATACTCTAAATTTAATTGATCGTACTTATCGAGTTCTTGTTTTTGTGACTGCTTCATAACTTCTTTTGATGTGATGTTGATCTTCCTTTTGTTTCATTAGATTCTGCACCAAAGTTAGGTTATCCTTTGAGAGTTGGAGAACTTGTTGTTGATGCTCGATGTGATATTCCACTAATTTATCATCCATATTAGCTATTATTTGATCCTTCAAACCATCCAACTTAGCCTCCATTTTTTCTTTTAAACCATCTGTCATCTTCGGTTTCTCTTCGTAAGATCGAAATTTGTTGCACTTGGTACTGTAATTTTGATATCTCATATTGCAATTCTTCCTCTTCATGCGTCATAGTATAGCTTTTTGAGGGCTTAATGGGCATGGAATTCTTTTTAGGAGGAATTTCAGAACCCAATATATGCTACAATATGCCCTTGGAATCAATTCAACTTGATTCTTTAAACAAGAATTATGTAATTCGGGAAAAAAAATACACACCTTTTACTTGCTTTTGAGGAGCTCTAAATTGAAATTGAATTATATATATAATTGTGGATCCTTAATATCTAAAATTCAACCTTGTAGTAGCCCCATGAAGCTTCTTTCAAATGTCACAGGTCTGACCTGATTTTGATTCTTCAAGACAAAGATATGTCCAATCTCCCAAAATGACCCAATTATGGACTAGTTCAGTAGAGAGAACTTGTACGACTTGCCATGTCTTCCTGTTTCCTCCTTTGGCTCTGAAATTGATAGACATGAAACTACAGTCTATGAAACCAAATCCAAGAATATAAGAAAAGAGATATAAATGCCTTAGAAATAAGCCACTTCGAGGGGGAAACCTCCAATACACTACATGAATGAACAATTCTTGAATGATACAAATGAAAAAACCTCCTCTCTATATATAGGAGTCCATGGGGCCACAATGTAATCTTAGCCGACCTAACATTAATAATGTAAGGGCACAATAATAAAAATATGGGGGTTACAGGGGTACAAAAATAACAATAACGGGGACTAAACTAACATAATAAGGGACTACACTATTAATATAGGGACTTAACACTTGGCCAGGTGTCTCTCCAAGGGCCAGCCACCATATTGCTGCCTTTAAACACCCGCATCCGAGAATGTCTAGTTCTTATGCACCAATTGAGTGTAGTCATGAATGAGAGTGTCATCATTGGTATAGTTGAGAGAGCCCTTGTAGAGGGGGAGATTTTGTTCCACTCCCTTATTGGCTAGGTGATCCGCAACCTTATTTGCAGTGCGACGGATATGCTTGAAAGAAATGGCCTTAAAGGTTTTGAGCCAGTGTTCAATTTGTTCTAATATTGTCAAGAGGCGCCAGCTGGTAGAAAATTTGGAGGCAGGGGTGCCTTTTTGGAGATGGGTGGAAGCCTCAATGAGGATTTGAGAGTCCCCTTCTACTTCCAGAGGGAAGATATTTTCTTCTTCTGCAATAAGGAGACCCTGCCATAGTCCTTCTAGCTCAGTTGAGTTGGAGTCCCGTCTAATTGAGCCAAAGAATATTTTGAGATTGTTGCCTGAAGCATCCCAAAAAATACTGTTGAGAATGCAGAAAGATGATGGAGCTTAGTGAAATGAAGTCGCCTTCACTAAGTGGGCCCGCAGGCAAATTCTGGCGCAAAGTCTATTTTTAGACTATGTCTATTTTTAGACATATGGAGCATGGTTCGGGGATTCCAGTTTGAGATTCTTGGAGCATTGGTCATGTTGGTAAAATAGATGAGACTCTATTTTTTAGGTCGAAGAGGTCGAAGGCTATTTTTAGACTGCCTCTCCTAAAAATATGGAAGTCAAATATTATTTACCCTTAATAATATTTGGACTCTAAACAACAGTTTACTCTCTTGGAGCACTTCAGTTCGAGCTACAGAAGTGGCTCATGCATCTGACAGAGGAATCACATGGTTCCCAAGGGTTTGATGGCATCATGCATGGTTGACTTCAGTTGGACTTCAGTGGCAGAAGCTTGGAGGAGTTAATGAGACAAATAGTGGAGTTGTGTTCTGTTTATTTTAGTTGAACTGATTGAGATTAGTTTAACTAGCTAATCAATTAGTTATGAGTGGAGTGAATTAAATATTATTTAATTCATTAATTAGTAACTCATTATTCAACTCAAGAACACATCAGCTCACTACAGTGCATGATCAGTTCAGTGGAGACCAGTGAAAGAGGTAGATGAAAGGGTGGAGTTAGCTATCAGTTGTGACTATACTGTTGCTATTTGCAACACACAGATAGGAGGAGTAAGCCCATGATGATTGCGCAGTTCAGGCTGGTGGTTTATCTATATAAAGAGGCCATCCCATAGCATTGAAACACGCAATAGAGGCAAGGCAATTGGCGGTGAGTTTTGAACCAGTAACCTGTTCAAAACTGAGCTAGATTGTGTGTAATTTCATGAGAAAGTACTGAGTACTTGTGAGGAGTATTGTACTGAGTTTGTTACATGATTTCTCCATTATAATATACAAAATAGCTGCGGGGTTTTCAGCTATAAGCTTTCCCCATACATACTGTGTTAATGTGTATGATGATTTGATGTGTTATCGCTTGATTTTTATTTCCGCATGTGTGATGATCTGAGTGGAAGAGATTATGTGTTGCATATAAATTCGAATTGTATGTGATCAGGATAGTCTCGGTGGATAATTAATCATTATTCAGCAAATTTCTACATGTTATCAGAGCTATTGAAGCAGAGATTGATCATCACAGTGATTACAAACTTATTTCGGTAGACAGAGTCTGCATGCGGGCCAGGTAGCCTCCGGATTCATATTTCTTCGAAAAGTGAAAGGTCTGGTAAATGCCCCTTGCAGTCAATCTCTGTGCTAGAAATAATTTTTTCTCACAGATCTAGAGCGGTTGAGCTTTGAGGTGGAATTCGAATTTTGCAGCAGTTTTGTTTTCTTGGTGCCGGTGTTGAAAATGTCTTTCAACGGTTTGCGACTCGAATATGCTCTTGAAGGTAGTTCGAATTATGTTGCATGGAAGGATCGCATGGAGGCAGTATAAGAAGATAATGGTCTCAAGGAGTTCGTAGATACGGATGTCCAAAAGCCCACTGATGCAGCTGAAGTCGATGCATGGCAAAAGAAGATGGCAAAGTGTCGAAGGATCCTGTTGGAGGGCGTCAAGGATCATATTGTATCCAGCCTGCATGGAAAGGCTACTCCATATTTAATGTGGAAAGCTTTGACGGATCTATTCTAGAGTAAGAGTGACCAAAGGAAGCTGGTGCTCAAAGATAAGCTCAGGAACATCAAGATGGAGAAGGGCGACAGTATTGCCAAATACCTCAGTATCGCCAAAAGCTCACTGATCGCATGCTTGGTTTCAAGTGTGCTGGGATCGGTATGGTTCTTGGACAGCGGTGCATCATTTCATATGACGGGAGATTGGGAGTTGTTCTCAGATCTAGAGGACAAAGATTTGGGTGTGCACATCGAGATGGGCGATGATGGTAGATACAGTGCGACTGGTATCGGTACCATATCCTTTCAGAGGGAGTCTGGTAAACCCTTTGTATTGAGGGATGTCATGCATGTACCTGGATTGAAGAAGAACTTGATCTCTATGGTGATGTTGGAGGATAAGGGGTATGATGTGGTCTTCAGCGAAGGAAAAGCCTTCCTGCGCAGTAAGACTACTGGAGAGACCCGGAAGATAGGGGTTCGAACCAAGAACCTTTATCGGTTGCAGGTAGATGGCTGCGCAGCTATGGCATGCAAGGCGGGAGAAGTGGTGAGCCGGGATGATGAGGGCGAACTGTGGCACAGGAGATTGGGCCACCTTAACCATGGAGCTTTGAAGATTCTGCAGCAGATTTCTACTGGGCTTCCTAAGGGCACTCTTGCGCAGTCAGATCAGTGCAAGGGGTGTACTTTAGGGAAGTATGTGAAAGCCACCTTCCACGAGAAGGATAGTCGCGCCACGACGATCCTTGAGAGAGTTCACACAGACGTGTGTGGTCCTTTCTCAGTTGCTTCGACAGCAAAGCACAAGTATTATGTGATCTTTGTTGATAATTTCTCTCGAAAGTGCTGGATCTTCTTCATGCAGAAGAAGAGCGATACATTCGCGAAGTTCTGTGAGTTTAAAGCACTGGTCGAGAAGGAGTCGGGGAAGAAGGTGATTGCTCTAAGGAGTGATAACGGTGGTGAATTCATCTCGGCTGAATTCAAGGAGTTCTGCAGTGCAGAAGGGATTCGGAGAGAGCTCATCAGACCCCATAACCCACAGCAGAACGGGGTGGCTGAGCGGAAGAACAGAACGATCGTGGGTGCTGCACGGGCGATGTTGCATGATCAGGGCCTACCCCTTCACTTGTGGGCTGAGGCATGCAATACAACAGTGTATGTGCAGAACCGTTGTCCTCACAAGGTTCTTGGCATGAGTACACCAAAGGAGGCTTATTCTGGCAAGAGGCCTGATATTTCCCATTTGCGGATTTTTGGTTCTCCTGTCTACATGCATGTGACGAAGGATGCAAGAAGGAAGCTGGATCCAACCGCTGAGGTTGGAATATTTGTAGGGTACACTGATACACCCCACAACTATCGGGTGTATTTGTCAGACAGTCGCAAGACTGTTGTGCGACGGGATATAAAATTTCAAGAGGAGAAAGCCATGCAGTGTTCGCTTGAGAGGGAGCTACACTTGCATGCAGATGAGGAGCTGTTAGTTCCCAAGGAGGAGCTTCCGGATGTGGATCAGCCACAAGAGGAGGTTCAGGAGGTGGAAGAAACCACACATGCAGCGCCAACCATCAGAGGGCGCATGCGCACTACAGAAGCTGAGCGACTGGCTCGGGATGCAGAGAAGGTTGTAGGACCACCTACAGCACAGCGCAGACAGAGACAGTCACCGGATCGGTACACTGGATACATGGCTCTTGCGAGTCAATGTGTTGTGATGGAGCCATCCTCTTTTGAGGAAGCTGTGGAGGAACCCGCATGGGTTGATGCCATGATCGAAGAATATGATTCGATCATCAGGAACAGTGCATGGGAGATTGTCCCAAGACCGGTTGGGAAATCAGTTGTAGGTTCGCGATGGATCTACAAGGTGAAGCAGGCAGCTGACGGGAGTATGGAGAAGTACAAGGCGAGATTTGTCGCCCGTGGCTTCTCACAGATCGAGGGGATTGACTATGAGGAGACTTTTGCACCTGTCGCAAGGTACTCTTCCATACGAACGATCCTTGCTCTCTCAGCGCAGATGGGGTGGCACATTCATCAGATGGATGTGAATACTGGATTCCTCAATGGAGTTATTGAGGAAGAGGTGTACATAGAGCAGCCTGAAGGTTTTGAGATCTTCAGCAGTGAGTCGCATGTGTGCCAACTCAAGAGAGCACTGTACGGGCTGAAGCAAGCACCTCGTGCTTGGTACACTCGAATAGACAGCTACTTCACCGGGCTTGGATTCTCCAAGAGTGAGGCGGATCCAAACTTGTACCATATTGTGGTGGAGGGGAAGCTGTTGATCATCGTACTGTATGTAGATGATCTGATTTTGACTGGCGATGAGCAGTTGATACTTTCATGCAAGGAGGATCTTGCACGAGAGTTTGAGATGAAGGACTTGGGCATCCTTCATTATTTCCTAGGATTGGAGATTTGGCAGCGCAGTGGAGGACTGTTTGTTTCTCAGGGCAAGTATGCCCGGGAGATTCTGGAGAGGTTCAACATGCAAGGCTGCAAGCTTGTTGATACCCCTCTTCCTGGAGGTTGGAGGAAGGGAGATGCTACTTCGGAGGAGGTAGTGGATGCCACTGTCTATCGACAGTTGGTGGGGTCGTTGATGTATCTGGTCAATACTCGACCCGATATATGCTATGCAGTTAACCAGCTTTCGCAAGCTATGGTTAAGCCTACCAAGCTCTTTTCGAAGGCGGGCAAGCATGTATTGCGCTATATCAGAGGCACATCGGGATATGGTTCATGGTACAGACAGGAGGATGAGTTGAGGCGGCAGTGCTTCAGGCATCGGTATCATCACATCAGAGATTGTGTTCAGCGGAGGATCATGATGCTTTCATATGTTCCCACGGAGGATCAGGATGCCGACATCGTGACGAAGGCGCTCACCAGGAGCAAGTTCGAATTCCACAGAGGCAGGATAGGGATTGCAGATAATCCATATCTTGCTGAGAGGGAGTGTTGAGAATGCAGCAAGATGATGGAGCTTAGTGAAATGAAGTCGCCTTCACTAAGTGGGCCCGCAGGCAAATTCCGGCGCAAAGTCTATTTTTAGACTATGTCTATTTTTAGACATATGGAGCATGGTTCGGGGATTCCAGTTTGAGATTCTTGGAGCATTGGTCATGTTGGTAAAAATAGATGAGACTCTATTTTTTAGGTCAAAGAGGTCGAAGGCTATTTTTAGACCGCCTCTCCTAAAAATATGGAAGTCAAATATTATTTACCCTTAATAATATTTAGACTATAAACTTCAGTTTACTCTCTTGGAGCACTTCAGTTCGAGCTACAGAAGTGGCTCATGCATCTGAAAGAGGAATCACGTGGTTCCCAAGGGTTTGATGGCATCATGCATGGTTGACTTCAGTTGGACTTCAGTGGCAGAAGTTTGGAGGAGTTAATGAGACAAATAGTGGAGTTGTGTTCTGTTTATTTTAGTTGAACTAGTTGAGATTAGTTTAACTAGCTAATCAATTAGTTATGAGTGGAGTGAATTAAATATTATTTAATTCATTAATTAGTAAATCATTATTCAACTCAAGAACACATCACTACTTAAGGTACATCAACAGAGACCAAAGGAAAGAGATAGGATGAAAGGTATACACGGTGACTATACCGTTGCTATTTTCAACACACGGATAGAGGAGGCGCATGAGATTGCGCAAATTGCTGGTGGCTATCTATATAAAGAGGGCATCCGTTGTGCATTTGTGCATAAGTAACAGAGGCAAGGCAATTAGTGGTGAGTTTTGAACCAGTAACATGTTCAAAACCAAGCTAGTTTGTGTGTAACTTCATGAGATAGTACTGAGTACTTTTGAGGATTATTGTACTAAGTTTGTTACATGATTTCTCCATTATAATATACACAATAGCTGCGGGGTTTTTAGCTCTAAGCTTTCCCCATACATACTGTGTTAATGTGTATGATGAATTGATGTGTTATCGCTTGATTTTATTTCCGCATGTGTGATGATCTGAGTTGATCTGAGAGTGGAAGAGATTATGTGTTGTGTATGAAGTTCAAATAGTATGTGACCAGGATAGTCTCGGTGAATAATTAATCATTATTCAGCAAATTTCTACAAATACCTCCAAAGCCCACTGCTCCCGGGTTTCCTTTAGAGGCATCGTCAAAGTTCATCTTGATAGAGATGATGTGAGGAGGAGACCAAGAACTGGGAGAGTCTAGATGGGCGGATGGAATAGAAGTGGGGTGGTGATGAAGGGGAATGGATAGATGCCATTTTTTCCAAATGATGCTCTCAGGAGGGGTGGAGGGAATGTCTGAATCTTGCCATGATTGGAGAGAAATGGTTTCCTGAAGGTTGCTGCAGAGGCTCATCCAAAGGGTATCCAGGGGGGTGCTTTCATCTTTGAAATTTTTTTTATTCCATTCTTTCCAAATAGTCCAGAGAATGAATCCATGGAGAAGGGACCATAAGTTATTGAGCATATTTCTGTTGAAAGGTTTAGAGGGCTAATGTCGAATGTTTTTGATGACGTCTCCCTTGATTCTACCCATTCTTCTGCAACAGATCTCAATTTTTTCCCACAAAGAGTTAGCAATGGTGCAGGAGTCCAATAAATGTGGCATGTCTTCTGCATTCTTGGAGAAATTGGGACAACGAGATGGTCCTTTGAATCCTCTTTTCAGGAGATTGTACCATGTGAGAAGCCTCTTCTTGCTAAGAAGCCAGAGGAAAGTAGATATTTTGGGCCAGATGCCTGGCCGCCAAACTTTGGTCCAAAGAATGTCCTTTTGAACTTGCACAGTTTGGATGAGAAGATGATATGCCTCTTTGGTGGTGAAGGATTCATGAGGAGTGTGCCCCCATATTAACTTATCTTCCTGGTTTGAAAATCAGATTTTCCTGCACTTTAACTCTTGATCAATTCCCTCATAAGTTTCTTCTTTTCAGTTCACTTGCCATTAAGCTGCCAGAATCCATTGCCGATAGCCTTGACTGGGTTGCTAATGCCAAAAGAAATTAAATTGATTATTTTTTTATTGTTGTAGAACTTCTTGTCATTTTAGTTTCTGAAAAAGGTTCGCCAGTGCTGGCATCTGTTGCCATGAGTCTTCCCAAAGTCTGGCGGAATTGCCAAAGTTGATCTCCCAAAAGTTGTGGGCTTGTATAAAGGCACTATGTTGTTTAGCAGAGTTCCATATGAGGGAGCCAGAGGTCTCAGGGGAGAGTCTGATTAGATCTATTGAGGGTCTATCATTTGCATATTTGGCTACCTAGAGTTTGGCCCAAGGAGTATGTGGCTTGGAGAGCCACTACCACCATATCCGCACCCCCATCGTTGCGTTACTGTGTAGTGGATCTCTTATATTGAGACCGCCTTTAGTTTTTGAAACACAAGCTTCTATCCATTTCACAAGTGCCCATTTTTTGTTTAGCCCTGTAGAACCCCAGAGAAAATTGCGTTGAATATTTTTGATCTGCTTTAGGACCCATTTGGGGGCTACAAGAACAGAAAAAAGATATAAATGCATAGATTGGAGGACGTCTTTGATAAGAACAAGTCTGCTGGCCATATTGAGTGATCTATAGGTCCAAGAGGAAAGTCGGGCCTCAAGTTTATCTAGAAGCTCTTTCCGGGAGGAGTGTTTGATTGTAGAGTCAAAGAGTAGAACTCCAAGGTATTTAGAAGGGAGAACTGCTATGGAGAAACCCAAGAGACGGGCTATTTTGCATTGAGTGGGAGCAGGCATGTTGAAGAAGAATATTTGGGATTTTCTAGCATTTATGGTGGTGCCAGAGGCTTCCAAGAAGGTATCCAACAGTGATTTGAGAGAACTGGTTTCTTGCACAGAGGGGTGGCCAAACAGCATGTTGTCATCAACGAATTATTGATGGGTTAATTTCTGGCAGTCATAGAGGGAGAAACCTCTGAGAGTGTTGTTGGAGGCAGCATTTTTAATGAGACGGCCTAGCCCCTCTGCCATGAGAGAAAATATGAAGGGGGAAAGGGGGTCCCCCTGATGTATGCCACGAGTGGAAGAGAAGGGAGCAAAGGTATTTCCATTGAGCAAGATGGAGTACATAGGGGTGGAGATAAGGTGCATAATCCAACGTGTCCACGTAGGATTGAATCCAAAAGCAAGAAGCATTTGATTGATGTACTCCCAGCTTAATTTATCAAATGCTTTAGAGAGATCTAGTTTTAGAAGCATACCTGCCCTGTTGAGATGTTTCAAAGAATGGATAACTTCATGAGTGAGAATGATACCATCAAGAATTTGGTGGCCTTCCACATATCCTTTCTATTCCAGTGAGATGAGCAGTGGGAGCAGCGATTTGAGCCTATTGGCAATGACTTTGGAGATGATTTTGTAGATGAGCCTGTACTTGTCAGGAGTGCTGGAGTTTTCCTCCTTGGGTATTAAGGTGAGGAAGGTAGTATTAAGAGACGATAGAATCCAATGAAGGGTCCTAGATTCCTTGACTAAATCCCATACCTCCAATTTGATCTGCTCCTAGAAGAAGTGGAATAAAATTGTTCTGAATCCATCGGGTCCAGGGGCTTTGTCGTCTTTGAGTTGCGCCATGGCCTGCCCTACTTCCTAAAGGAAAACAAGTTTGAGCAACATAGAGTTATGATCCTCAATGATTAGCTTAGGGATATGCTGGGTGACCATGTTGACGACTGGCCTTCTGTCTCCATCCAGTTCCTTGAGAATATTTTTAAAGTGGCAGAGGAGCTCTCATTCTATGCCCTCCTATTCTACCTCTGCCACCTCATCTGCATTGAATATTCCATCCACCCTCTCGATAATGTGTCGATACATTATCGGGAGCCCAGACACATACTGGGATGCTACCTCCGCTGTACCCAGTATCCTCTTCTCATGCATGATCTCGACATGCCCTGAGGGAAAAGTGACGCATGTCTCCCTCATGACCCGCTCCACAACCGTAGGCTCAGCGATGACTGATGTGCCACCCCTGCAGAGGATCATTTCATCCCCTAACCTATGGCTTTCAACTAGCACCCAGACCTAGTGCCACTACTGAGAAGTCTCTTCCCTAGTGTGCTGAGTGTCATCCAAATATCTTGGGTGAGCCTCGCATACCCCGCTTCTCATGCCCAAAGTGCCAAAGGACAATGACAAAGTCAACTATGCCCGTGAGTGATGTAGAAGAGGGTCAGGTGCGTGAGTCCCCACAGATACCGTCAAGTATCACTCATCTGTCTCCCCATTGATCCTGGGTGAAATACCCCCAAAGGTAAGCCCAGTGTCCCTGTCTGTGAGTCTCCCTAGAGGTAATGCTCTAAGACCCTGCTCTACAGCACTGTATGCCCTCGCATACCACCGATCATCCATGTAATCCTCGACATGCCATTGCACACTGGGGAATACCCCTGTACACTGCTGGATACCCCCTGCTACTGCTGTACCACCCTGTACCATCTCGTGCCTGGTCTGTGTCAAGGCATCTCTCACTCCCCGTGTGTTCTCAATGTGATTTAGGACACTCCTACTCCAAAATGCAGTCCCACACACTATGGTTCACCACCATGCGACTCCATGCCCACCGGTAGTCCACTGCTTAATGCTAGAGGCTCCCACACACCCCTGGATGTGATGGCCTAGAGTTGTGTCTCTACATGTTGGACCACCCCCAATCAGTATTATCATCTCCATTGTCGCATCGCTATACCCGTCGACAAATGGAACATCACTCCAAACCCTCCCCGAGGGGTTCGAGAAGTGAATCTCGCTATGTGTCAGTAGTGATACCACCACCGCTTGACTCCGTTGTGACCTCTGTGCCCCACACAAAGGTGAAGAACCCTTGGCCCCATACAAGGCACCATCTGGTGGCCTGCCAATGCCACTTCCTCCGAAAAGCTTCTGCCAAGGTATGTTGATCACTCTGTGAGCCCGTGTACAAGTGTCATACCAAGAAAACCTAGGGAGTCTGTCCATAAACTGGTTGGCCACTGGAGCTGACCGAAACTCCCCTAGCAAATGTGCATGCTCAACTACTAGGCCAACTGTACCCTCCAAGACATAGTCAACCAACCTGCCTGGGAAACGACAGGTAGTCCCACATAGATCCCAATGCCAATCTAGGGTTCCTGTATTCCCAGCACCTGGAAACTCCTACTGAACTACACCGGGGTCCACCACTATCATCATAACCCACTCCACCGGGTACCAACTCAAAATCTCTTGCCATCCCACCTCAACATGTGGATGCTACACCCTGTGCAACTCCAATCGTCTCATCTCTCTAACCAAGTCAACGTATGAGATATGACTAGGTGGCTCGGCCTCTCTCTCTCCAATGGAAAGAGGTGACCCAATAATGCTGCTAGCCCCATCTATGCATGCCTGAAAGGGGTTGCTTTGACAATCCAATGTGCCCTCTAGCTATACCATTAGGGAATCCAACCATTCCCCAAGGTGGGCCAACTTGGTCGCTGACTCAGCACAAACCATTCTCATGCCCTCTAGCTCTTCATTATGTAACAAAATAGCCTCTCGTACTGATGTTGCCTTCCCTTCCAAAACTAGAAGGTTGGCTCGAAGCTAATGATACTCTTGTGTGCAACCATTTTCCAATACCTCTGTATCTCCTAGTGCTTCATCAAGGGTGGATACATCTCCTGGCACCGCACCCATCTGCCACGTGCTCCTACCACCCAAAAACGCGGACACTACCCCAGTCATCACCTCAATGGATGGCACTACTGGGGTAAGCTGTACTCTCTCTACTAAGATGTCAGCTGATATGGTCAAAGAAGTTTCCAACATAGGTGACCCCTGCGTCATACTGGGTGTATCCACATGCTCCCCATGATCCTGTGTGCCTTCATCCTCCAAGTGTGAGGTAGCCATTTTGATGGCTTCCCCCTCCGTTATTCAGTCAAGCTGGGAAGAGGTATCCAGCGTTTCCACCTGATCCCGAATCATGCAATCAGTGGATCCATTGAAAGTGGTAAAAGGTGTCCTCCAGTGGTATGATGCAGCTCTGCACTCTACATGCTAGAAACCCCATTGTTCCTTCCTCCTTCATCCTACCTGAGCTGACAGTAATCTCTGAAGGGAAAAGCGGCTCTGAATTTTTCCCCCATGGACTTCCATTCACGGAAATAATCTCCAAAAGGTATATTATCATGCCGCCTACCTTTCTCACTCAGTACTGGAGGTGAGAATGTAGGCATTGTGATTCTGGTTGGCCTACCGAAGGCTGGTAAATGTTTGTCACACTGTTGTGAAACCCCCATATTTTCCACCTCTACTGCCTTTAGTGGGTAAGATTCTGCCTACCCTCTTTGTTCATAGAAAAAATATCCCCACGGCTTCTCTTCCGGTGTCATAGACAACTTTCTCCACAGGCAGAGCCAGATCTATGAGCTCTGATACCACTGTAATATCCCTTTTCAGGGATATCTCTAAAACACAGTCAACTCTAAACCAGAGATTGAGTGGAGGGGCGTTTACCAGATATTCCACCTCTAAGAAGAGGATGAGATCTGGAGGCTACCTGGCCCTCACCAGACTCTGTCTATAGAGTATGGGCAAAACACAATAGATGGTATAGAAATTGGAACGTCTCAAAGGGAAATAAAGAGTGATGCAGATCATACAACAATACATGAAATGATAGAAACAGTATATGCAACAGATACACATAAAATAGAGAGAATACTGAGCCATTTTATTATACTGAGAAATAGCAATGAATACAAGAGGTGATCAGAGTGATGGTACCTAGACTTGCACCAGGCAAGTGTAGGAATACTCTCAGAATACTGATGGAATGGCTGCTCTCTGATCTGCGTCCAAGCTGCTGGAAAACTGTTGTGTAGCTGCTACTACTGGAACAAGATGAGTATCTGGGGTTTCTCCCCTACTCGGAATAAGCTGAAACTCTGGAATCAACCTCTACTCACCAAACCCAGAAAATCCTAGAGAGCGTTCTTGGAATGGACAACCTCCGAAAATTGCCCCCTTGAGGATCTACGCTATCCTCCAAGGCTCTGCGTTGACACTGAAGGGAATCCACCAAAATACTGCCTCAAACTCTGCCAAAATCCTCTAATAGGCAAGGGCTAGCCCCTTGCTCAATCTCAAATCTTGAAACCTCCAAAAGCAACCCAATATGAAGCTCCCAAGAAATGGACTGCATCCTCCCTCTCAAGACTGCGCAGTCACTAGATGCCAAGCTCCACCACCAAGACTCAACTCGATCCTCCTGCAAAAATACTGATGGGACTACCTCACCCAAGCAGGCACTCGAAGTCCCTCGGGGCTGAGGTTGAGATCTCCGAACGGAGACACTCGATGCACTAAACAGTGCTGCAGACTAGCTAAACAACCAGCGTGCTCAAGAATTCGAAGTGACCAGCTCAATATCATAAACATCAAATGAGGAAATGAGGAGGCTCTCCTCCTTTTTATAACAATGGGCCTTTATCAACCCTAGGCCCCACCATCTCCTACGTAGCCTCCATTTGGCCCACGTTTCCAACTAAACTGCACTGTCATGGCCCACGTGGTCTAAGTGGGTCCCCCTCTACGTGGTCTCTTGGCCCCCCTTGGCCCACTTAAGTCACAACGTTGAGTCTACTAGGGAGTGCACTTTATTTTAGTGAGTTATATTTTTCTTTCACCCACTTTATTTTTATTTTAACTTTATAAAGGCAAAATTAATCAAAATTAATATTTCCAATTAGCTGCTGCTAATTGGGAATATTACAGTCCTCCCCACCAGAAATTGCTTGTCCTCAAGCAATGCATGAACAAGCATCCGCTCTAGCTGATGCTCCCCACCATCACTATAAAATGTGCTTGGGTCCCAGATGCACCACTAAATCTTCCCTGTCCTTTGTATCACCCTTATATGGAGGGATCTATCAATGCCAAGATCCAAAACTGATCTCTCACTGTACCAACAAACAAACAATCCTCCTGGATCCCAACACCACCATGGCCAATCATCGCCCAAGTCCCACGGGTCAGGTTTCACACTGCCTCTGGCTATAGCTGATGCCCCATGAAGTGAAGCCCACCAACAAGCATCAATGCTCCCTGGCTCCTGTTGTGATGTACGTCTAACTGTATAAGCTGCCCCACCAACTGCATACCAAATCATCACCTCTCTCTAATCCAAGTCTTGACTCAATCCCATGATGATCCTGCCCTCGTGAAATCGGGATGGAGTGTTAAAAAAATGATGACCTGGGCCCCACTGCCAGCTGGAATCTGTAACATCGGCTATGTCTGAGGGCCCCTGCTCTGTTGTGCTTCCTACGAAGAAAATCATACCATCAAGAGGGTACCAACTCATGGTCTCCCGCCAATCCATCCTGGAAGAAGAATCTAATGTAGCAACAACTATACACAGTACACGCCTGGAGTGTTGTCGCCAGCCCGTAATCAACTCACACTGCTCTGCCCTGTCTGCCAATGAAAGCTTCCTGTAGAAGGAAGATGGGCCAAAGTGGGCAAGATGTGCTGTAAGCCCCATTGATGTACTCCTGGAGAGTACTACTCAATGAAAGTACTGGAGCTAGGCTGACTGTATGTACATCTATCTGTACCTCATCAATGTGTCGGCCCAAAGATGGATGCTCCACCATATCCAACAACTCATCCCTCTCATCGGGAATGTGAAGCTCCTACCGTCCCCTAACCCCCTGCAGAAATATCCCATCAACCTCCAACATCTCTAGAGGATATGGATCTACAATTGTTGTCACCATACATGATGTCAGTGCATCTAACTGCTCCTCCTCAATGGCTGACCCCAAGGTTATCTGCATACCCATCACGGACTCGACGTGAGCCTCCATCTGGCTCTCCCCTAAAGGACTAACATGCATGATGTGCATAGTATCCTCCTCTGCTGACTCAGGCTCCATCATATGTTGCTCTGGCTGAATTGTCACAAGTGACTCATCGCCCAGAGTATCTCCCGTAGAGTCCCCTGACTGCTCACCCTAGACAATGGAATGTAGCTCTGGTCTACTGTCATCATCTCTGCATGACTGCTCTTGCTCCCCAGAAACATCCTCAACTGATCCTATGGACTCATATAAATAAGAGTCCTCACTCTGGCATACAAAAGGAATGCCCTCTTGTTCTACCTCTGCCACCTCATCTTCATTGAATATGCCATCCAACCTCTCGATAATGTGTCAATACATTGTCTAGAGCCCAGACACATACTGGGATGCTACCTCCACTATACCCAGTATCCTCTACTCATACATAATCTTGAAATACCCTGAGGGAAAAGTGACGCATGTCTCCCTCATGACCTGCTCCCCAAGCGTAGGCTCAGCAATGACTGATGTGCCACCCCTACAGAGGATCATCTCATCCCCTAACTTGTGGCTGTCAGCTAGTGCCCCGACCCAGTGCTACTACTGAGAAGTCTCTTCCCTAGTGTTTTGAGTGTCATCCAAATATCTTGGGTGAGCCTCGCATACCCCGCTGCTCGTGCCCAAAGTGCCAAAGGACAACGACAAAGTCAACTGTGCCCGGGAGTGATGTACAAGAGGGTCATGTGCGTGAGTCCCCATAGATACCGTCAAGTATCGCTTATCTGTCTCCCCATCGATCCTGGGTGAAATAACCCCAAAGGTAAGCCCGATGTCCCTGTCCGTGAGTCTCCCTGGAGGCAATGCTCTAAGACCCTGTTGTGCAACACTGTATGCCCTCGCATACCACCGATCATCCATGTACTCCTCGACATGCCACTGCACACTGAGGAATACCCCTGTACACTACTGGATACCCTCTACTACTGCTGTACCACCCTGTACCGTCTCATGCCTGGTCTGTGTCAAGGCATCGGTCACTCCCCGTGTGTTCTCAATGTGATGTAGGACACTCCTACTCCACAATGCAGTCCCACACACTATGGTACACCACCATGTGACTCCATGCCCACCGGTAGTCCACTGCTTAATGCTAGAGGCTCCCACACACCCCTGGATGTGATGGCCTAGAGTTGTGTCTCTACATTTTGGACCACCCCCAATCAGTATCATCATCTCTATTATCGCATCACTATACCCACCGACGAATGGAAGATCAGTCCAAACCCTCCCCGAGGGGTCCGAGAAGTGAATCTCCCTATGTGTCAGTAGTGATAACACCACTGCTTGACTCCGCTATGACCTCTGTGCCCCACACAAAGGTGAAGAACCCTTGGCCCCATACAAGGCACCATCTGGTGGCCTACCAATGCCACCTCCTCCGACAAGCTTCTCCCAAGGTATGTTGATCATTCTGTGACCCCGTGTACAAGTGTCATACCAAGACAACCTAGGGAGTCTGTCCATAAACTGGTTGGCCACTGGAGCTGACCGAAACTCCCCTAGAAAATGCGCATGCTCAACTTCTAGGCCAACTGTACCCTCCAAGACATAGTCAACCAACCTACATGGGAAATGACAGGTAGTCCCGCATAGATCCCAATGCCAATCTAGGGTTCCTGTATTCCCAACGCCTGGAAACTCCTGATGAACTACACCTGGGTCCACCTCTATCATCATAACCCACTCCACTGGGTACCAAATCAAACTCTCTCGCCATCCCACCTCAACATGTGGATGTTGCACGCTATGCAACTCCGATCGTCTCATCCCGCTAACCAAGTCAACGTATGAGATATGACTAGGTGGCTCGGCCTCTCTCTCTCCAATGGAAAGAGGTGACCCAATAATACTACTAGCCCCGTCTATGCATGCCTAAAGGGGGTTGCTATGAAAATCTAATGTGCCCTATAGCTTTACCATTAGGGAATCCAACCGTTCCCCAAGGTGGGCCAACTTGGCTTCTGACTTGGCACAAACCACTCTCATGCCCTCTAGCTCCTCGTCTTGTATCATAATAGCCTCTCGTACTGATGTGGCCTTCCCTTCCAAAACTAGAAGGTCGGCTCGAAGCTGATGACACTGTTGTGTGCGACCATATTCTAATACCTCTGTATCTCCTAGTGCCTCATCAAGGGTGGATACATCTCCTGGCACCGCACCCATCTGCCGTGTGCTGCTACCACCCGAAAACTCGGACACTACCCCGGTCATCACCTTAATGGATGGCACTACTAGGGTAAGCTCTACTCTCTCTACTAAGATGTAAAACGATATGGTCAAAGAAGTCTCCAACACAGGTGACCCTTGTGTCATACTGGGTGTATCCACATGCTCCCCATGATCCTGTGTGCCTTCATCCTCTAAGTGCGAGGTAGCCATTTTGATGGCTTCCCCCTCCGTTATTCAGTCAAGCTGGGAAGAGGTATCCATATTTTCCACATGATCCTGAATCATGCAATCAGTGGATCCATTGAACATGGGAAAAGGTGTCCTCCTAGTGGTACGCTGCAGCTCTGCACTCTACATGCTAGAAACCCCATTGTTCCTTCCTCCTTCATCCTGCCTGAGCTAACAGTAATCTCTGAAGGGAAAAGCCATTCTGAAGTTTTCCCCCATGGATTGCCATTCATGGAAATAATCTCCAAAAGGTATATGATCATGCCGCCTACCTTTCTCACTTAGTACTGGAGGTAAGAATGTAGGCATTGTGATTTTGGTTGGTCTACCGAAGGCTGGTAAATGTTGGTCACATTGTTGTGAAACCCCCATATTTTCCACCTCTACTGCCTTTGGTGGGTAAGATTCTACCTACCCTCTTTGTTCATAGAAAAAATATCCCCACGACTTCTCTTCTGGTGTCATAGACAACTTGCTCCACAGGCTAAGCCAAATCTATGAGCTCTGATCCCACTGTAATATCCCCTTTCAGGGATATCTCTAAAACACAATCAACTCTAAACCAGAGATGGACTGGAGGGGCATTTACCAGATATTTCACCTCTGAGAAGAGGATGAGATCTGGAGGCTACCTGGTCCTCACCAGACTCTGTCTATAGAGTATGGGAAAAACACAACAGATGGTATAGCAACTGGAATGTCTCAAAGGGAAATGAACAGTGATGCGGATCATACAATAGTACATGAAATGCTAGAAATAGTATATGCAACAGATACACATAAAATAGAGAGAATACTAAGCCATTTTATTATACTGGAAAATAGCAATGAATACAAGAGGTGATCAGAGTGATGGCACCTTGACTTTCACCAGGAAAGTGTCAGAATACTCTCAGAATACTGATGGAATGACTGCTCTTTAATCTGTGTCCAAGCTACTAGAAAACTACCGTGTAGTTGCTACTGCTGGAACAAGATGAGTATTTGGGGCTGCCCCCCTACTCGGAATAAGTTGAAACTCTGGAATCAACCTCTACTCACCAAACTCAGAAAAGACAAGAGAGCATTCCTGGAATGGAAAACCTCCGAAAATCACCCCCTTGAGGATCTATGCTATCCTCCAAGGCTATGCGCTGACGTTGAAGGGAATCCACCAAAATACTGCCTCAAACTCTGCCAAAATCCTCCAATAGGCAAGGGCTGGCCCCTTGCTCAATCTCAAAGCTCAAAACCTCCAAAAGCAACCCAATCCAGAGCTCCTAAGAAATGGACTGCATCCTCCCTCTCAAGACTGCACAATCACTAGATGCCAAGCTCCACCACCAAGCCTCAACTTGATCCTCCTGCAAAAATAATGATGGGGCTACCTCACTCGAGCAGGCACTCGAAGTCCCCCAGGGCTAAGGGTGAGATCTCCGAATGGAGACACTCGGTGCACTAAACAGTGCTACAGACTAGCTAAATAACCAGCGTGCTCAAGAATTCAAAGTGACTAGCTCAATATCATAAACATCGAATAAGGAAATGAGGAGGCTGTCCTCCTTTTTATAACAATGGGCCTCTCTCAACCCTAGGCCCCACCATCTCCTATGTAGCCTCCATTTGGCCCACATTGCCAACTAAACTGCGCTGTCATGGCCCATGTGGTCTAAGTGGGTCCCCCTTTATGTGGTCTCTTGGACCCCCTTGGCCCACTTAAGTCACAACGTTGAGTCTACTAGGGAGTGCAATTTATTTTAGTGATTTATATTTTCCTTTCACCCACTTTATTTTTATTTTAACTTTATAAAGGAAAAATTAATCAAAATTAATATTTTCAATTAGCTGCTACCAATTAGGAATATTACATGCCTAGTTGAAGTCTTCCTTGTTCGGGTTGAATCTTTCAATCCAATCACGAAGGTAAAGGCCTATATATTTGAAGAAATAAGGGCCTCCATCAAAGATGTGATTCCTGTCCTCCAAATAGTTGAAAACGGCTGTGAAGAATCCTTTAGGGCCCAGCTACAAAGTGACATGCCCCTTGGGTTTCCATTTTGAGGCGATCCACCCCTGAAGCGCTTTTTCAGTTAGCCAGAGGCCTATAAACTTGCCGATGAGGGCATGGTCCTTCATGAACTGGATGTGCCCATTGATGCAATGTCCAGGGAGATCTATTTTGGTACAGTATGCTACTATTGAAATACATGTAACAAAGTATACTTTTGGCTGAGCATCTGCAGTGCTCTGGGAGTGCTGCTTGTCTTTTTGTGCCTCTTTGGATTTCATTTTCCCTTCTGTTGTGTCACTGGATGGTTTTTGAGTGGAAATGGTCGAACTGGAAGTGTCAGAGGGTGTAGTGAGAGGAGGGGGAGAGGATCCCACCCCTCCCAAAGGTGCTGCCATGTGAAGAGGTCAGAAACGGTCAGTCGAAGCGCATAAGAGAGAGATGCTAGGCGGCCGCGAGAGTGGGAAGAAACTTGAACACCTTCATTGCAGGGTTACAGAAACCCTAAGCCGAGCACCTCCGTTTCCCCAGGCAAATTCTTTGTTCCTAATAATATTACTGAAAATGATTAATAACAAATTTATTATCAAGTTTAGTTATCTTTCAATATGTAACATCAACAACGAATTATAGTTATAATTATGATTATAACTATAACTATATATTATGATCTTATATTAATAATAATATTTTATTTTATCATTGTTTATTTTAATAATAATTTATTTTATTATAGTTTTATTTTAATAAGTTGAAAATAAAATTATTATTATTATTATTATTATTATTTATTTTTATTGATATTTAAATAATATTAAAATTTATATATGAATGAAATTGATATATTATTAATATAACAATGAAACCATATATATGTGAGTTGTGGGTTCTCTTTTTATAATACTAGTTTGTAACCTAAAAAATTGCAAAACAAAAGCATATATATTGTTAAAATCACTTAAAATTCATATTTAGTATAAGTTACACCAATCCTTCATATAATTTAATTTTTATTTTTTTATTTTTTATTTTTATTATAAATCTCAAATATTTACCCAACCACAAAATCCAATCAACTGTATATATATAACTCTAATAAATTTAAAAATAATATAATGAATTTATAATTCAACATCATAATATTTATTTATAATTTAGAAATAATAAACTAAAACAAATACTCAGTAAGAATCCAAATATTTTTTTGACATTTCACCAAATTCTAACACAATTTCTTCCTTTATTAACACAACATATGATCATTCTCAAAATAAATTGGCAATAAAAATGAAATCATAAAGTTATATATTTAAATTATATATATATATATATATATATATATATATATATATATATATATATATATATATATATATATATATATATATATATATATATATATATATATAATATTATTTTAAATACTATATTTTTTATTGAAATTATTTATAAACCAAAAAAACATAATTTATACATTTTATTTTCAACATACATTATTATACTATAGTAGTTTTCGGCTATATAATTTGGGAAAATAAACTTACACATTACTTAAGAAATTGTTGCACTCCATAAAACTATTTTTGAAATCAATGTCCACATTCTAACTTTATCCCATGGTGTCATGACAATAATAGTGCCACCAAATCCAATCGCTACTCCCAACCCCACTGCAATCAACCATACATGTTCATCCACATGTTTCATCCATCCCCGTAAACATTAATGCTTGTAGTTTTCTTTTGCTTCTCATTACAAACTTGTAAAGTATTATCACACAAACACTTGTTCCTTTCAAATGAGTTTCCAATAAAGGTGTCAAATTGTGTTCTTTTGGAGATTGGACCACAAATTTTATTAAAAGAAACATCAAAAGAGACCAACATGGTTAATTGAGAAATCTCTATAGGAATCTCTCCACCCAAATCTTTTCTAGACAACTCTAACTCCTCCAAGGTAGGTATCTTACCAAGAGAAGTAAGGATATTACCTTCCAATTGGTTTCCAAATAAATTAAAAAAAAAACAACTTAGTTAAATTTTTCTCCTATAAGATTATTGTTAGAAAAATGAAATATTGTATTTGAAGCCAATGCATAAATTAAATTATGCTAAACTCCCTTCACTATGATATTCATATACTTGTTAATTTTGGATGATGGGCTGATTTTGAATCCCTCAAGTCTTTGTAAATGAGATGATATTCTTCCACTAAATTTATTGATGAATAAATCCAATAATTGCAATGCGGTGAGTGTTGTAATCGATGGAGAAATTTCTCAATTATTTATTGAAAATTACGTCAATTTTTTATTTAGAATTTCCATTTTTTTATTAAAAATTCTAAATTCAAGCTAAATTTTGATGAGTTACCATATTGCAAAGCTTAAAATTATCATTGCAAATTCCCGTTTATTGCAGCTTTCCCTCATTGAAAATTATGTCGATTTGTTTGCAATAGTGTTGCACTATGTATGATTTATCTATCATGATTTCTCCATCATCTTTTGTTTTGTTTGTAGGCTTTATTTTTTCCATGAACATCTCAAACAAATATTTCATCCTAGATCAAATCTTCTAATGCACATGTTTTTTTTATTTGGTCCCCTAGTTCAAGTTCAAACCACCTCCAATTTTTGTTATTGTCACCTACACTAAATAAAGGATATACTAAAGTGTTGAAACAAGGGATTCATCATGCATTAAGGAAAAAATAATTTTAAGGAAAGAATACCACACACATACATTGTATAAAGAATAAATAATTAATGGAGGGATATCAAACCAAGTCTTTTTTCATTTTCCAAGTGTATTTATACACTAGGCAGATAGTTGAAGAGGTTGTACCCATTCCAACTAATCATTTGTTAAGTTCACTTTATGTATTTACCGTTTATTACATATTTATTCAAATATTTTCTTATGCTAATGCTTAATGTATTAATGTGCGACAAATTTAAAGGGGCCTAAGAGGCCTCCCAATAGAATTCCAATATAGTCTACTATTATTAATTAATGATTTTTTGACCTTTATGTACTAATCTCAATGTAATTTAGTATACCATATTTTAAATTAAATTCGACTAAAATTCATGCTATAGATCTATGCACATTATTTTTTATGAACTATATATGTATAAGATCTTCCAAATACTATTTCTTATACTCATGAATTTATCAAACCAACATTTTGATGGGATATGCGATAGCTTTACCCACATTGATGGTTTAAAAATGGATTATAATCTCTAGTCAAATCAAGCATTATGTTTCTTTAGATACAATATAGACAACCCCTATGATGGCACAGGGCATACTGAAAGGAGAAACTGGGCTCTACCTTAGTGCAGAAAAAAAAATTGGTTATAGGCACTGCGAAATATTTCCACTGTGCTCTTTCAAAAACCTACAGGCACTGGGAAATATTTTCGTAGTGCTTCCAGAAACTCTGTTTTAGGGATTTTGGGAGGCGAAATGACTTGATCCTATGCTCAATCAAATCCTCCACAATCTAGCTCGATTTTAACTATAAAAAAATGTTCTCCTCTCACCTCTCCTCGTCTAGCATTCACCTCACTCAATTTGATGGTTCGAATTTCAGGTGAAAGAACAAATTCTGCATACAAAAACATAGGCACTACAAAATCTGTTTGAAGGTCACGGTGAAGGGGCACACATGAACAACCCTACTAAAATACAAATAACACTACAGAAATGGTCACATGATGATCTAGAGAGGCTTCGAAGTCAAAGAGGGCTTTGAAAAGGGTCAAAAATAAAAATTCTTGGATTACCATGAAACTAGGGTCAAATTGAAGAGCTCATCACAAGTTTTCGAATGACACAAACAAAAACTTAATCGAACACCGTATCCGAAAATTATGGGCAGTCAAAGTTTTCATCAACTAGGCCCCTTGGCTAAAGTTAGCAAAGAACCAACTAAATTTGTAAGCTCTGCTAAATCTGGCGGATTTGCTAAATTTGACAAAAATTAACTAGGCAACAATTTGGCACTTTGCGGGGACAATTTCTGGTGGCTGGAACTGGCAAAATGTCGCCTACATTATTTCTTTGGTGACCCCAAAATTTTGGCCAATTTTTTTTTTCCATATTTTTAAAATAAAAAGAAATAAAAAAAAAGTAAATAAATAAATAAAAAATTGGCCAACGAACCAATAAATTAATACTATCAACCATTCTACCATGAAGGCAAGCTTAAATATTAATGCACAGTTTTTTTTATTTAAGCTCATATTTGCCACTCAAGCACAAGGGAATAGAGGCACGAAACCCAACGCATAGGTGGAACCCTAAGTGGAGATGGAAACCGGGGAGAAGAACCCTGATGCAAGGGAATATGCAAGGAATCTAAAAGATTCTCCAAGACCCAAATTTTGACAGTTTCAAAACTATGTCGACTTTATACTTATTTTACTTAGTTTTCCACAAGGAGAACATTGGTGAAGTCATAATTTTCATCTGAGTAGTAGATCTTCAGTCAAGTTGCTGATAGGAATCTTTGTGGAATCATGAAGAATCTAAAAGATTCCCTAAGGGCCAAATTTTGACATTTTCAGAACCAGGTTGACTTTATACTCATTTTACTCCATTTTTTGCAAGGAGCGCGATGACGAAGTCATATTTGTCATACGAGCGACATAACTTCAGTTTACTTGCAAACAAGAATCTTTGTGGAACCATGAAGAATCTAAAAGATTCCCTAAGGGCCAAATTTTAACATTTTCAGAAATAGACTGACTTTATACTCATTCTTCTTAGTTTTTCGCAAGGAACCTAATGGTGTGACCAAATTATTCATCTGAGCACCCAAATTTCAGTCAACCCGCAAGAAGGAATTTTTGGGGAATATTTGAGATTCCTGGGGGTCCAGATTTTGAATGAAGTAGAAAGGGGTCAATTTTACAGTCATTTTTCATGAATTTTTGCCAGGAATTCAACGATGCAGTCCATTTTTTGAGTAGATGTGTACATTTCCAGGCCATCCCTGGAAGTGGAGGTATAAGGTGTCTTTTGTACATGCATGTAATTTGATTTCGTTGAAGATTAATGAAAGGGGCCTCTCCACATTGAGCAGGTCTCACCACATTTAGAAGGTTGAAGATCAATTTTATTGCTTACATGCTCTTTTATATGCAATTTTGTATGCATCTTTGAAGTGAAAAGATCTTGATCACACGACTTCTCAAATGTAATCAAATGCACACACAGTTCAAACTAGAGATAAGAGGATGCAAATTTATAAATAAATATGTTGTTACATGACTTCCACTTCATTCATTCCAAACGTACAGACTTGGAGGCAAGAGAAGAGTTGTCTTCCTCCCCATTCGATGCCTCTTTTTTTATGCATAATATTTGCAAATGGTTTTCTTCCCTTTCTCTTTAATTGAGGGAAGTTAAAAATACAACCATGTGGCCTATTCATTACAACAGAAATGACTCTTATATTCCTAGACTCTTCAACTTATTTAAATTTTGTATGTACATTAAGTATTTAAAATTTCAATAAAGGTGACAAAAATCGATTTTCTAGCTAAAATGTGGCAATTCCACCACATTGCCAAGCCCCCTCCATTTCTTCATCACGAACTCGGTCTAATGCTCTTGCATCACCCTATTACCAATGCTCCTTTGAAACATTTTTATTGCCAACATTCAAGTAGAAAAGAGATATATCCATCCTTTATATATATATAATTCAACATCATAAACTTTATTTATAATTTAGAAATAATGAACTAAAACAAATCTTGCTGAAGAATCCAAATATTTTTTTCCATTTCACCAAATTCTAACATAATTTCATCCTTTTTTTAAGAATAATTATAACATATAATTATTCTCAAAATATATTCTAATAGAATTTCTTCCTTTCCTGGTTTTCAAGCTTCTGTGGTTATCAATTGATGAAGAAGAAGAATCTGGATTTTCCACGGTGTCAGAGAATATATGTAGATGTTTCGAATCTCCATGGAGATCCATCTTCAGGACGGTTGAATGAAGAAATGAAAGAAAGATTTTAGATCAAATTTATAGAGAGGAAATTTTAAAAAAAAGACGACAAGCATTAATATCTAGGAAATAATTAATTTACTTTTATTATTGTTTTTATTTATATTAAATTAAATAAAAATAATTAATTACTTAATTAATTCCTTATATTTATGCTGTAAGGCATCCTTATTTGAAAACAACTTTTCTGATTGCCACTCTACACCATTTGTTACCATCGATCTTATGTGTTAGATGATTGAAAGATTATCACCCTTACGATGCAAATGGTGGTTAGTTAGAATTTGTTTTGATTAGTTACTACCCGGAAGACTCTATAGTTGCACTCACAGGTATTAATTAGTTATTAATTGTTTCGATTATCTTAAATGGCTTCACTTCGTATAAATATTTCACTTGTGTCTTTCATTACGTGATGTCTATAGTTTCAATTTTTGCAGAGGAAGAAAATGATTCGAAAATCCCCACAAAACGAAACATCCAGAGGTGGATGCGTTGGCTGGTGCAGGATTGCCAACTTGGGGATTCTTTGGTGTTTCATTATTCTGGGCATGGCTACCTCTTGACTTTGGGACGGCGGGGATGATTGTGGAAAATGACATCAATGATACGTTGGTAAAACCCCTGCCCTCCGGAGCTCGACTACATGTAATAATCGATGCTTGCCATTGTAGCACTCTTCTAAATTTTCCCTACGTCTGCCTCTTCAACCCCAGGTCAGCTTTTCTGAGGTTCAATCCTCCATTATAACTATTCTCTAGCAGCAGATTCATCTATTTTCTAAAATTAATTATTAGCATTTTATTACTTTGATAAATTTAGCGAAGGAAAATGTACGTGGGAGGACCATACCTCGAAATGGTATGCAGAAAGGAACAATGGGAGGTGAAGCCATATCTTTTAGTGGATGTGATGATGATCAAACCGCTGCAGATACCAAAGTAAGATTATCTTATTGTTTATGCATATTAAAAGTCTATTATATAATTTATTTTTAAGATGTTGGAATATTTTTTGATAATAAAATATTTTGGAAATTGAATTGATAGGAATAAAAATAATTATTAGTATTAAAAAATCTATATATATAATATGTGTGATTCTTTACCATTATTCTTGCGTATAATAATGTATAATAATAACTATAGAGTTACGTAATCAATTTTCTAATAGAAATGTTGTACACAGGGTCTTTCGAAGATTACATCCACCGGAGCCATGGCTTTCAGTTTTATAAAGGAAATTGAGAAAGGAGAAAGGAAAACTTATGGGAGTTTGTTAAGTTCTATGAATGAAACTGTTTCTGAAGCATGCCAAAAGCAGGCAAAGGCCAAAAATATAGGTATTGAAGTAGCGACTACAGAGTTGGAACTTGACGGGCAGTCAGAGGGTTTTTTCCCTGTTTTTTACGTTTAATAACTTTTTCATAACCGTTTACTGTGATGTGCTATGAAGCTTACAAAACATATTTTTTCTGGGTTGTTATTTTCTAAAACCTTTATTAATTCTCTAATATTTTATATAAAGTTGTGTTCGGGCGGGCAAGTAACATGTGGAAACTATTCTACCTAGTCTAGCCTTCCTATTGGTAATGTACTTCTTGACTCTTTGTACTTCATAGAAAATAGTTCACGAAGTTATATATATATATATATATATATATATATATATATTTTTTTTTTTTTTTTGAAGTTTTAAGGGTTAATTATAAATTGTTATTTTTTTATAGGTTTAAAATTAAAATGTGTGTAAATTATATAAAGTTAAGATTAATTGTTAAGAACATTTTATAAATTTAAAAAAAAAAATTGATAATTATTTTAAAATAATTATTTTATTTATTTATTGAAAAATTAATGTAAGAATATTTTTAATAATTTTTTTAAATTTTTAAATTTTATAAAATTAGAAATCTTATTTTATTTATTATATGTTTTTAGTATCTAAATTTATTTCTATGAAAGTGAAGAGTCATGCATATGTGAATTAGCATTAAGTGTGTGAAAAACCATGCATATGTGAGTTAGCATTAAGAGTAATGCACTTTGATTAACTATATATATATATATATATACATAATTTTTTATTTGGAAACTCAAATATATTTTTTTGGGTTATTTTTGTAACTAGCATGCAAAGACTAGTGGGCCTAATGGTTAAGAACATGTGTTTTCTCCTGAAAGAGCATAGAGTATATATGTCTTCCTAGACTTAGCAATCAAATGTTTGCGCGGAGGTGGGTCCCTTGTCCCACAAACAAGGGGGTTGCTCCTTCATATGAGATTTGATGGCTGGGAAGCATTTTCTTTGTTTCTAGATCACCATTTGATATTGGGTGATATTAGGTGATTAACCCATGAGGTGTAGACCAATTAGTTTAGATGGGGTTTAGTCTCAAAAACCTCACAGGTTGAAACCTTATGGTGAGGGGTTGAGGATGGAAGCCACTTTGGAATAATTAAATTCCCAAAGGGTGTCTAGACCTTCCAAAACCTCCTCACATGATCCTGGTGATAAGAATTCCATTGTGGGTGGGTTGGTCTTCTGCGATCCAATAAATGGGCGGATCTCTATTCTTCCATCTAATAAATAGTTTAGCTGAAGCCAAGGCTAAACATAAATACAAAAAAAAGGTGGATGGTTGAATCATATGGATTCGATTGTAATAGTAGTTGGAACAATTTCATATTGGTTGTCAATAAAAGCTAGGATACTTGCAATATATGAGCACCTAGTCCCGACACCTACCCCTCAAGGGAAGTAAATTGCATATTTAAGCCACGATAAAATCAGATCAAAGTTCTTGTAAGGATACATGTTTGTTATCATTGGTTGTACTTTTATAGATTAGTAATTTAAATTTATCATGAAGACTACTTTACATTGTCTCTCTCGAAAGAGAGGAATGATATGAGCAGAAAGAACCTTATACATCCAGACATGCCATCCCGCTAGAAAGATAATGCAGGTTTCACTTTCACTAAGTTAAAGGGAGCTTGATCAACAGAACTAGTAGATTTTCCCCCATGGTCGACCTTGATGGTGATGATTTCATTGTTGTCAGTGCACTGCATCATGTTGGCCATATTACTGAGGTTCCTCCCCATGGACATGTTACGTTCGTAGCGATAGTGCTTAAAGCCCTCAGATCTGAGCAACAGGGAAATGAGGGGAACATGTGTTTTCTTCTAAGAAGGCATAGAGTATATATGTCTTCCTAGAATTAGCAGCCTTCCTAGACTTAGCATTCAAATGGTTACATAGAGGTGGGTCCCTTGTCCCACAAACAAGGGGATCTCATACACCAATTTGGTGTTTGTCGTGACCTTAAAATTAGATAATAATAATAATAATAATATATACAACCCATTGGAAACTAATTCTATGCACTTATTGTGGTGGAAATTTTCTCCTTCATATGAGATTTGACGGCTGGGAAGTGTTTTCTTTGTTCTCTCTATAAGTTTTAGATCACCATTTGATATTGGGTGATATTAGGTGATTAACCCATGAAGTGTAGACCAATTATTTTAGATGGGGTTTAGTCTCAAAAACGTCACAGGTTGAAACATTATGGTGAGGGGTTGAGGATGGAAGCCACTTTTGAATAATTGAATTCCCAAAGGGTGTCCAGACCTTCCAAAACCTCCTCACATGATCCTGGTGATAAGCATCCCATTGTGGGTGGGTTGGTCTTCTGCGATCAAATAAATGGGCCGATCTCTATTCTTCCATCTAATAAATAGGTTAGCTCAAGCCAATGCTAAACGTAACTACAAAAAAAAGGTGGATGGTTGAATCATATGGATTCGATTGTAATAGTAGTTGGAGCAATTTCATATTGGTTTTCAGTGAAAGCTAGGATACTTGCAATATATGAGCACCTTGTGGTCCTGACACCTACCCCTTGAGGGAAGTAAATTGCATATTTAAGCCATGATAAAATCAGATCAAAGTTATTGTAAGGAAACATGTTTGTTATCATTGGTTGTACTTTTATAGATTAGTAATTTAAATTTATCATGAAGACTACTTTACATTGTCTTTGTCAAAAGAGAGGAATGATAGGAGCAGAAAGAACCCTATACATCCAGACATGCCATCCAACTAGAAATACAATGCGGGTTTCACTTTCACTAAGTTAAAGGGAGTTTGATTAGCAGAACCAGTGGATTTTCCCCCATGGTCGACCTTATGGTGATGATTTCATCGTTGTCAGCGCACTGCATCATCTTGGCCATATTACTAAGGTTCCTCCCCATGGACATGTTACGTTCGCAGTGATAGTGCTCGAAGCCCTCAGATCTGAGCAATAGGGAAATGAGGGGAACATGTGTTTTCTCCTAAGAAGGCATAGAGTATATATGTCTTCCTAGACTTAGCATTCAAATGGTTGCGCAGAGGTGGGTCCCTTGTCCCACAAACAAGGGGGTCTCATACACCAATTTGGTGTTTGTTGTGACCTTAAAATTGGATAATAATAATAATAATATATATAACCCATTGGAAACTAATTCTATCCACTTATTGTGGTGGAAATTTGCTCCTTCATATGAGATTTGATGGCTAGGAAGTGTTTTCTTTGCTCTCTCTGTAGGTTCTACATCACCATTTGATATTGGGTGATATTAGGTGATTAAAAAGTGTAGACCAATTATTTTAGATGGGGTTTAGTCTCAACAACGTCACAGGTTGAAACCTTATGTTGAGGGGTTGAGGATGGAAGCCACTTTGGAATAATTGAATTCCCAAAGGGTGTCCAAACCTTCCAAAACCTCCTCACATGATCCTAGTGATAAGAATCCCATTGTGGGTGGGTTGGTCTTCTATGATAAAATAAATGGGTGGATCTCTATTCTTCAATCTAATAAATAGGTTAGCTCAAGCCAAGGCTAAACGTAACTACAAAAAAAAGGTGGATGGTTGAATCATATGGATTCGATTGTAATAGTAGTTGGAGCAATTTCATATTGGTTATCAATAAAAGCTAGGATACTTGCAATATATGAGCACCTCGTGGTCCTGACACCTACCCCTTGAGGGAAGTAAATTGCATATTTAAGCCATGATAAAATCAGATCAAAGTTATTGTAAGGAAACATGTTTGTTATCATTGGTTGTACTTTTATAGATTAGTAATTTAAATTTATCATAAAGACTACTTTACATTGTCTTTTTCAGAAGAGAGGAATGATAGGAGCAGAAAGAACCCTATACATCCAGACATGCCATCCAACTAGAAAGACAATGCGAGTTTCACTTTCACTAAGTTAAAGGGAGATTGATTAGAAGAACCAGTGGATTTGCCCCCATGGTCGACCTTGATGGTGATGATTTCATCATTGTCAGCGCACTGCATCATCTTCGCCATATTACTAAGGTTCCTCCCCATGGACATGTTACATTCGCAGCGATAGTGTTCGAAGCCATCAGATATGAGCAACAAGGAAATGAGGGAAACGTGGCTTGATTCCATGGCCTATAGGGAGAAACTTGTGGCCAAGAAATCGAAGTTACAATCAGTGACAAGGTCCTTAATGGAATCCAACACCTTCTTCAGAAGACTCCCCTACACAAGCCTTAGTTCCAACATTGTTGCAGTGAAGACAAAATCTGAGAGAAGAGGACTCCTTCCCTTGTGACAAAGCTTGAGAGAAGCTGTAACTCATTCTGAGAGCAGAAATATGGGTTACGAGCGACTGTGGATGTGTTTTTTTAGGCGGAAATGGCATGAACTCTGCTCTATTTTCCTTCCAAAATGAAACATTACACCATATTTGACCAGGGAATCTACCAAAGAAAAATGTTGTGTCCTCTGTGTTTGTGGATATGCGGGGATATCGGAGGAGGCTTGTTATTTTTGGTGAATTCTATACATACACCTCATTCATACACTACTCTTCCAGGCTCCCCTACAAGGGCAAACTGTGACAGCTCAGTAGGCAATATACACGTACTGGATAAATATAAGGAACTACAAACCGAAGAGGAGATTGAAATGAAAAAATCTTAACTTTAGAGATTAATGTGCAAAATTGTTTAGATAATGTAACTCTAGAGTTTAATGTGCCAAATTTTTTAGAAATCGTCCCATTGCCATTGATATGCACTGGAATACGATATGAATGACACAAGCAGCAAAAGGAAGAATCACCTGTAAGTAAATTTGTGATAGCTCAGCATGCATTAAACATGTACTGTTAGGATCCAAACTATTTGTTAACTATACTCCCCTCAATTTGCGGCACATCGATTAACAAGTAAAGGATCCTCTCCTGGTCTCTGTTGACCTCGTCCCCATCTAGGATCACGAAATGTATTCCTCTTTTGACCTCTTCCCCATCTAGGATCACAAAATGTATTCACATTAGGGCTCCAATATGTCAATACTGCTAATCCTATCTTATACATTGCACGAGCCTCCCTTGATACCACCACATGAAATTCCAATTACATTTTTTTTTACTAAATTCAATCCATGCTAAAATAGATTGGTTATACTCAGTAGTAAATTGTAAACGTAGTGACAGATGCCTGAGAATTAAAAATAAGTACAAATTCATGCAACTATGGCCAATCCTATAAAACTAAAAAATAATTAAAAATTGATTCATTTGGAATAGGGAGAACCTAGTAATTGATTTCTTTGTATATTCTAGCTTTGAATGAAATTTATTTTGTAATTTGCAACATCTGGGTGCAATTGCTAGTGAATAAATTCAATTAATAATTATATATGTATATAATAATATCTAATAAAATAATACTATTTTTATTATTTATTTTAGAATTTTTTTTAATAATTATTTTATGTTTAAATTTTAATTTTTAATTCCTATTCCTTTATTTTTAATATTGATTAGAATTAATAGTTATAACTAAGTCTATACTAATAGAAAATACTAATAAGAAGATCAATAAATCTAATAATAAAGTTTAATATTAGAGTTTAATATTTTTATTCCTAGAAATTTAATAAATTTAATCATTACAATTTCCAATTTTTATTTAATAGTCTCTAGGATCAAATAATAGTTAATGATTATTATTAATAAAATTTAAATTTAATTTTATTCCTAGAATTTTAATAAATAATAGTTAACGACTTTTATTAATTCCTAGAATTTTAATAATTAATAGTCTCTCAAATAATAGTTGATGATTATTATTTCTTTCTAGAATATTAATAAATAATAGTTAATGATTATTATTAATAAAATATAAATGTCTTTATAATTAGTTTATATTGTAAAACCCCATTTTATTTTTAATTTTGTTCTTTAGTTTAGTTTTCTACCCATAGATACTAATAATAATAATAATAATAATAATAATAATTTATTAATTAATTAATGTTAAATGGAAATTAATTAATTAATAGGGTTAATTATTAAAATTAAATAATGAATTATTTGTTTTTATAATTTTTATTTTAATATTAATTATATATCAAAGCTACATAAAGCTCTAAAACCCTAGAATATAATAGGAAAGACCAAACCTGAGGATCTATACCTAAGAAGTTATCGAAAAAAAAGAACAGATTTGACGAATTAAAGGACAACCACAATGAAATTATAAAACTATATATTTACAATATTATTATAAATATTATATTTTTTATGAAAATTATTTATAAACCAAAAAAATATATAATTGATACATTTTTATCTTTACCATACATTATTATAATATGGTATTTTTCGAATATATAATTTGGGAGAATGAATTTATACATTACTTTAAAAAAATCAAAACACTTCATAAAAACGACATTTGGAAACCATGTCTATAGTCCAACTTTATTCCATAGTGTCATCACACTAATACTGCCACCAAATCCAATCCCTGAGACATGTTCATCCACGCATCTTATCATCCCCATCTTTTATTAACATTAACACTTGTAGTTTGCTTTTGCTTTTTTTTACGCGCTGGTAAAGGATTACCATACCAGCACTCGTTCCCTTCAAATGAATTTGCATTAAAAGTGTCAAATTGTGTATCAAAAGATGCCAACATGGTTAATTGAGAAAGCGCTATTGGATTCCTTCTAATTGAATTATTTTTAAATATGTCTAACTCCTTCAAAATATATATCTTACCAAGAGACATAAGAATATTCTTTCCAATTGATTCATAAATTTATCCAACGCAACCTACTTATATTCCCTATTCTTATAAGAGAAATAGGTATGTCACCTATGAAATTATTGTTAGAAAAATCAAATATTGGCATTTGAGACCAACACATAACTGAAAAAATCCTTTCATCATATGTTCATATACTTGTTAAATTTGGATGATGGGTGATTTTAAATCCCTTGAGTCGAGTCTTTGTCAATGAGATAATATTCTTCCCCTAAATTTATGGCTGAATAAATCTAATAATTGCAATACTTTGAGAGTTGTAATCCATCGAGAAATTTCTAACTTTTCCAAAAAAAAAGTATTGAGAATTCAAAAGTCAAGTAAAGAATTTGGATGATGGGTTGATTTTAAATCCCTTGAGTCAAGTCTTTGTCAATGAGATAATATTCTTCCCCTAAATTTATGGTTGAATAAATCTAATAATTGCAATACTTTGAGATTTGTAATCCATTGAGAAATTTCTAACTTTTCCAAAAAAAATGATTGAGAATTCAAAAGTCAAGTAAATTCTGACAGTTGTAATCCATCGAGAAATTTCTAAAATTTCCAAAAAAAAAATATTGAGAATTCAAAAGTCAAGTAAATTCTGACGAGTTACCTTATTGAAAAGCTTAAAATTATCATTGCAAATTGTTGTTTATTGCGGCTTTCCTCCATTGAAAATTACGGCGATTTGTTATGTAGACTTTGGAATACTGAGATTTCTCTTTCAGAAAAAAGAGGGGACAAAAGAAAAACAAATTAGTAATCCTAAAACCCACTTTTCCATTTTTTTTTATTGAGAATTCTAAAGTCAAGCTAAATTCCAAATACTATATCTTATACTCATGAATTTTTCAAACCAACATTTTGATGGGAGATGCGATAGCTTTACCCACATTGATGGTTTAAAAATGGATTATAATCTCTAGTAAAATCAAGCATTTTGTTTCTTTAGAGATAATAAAGACAACCCTTATGATGGCACAGGGCATACTGAAAGGCCAAACTGGGCTCTACCTTAGTGTAGAATTCTAAATTCAAGCTAAATTCCAAATACTATATCTTATAGTCATGAATTTATCAAACCAACATTTTGATGGGAGATGCGATAGCTTTACCCACATTGATGGTTTAAAAATGGATTATAATCTCTAGTAAAATCAAGCATTTTGTTTCTTTAGAGATAATAAAGACAACCATTATGATGGCACAGGGCATACTGAAAGGCCAAACTGGGCTCTACCTTGGTTATAAGCACTGCGAAATATTTTCACTATGCTCTTTCAAAAACCTATAGGCACTGGGAAATATTTTCGTAGTGCTTCTAGAAACTCTGTTTTAGGGGTTTTGGGAGGCAAAATTACTTGATCCTATGCTCAATCAAATCCTCCACAATCTAGCTCGATTTTAACTATAAAAAAAATGTTCTCCTCTCACCTCTCCTCGTCTAGCATTCACCTCACTCAATTTGATGGTCCACATTTCAGGTGAAAGAACAAATTATGCATACAAAAACATAGGCATTACAAAATCTGTTTGAAGGTCATGGTGAAGGGGAACACATGAACAACCCTACTAAAATACAAATATTTACAAACAAATAACACTACAGAAATGGTCACATGATGATCCAGAGAGGCTTCGAAGTCAAAGAGGGCATTGAAAAGGGTAAAAAATAAAAATTCTTGGATTACCATGAAACTAGGGTCAGATCGAAGAGCTCATCACAATTTTTCCAACGACACAAACAAAACCTTAATCGGACATCGCATGCGAAAATTATGGCCAGTCAAATTTTTGGTCAACTAGGCCCCTTAGCTAAAGTTAGCAAAGCACCAACTAAATTTGTAAGCTCTACTAAATCTAGCGAAGCTGCTAAATTTGACAAAAATTAACTATGCAACAATTTGGCACTTTGCGGCGACAATTTCTGGTGGCCGAAACTGGACAATTGTCACCTACTTTATTTCTTCGGTGATGCCAAAATTTTGGCCAATGAATTTTGTCCATATTTTTAAAATAAAAAGAAATAAAAAATAAATAAAATTGGCCAACGACAGAATAAATTAATACTATCAACCATTCTTCCATGAAGGCAAGCTTAAATATTAACGCAATTTTTTTTTTAATTTAAACTCATATTTTCCACTCAAGCACAAGGGAATAGAGGCATGAAACCCAACGGATAGGTGGAACCCTAAGTGGAGATGGAAACCAGGGAGCAAAACCCTGACGTAGGGAATATGCAAGGAATCTAAAAGATTCTCTAAGGCCCAAATTTTGATAGTTTCAAACTACGTCGACTTTATACTCATTTTACTCAGTTTTTCACAAGGAGAACATTGGTGAAGTCATATTTTTCATCTGAGTAGCAGATATTTAGTCAACTTGCAGAGAGGAATCTTTGTGGAATCATGAAGAATCTAAAAGATTCCCTAAGGGCCAAATTTTGACAGTTTCAAAACCAGGCCAACTTTATACTCATTTTACTCCATTTTTTGCAAGGAGTTCAATGATGAAGTCATATTTGTCATATGAGCAACATATCTTCAGTTTACTTGTAGAGAAGAATCTTTTTGGAACCATGAAGAATCTAAAAGATTCCCTAAGGGCCAAATTTTAACAGTTTCAGAACTAGACTGACTTTATACTCATTCTTCTCAGTTTTTCACAAGGAACCTAGTGGTGTGACCAAATTACTCATCTGAGCAGCCAAATTTCATTCAACCCGCGAGAAGGAATTTTTGGGGAATCTTTGAGATTCTTGGGGGTCCAGATTTTGAATGAAGTAGAAAGGAGTCAATTTTACAATCATTTTTCATGATTTTTTCCCATGAATTCAATGATGCAATCCATTTTTTGAGTAGATGTGTACATTTCCCGGCCATCCCCAGCAATGGAGGTATAAGGTGTCTTTTGTACATGCATGTAATTTGATTTCATTGAAGATTAATGAAAGGGGCCTCTCCACATTGAGCAAGTCTCGCCACATTGAGAAGGTTGAAGATTAATTTGATTTCTCACATGCTCTTTTATATGAAATTTTGTATGCATCTTTGAAGTGAAAAGATCTTGATCACATGACTTCTCAAATGTAATCAAATGCACACACAGTTCGAACTAGAGATAAGAGGACACAAATTTATAAATAAATATGTTGTTACATGAATTCCACTTCATTCATTCCAAATGTATAGACTCAGAGGCAAGAGAAGATTTGTCTTCCTCCCCATTCGATGCCTCTTTTTTTATGCATAATATTTGCAAATAGTTTTCTTCCCTTTCTCTTTAATTGAGGGAAGTTAAAAAGACAACCATGTGGCCTATTCATTACAACAGAAATGACTCTTATATTCCTAGACTCTTCAACTTATTTGAATTCTGTATTTACATTAAGTATTTAAAATTCAACAAAGGTGACAAAATCAATTTCCTAGCTCAAATGTGGCGAGTCCACCACATTGTCAAGCCCCCTCCATTTCTTCATGCTCTTGCATCACCCTATTACCAATGCTCCTTTGAAACAATTTAATTGAAAATATTTAAGTAGAAAAGAGACGTATCTATCCTTTATATATATATATATATATATATATATATATATATATATATATATATATATATATATATATATATAATTCAGCATCATAATCTTTATTTATAATTTAAAAATAATGAACTAAAACAAATCTTGCTAAAGAATCCAAATATTTTTTTCCTTTTCACCAAATTCTAACATAATTTCATTCTTTATTAATATAACATAGAATTATTCTCAAAATATATTTTAATAGAATTTCTTCCTTTCCTAGTTTTCAAGTTTTTATGGTTATCAATTGATGAAGAAGAAGAATCTGGATTTTTCACAGTGTCAGAAAAATATATGTCGACGTTTCGAATCTCCATGGAGATCTATCTTTAGGATGATTGAATGCAGAAATGAAAGAAAGACTTTAGGTCAAATTTATAGAGAGGAAATTTTTAAAAAGAGCAACAAGCATTCATATCTAGGAAATAATTAATTTATTTTTATTTTTATTTTTAGTTTTTATTTAGATTAAATTAAATTAAATTAAATTAAATTAAATAGAAATAATTAATTACTTAATTAATTCCTTATATTGAATAAATTCAATTAATAATGATATACATATAAAATAATATCTAATAAAATAATACTACTTTTATTATTTATTTTAGAATTTTTTTTAATAATTATTTTATGTTTAAATTTTAATTTTTAATTCATGTGCCTTTGTTTTTAATATTGATTAGAATTAATTGTTATAACTAAGCCTATAATAATAGAAAATACTAATAAGAAGATCAATATATCTAATAATAAAATTTAATATTAGAGTTTAATATTTTTATTCCTAGAATTTTAATAAATTTAATAATTACAATTTCCAATTTTTATTTAATAGTCTCTAGCATGATTAATAGTTAATGATTATTATTAATAAAATCTAAATCTAATTTTATTCCTATAATTTTAATAAATAATAGTTAATGACTTTTATTAATTCCTAGAATTTTAATAATTTTAATAATTAATAGTCTCTTAAATAATAGTTAATGATTATTATTTATTTTTAGAATATTAACAAATAATAGTTAACGATTATTATTAATAAAATATAAATATCTTTATAATTAGTTTATATTGTAAAACCCCATTTTATTTTTAATTATGTTTTTTAGTTTTCTACCCCATAGATACTAGTAATAATTATAATTTATTAATTAATTAATTTTAAATAGAAATTAATTAATTATTAAGGTTAATCATTAAAAATAAATAATGAATTATTTGTTTTTATAATTTTTATTTTAATATTAATTATATATCAAAGCTATGTTAGGAAGCCCTAAAACCTTCGAATATAATAGGAAAGACCAAACCTAAAGAACTATACCTGAAAGGTTGTCGAACTGAAGGAATAAATTTGACGAATTAGAAAACAACCACAATAAAATTATAAAACTATATATTTACAATATTATTGTAAATATTATATTTTTTATGAAAATTATTTATAAACCAAAAAATATATAATTAATACATTTTTATCTTTATCCTACATTATTATAATATGGTATTTTTCGATTATATAATTTGAGAGAATGAATTTATACATTACTTAAAAAATTAAAGCAATTCATAAAAATAACTTTTGGAAACCATGTCTATAGTCCAACTTTATTCCATAGTATCATCACACTAATAGTGCCACCAAATCCAATCCATGAGACATGTTCATCCACACATCTTATCATCCCCATCTTTTATTAACATTAACACTTGTAGTTTGCTTTTGCTTTTTTTATGCGCTGGTAAAGGATTACCATACAAGCACTCGTTCCTTTCAAATGAATTTGCATTAAAAGTGTCAAATTGTGTATCAAAAGATGCCCACATGGTTAATTGAGAAAGCTCTATTGGAAAGTTCTATTGGATTTTTTCTAATTGAATTATTTTTAAACATGTCTAACTCTTTCAAAGTAGATATCTTACCAAGAGACATGAGAATATTTTTTCTAATTGATTTATAAATTTATGCAACACAACTTACTTATATTCCCTATATTTATACTTATAGGAGAAATAGATATTTCACCTATGAAATTATTGGTAGAAAAATCAAATATTGGCATTTAAGACCAACACAACTGAAAAACTCCTTCCATCATATGTTCATATACTTGTTAAATTTGGATAATGAGTTGATTTTAAATCCCTTGAGTCAAGTCTTTGTCAATGAGATAATATTCTTCCACTAAATTTATGGTTGAATAAATCTAATAATCTCAATACTTTGAGAGTTGTAATCCATCGAAAAATTGCTAACTTTTCCAAAAAAAAATTATTGAGAATTCAAGAGTCAAGTAAATTCCGACGAGTTACCTCATTGAAAAGCTTAAAATTATCATTGCAAATTGCCGTTTATTGCGGCTTTCCTCCATTGAAAATTACGGCGATTTGTTAGGTATACTTTGGAATACCGAGATTTCTCTTTCAGAAAAAAGAGGGGACAAAAGTAAAACAAATTAGTAATCCCAAAACCCCTTTGTCAATCAGTAAAACTATAAACAAAACCATCGAAATTTAATATTAATTAGTGACGCCACTCCGTGAAACACGCAGATAGAATTATTTGGAATTTTGGTTGGAGCCAAATTCGCACTCCACCCACGACCGTGTTTTAATGAAGAATAGTCATCTGGTTTCTAGATTTGAAAGGAATTTTCGTTGATTTCCATCATCTTCGCTCCAGATTCCAACCCACGAAATCTTTGACCGAAGATTCTCCGAAAAGCACGGTTTTATTTGCAATGATGTATCGGGATTCGTGAATAGAATTGGTTTATTTGCAATGATGCATCGGGAATGGTTTCATTTATTTTGTGATAATCCATTTTTAATCCATAAGTTATCTATCTTCGCTCATTCAAGAACCTGGATTTTGTGATAGTCTATTTTTAATCTATAAGTTATCTATTTTGGCTTATTCAAGAAACTGTCTTGAAAATGAATCTCTATTGGGATTTGAAACGACAAGTTACCAGAACATTATGGATAATTTGGATAAATCTTATACTTTGTCCATTTGATTTCGGTGTTGGTTTCTTGAAATTTCCCCATCCATGCATGCAACCAACTGTCATTTAGGTTATCGTCTATCAAGTTACATATGAGTTACATATGAGGTTGGAGAGGGTGTTTCTAGAAAATTACTTTTAACTTTTTATTATTTTTTAATTGACCCCACATGTAAATGTTCACGAACATTTACACCACTACAACATCCATGGTAAAATGATTTATGGTATTGTAACAAAACCTATTTACAAATTAAAAATATCCATGGTAAAATGAGATTGAATATGTATGGTTAAGGATATTGTTATATTGTATGTTTATTGCAAGTACTATGTTTTAATATAAAAAATGTTATAAAAATAAATTCACATAAAATATTTATAATATTTTTTTTAAATGAGTTTTGGTTTTAGTGGTATTGATAAGCCATGGTATTGGTTCATGTTATTATAAGAAATCCTATTTAGGAGTTAATAATATTTATGATAAAACGGGTGAGTATTCATTGTTAAGAATCTTGTTATATTGTAAATAGTAATTCTTCATATGCTTATTAGTTATATTTAAATAATCATTATTATAATTTATAACTCCTATTTATATGTTATATATTTTAATGTTATTTATATATTACGATTTTCTTTTATCTAAAAAATTTGTTAGTAATTTTATTAATAAAAAAAATTACAATTAAAAATTTGAATTTAAAAATTATTTGCATCCAACATCTAACTTCTCATATCTAATGCATATACATATACCCTATGCTTGGTTGTTTACAACCCACTATCACAACTTAATGAGCAATTATAACCCACTATCATGTTAAATTCATTCCATGCTAATCATGGAGTTACATTACATGTGGTATTATATATATATATATATATAACATTTTTTTTTTAGTGTTCATTAAAAAAAAATCATTTTCCAAATAACATAATTTTATACAACTTTATGTATATAAAATATTAAAAACTTATATTTTTACATTTGCACTAATATTTCATTTTTTATATTAATTTAATTTTAGAACAACTTTATAGTTAGAGATAAAGAAATTGAATCTAAAATTTCTTCTTATACTTTTACTTTTGTAGTGTGATCTAATTGTGTAATTCCTCCATAAATTTGTACTCTCAATAAAATATTTGAAGTTCTGGTTAACTAATATTTCATTTTAATAAAATATTTGAAGTTCCTATTAACTAATATTTCATTTTATTTACATAGAGAGGGAGAGAGAAAACAAAATATTTTTGTGTTCACAGTAAATAAAATATTGCAATGACCACCTTATGTAAAATTATTTTATATTAATTTAATAAAAGAGAGAGATAAATGGTTTCTAATTTAGGATATGAGGGAGATGTGTAATTGTCTCATTGCTCAATATGGTGTTGAAATGTAGTATTTTACAATAATATTAATAACAAAAAAAATTAATATATGAGTATATATATGCACATACAAAGCGAGAGAGTGTGTATACCTATTCCATAGATACTAATTGTAATATCCACATCAAAGAGAGAGAGTGTGCTTGTACCTATTCCATAGATACTAATTGTAAGATCCTAGGTAAACTTCATGTAAAAAGACATAAGATTATAATTTTTTTACAAAATTACCAACATATAGCTTCTCAAATTACTATTCTATAATATTTATTGAGTATTAAATCAAATCTTTATCATCACATAGACTAACTTTAGTAAATGAATACTAAGTTAAATTAACATTAACAACCACTGTTATAACATATTAGCTTTAACTTTCTGATGTAACCTTTCATCAATTCCATGGCTCTTTTAATTCGGTTAGGTAATCACATTCTTGATAATATAAATGTCACATCATGCAAGGAATCAACATCATAAAAATGACACAACACAAAACCACATCATCATACATCAATATACTTTGGAAACTGAATAAAGTGAAAATCAACAAACGTTTAAATTTATTATTAAATTCTCATGAGCGTGTTGACCCCTCACTTAATGGTTATAAGAGAGTCCATCCCTTGAACATTATCATAAAAATATTACAAATAAATATAATAGTAAATGCAACATAGCTAGCTACAAGCTATTACAATCATCCTGATATCATTTACCCACAAATCCTCAATCTCTATGTCTTTGTGGCCTAGTTGTACTGATGAATGGATCATCTTGCAATGACATTCCTCAATCTACATGAATCTTTTATTAGTCACAATGTAAAACAAAATTTATCCTTTGCATATCTCACCATCCTTCCATGCCATTACTATCGTAAAAAAACTTTGATATCATGATTAATTATATTATTAATCGACCAATACTTAATCTTTATCACTATGCTTCAACATTGATTTGTGCGCATACATAAAACATAAACAAAATATCATGATATGTCTTCTTTAACAACACTACACATGTATTAATAGAAGAATAAACTGTCAAGAAAGTCATATTAACTATTATTTCCCTCCCACATAAATCCATGTTCTTTTCCAAAGAAAATCACCAAAACTGTCCTTATTCATTTGAAGCAAAACTAGCACATGAGTTATGGTTTTTCATGTGAATGAATAAACTTTTCATGATAGTTGTTATTACTTCATGCACATACATAATATTTCTAAAAAATAAGCTAACATAATCTTGCATGCAAATGCATAATATTTTCAGAAGAAGGCTACATAATCTTGTATGTAAATGCATAATTTTTCAAAAAGAAAGTTAACATAGTCTTCTATGTAAATGCATAGTCTTCCCAATCGTATATATATTTTCCTTATGCATGCAAATGCATAACAATATTTCAAGAGAACTAGCCGAACAACCATCATCTTAGGGTGTGTAAACAAATACTCCTTTCAAAAATGAAAAACTAGTGCCATAGTTAATGCATGCAATTATATAAACTCCATTCAATAGAAATTATCTGCTAGGTAATTCCATTTTATATGCAATTATATAATCCCTTCCAAAATAATTAATACAATAGGTGTTATTATTATACATGCAATTGCATGATCTTTCCCCAAATAACTAACATAACATAATTTTTTTCCAAAAGAATTTAACATGATAATCATTTTTCCATACATGCAAACTACATTTCTTCCCAAGAAATCTATCTCAATATTTTTATTTTCCATGCATGTTAAGTGCATTTCTTTTCAAGAAATGTATCTCAATCAACTATTTTTTTTTTTTCATGCAACACATATTTCTTTCTCTAGAATTTTACCATTATTAATTATTCCTTTATGTAAACAAACACATACTTATTTTTCAAAAGGAAATTAACACAAAAACTAATGTCTTTGTACATATATATTCTTATTCTTTTTCAAAGTAGCTATAGTCTTTTGTGCATAGAGAGATTTACCACAATCAACTAATCTTTTGTGTATGTAAATACATCTTTTTTCCAAAGGTCTAGGAAAATAGTTATACTTTGGTTGTAATTTATTTTTTTTCCATAAAAAAAAAAAAAAAACTTTCCAAGAATTGCGAAACAAATATTTTTAACAATACAAACATATTAACACAATTAGAACATGCAAACACATGTTTTATTTGTTGAAAATGATAACATGAAATCTTGAAAATAACATCAAGAAGGATTTTAATTTAATTTTCCCTTAATTAAATTATAAGTAAATTGTAATTCCACATCACATGACAACTTTTACGAGTTAACTAAGTCAGGAAGAATTAGTTATTTCAGTTAATTCAAGTTGAGGGAAAAACTAGAGACATGTAGAGTGTTCTCTAAGTTTTAGGGGGCTTAGTTACAGTTTATTTTGAGTTATAATTAATTAACTTAATGTATTTGAGTTAAAATCAGTTAACTAGTTCTAATTGATGGAGGAACTAGTGAGAGGTCAAGTGAATTAAATAAGATTTAATTCACATGTAGTAATCAATCAGATAAGTGATAATTCACTCAAAAATAACTGATGTGTCTCAGTTATGAGAGAGACCTAGTTGATATTGGAGTTAAAGGGAAGTGTACTATCAGTTGTATAATTAGAAAATTGTACAGGTGGTGCATGGAGTCAGAGGAAGAGCCTTGATGCATTGTGCAATCATTATTGGGGAATTTCCTTATTAATAGGGGCCTAATTACCTAAGAAACTATGTAAGGAAATAGGGATTCCTGAGGCCAAGAAATTGGTTAAGTATTGAACCAAGATTGCCTAGGAATTAGTGACACATACATAGATAGTGCATAGAGCTCTCAAGCATGAGAGAAGCATTGATTTTTTATCATATTATTTGAATTATGAAATATAAAAATAGTATGGTTTTTAGCTTAGGCTTTCCCCAGATAGATCTTTGTGTTGTGCGATTGAAATTCTTTCACTTTCTCATTCATGTGATTTTGAGATCGTAATTGGTTTCCACAATTTGTATAGTATATTCAAGTATTTTGTTTTATCATATTACAAATATTAGTTTGAATCTATGTGGATTTTCTACATGGAATCAGAGAAGGAATCACCATACAAGAGAAGAATACGAGTTTTTTTTGAGTAGGTGAATCGAATTTACAAATCTATTCTTCATGACCAACAACAAGATTAGGATTTTTTTATGTGGATTGAGACTCGAATATGCCCTTGAGAGTAGTTATATTTACGTATAATGCAGATATGAGAAGGTGGCAATGTTGGAATACAACAGGCTTAAGGAATTCATAGATAGTGATATTCCTAAGCCTGCAATAGCAGATGCTCAAGATCTGGCGGCATGGAAGAAGAACATAGAAAATACAAGAAGGATTATTTTGGAAGGTGTTCGAGATCATATTGTATCGAAATTCCATGGAAAGGAAAGACAATATTTTATGTGGAAGGTCTTAACAATTTTTTTAAGAACAAAAATGGCCACAAAATGCTAGTGTTAAAGGACAAGCTTAGAAAAATCAAGATGGAGGATGGCGACACATTACCAAAATACTTTACCAAGTTCACTCAATGTCGGGATGAGCTTGGAAGTGTTGGTGTTACTATTTCTGAGGATGATTTGGTGAGCCTAACACTTCTAGGCCTTCTCGAGAGCTGGCACAACTACCAAGATTCAGTGAATGGGAGGGGGAAGCTACTAGAGTGGGAACGATTATGGTCCATCTTGCTGCAGGAAGAGATTAGGAGAAACACTAGAGATGGGACCTCTTCCAAAGAAGAGGACTTTACATTAGTCAGTAAAGGACATAAAGCCAAGGGAAAGAAGTACTAAGGTAAAAAGGGTAAGAAGAAATACTTATCCAACATCAAGTGTTTTCATTGTCACGAGTTCAGGCACTATGCCACGAAATGTCTGCAAAAGAAGAAAAGTAAGAAGGATCCTATAGTAGCAGCAATAGGTGAAGCTCTAGCTTCACAGTTTGAACTTGATTTCACTCTCCTTGCATGCATGGAAAGCACTGTAATGAGATGTATTTTGTTTCTAAATAGCGGTGCCTTGTTCCATATGACAGGGAATAAATATCTCTTCAGTGACTTGGAGGAGAAAGACCTCAAGTGGAACATAGAGTTTGAACATGATGGGAGGTATAGTGTTACCAATATCGGTACTCTTACTTTTCAAATGGAGTCTAGATCTCCTCTCATAATCACAGATGTGTTGTTTGTTCCAGGACTAAAGAAGAAAGGAAAGATTTTCCTTATACATATCGCCATAGGAAAGGTGAAGAAAATCAGTGTACTAGTTAAGAACCTATATGCTTTTGAAGTTGAAGATGCATGCAGCCTCAGAAGAAGCCTCAAAAAGTTGTGGAGCAACCACAATTAGAGAAGCAGAGAGGAGACTGAATGGAGGCATCCACTGAAGTAGAGACCTTCAGTAGGCGGAAATTTCGAGCCAAGTGGGAAAAGGGAGCACATGCAGCAATACCTCTAGCTGAGAGGTTGGGAGATGTGAAGTAAGAGTCCCAAGAGTGCAGAAATTTGGGCAGGGTCCATTGAGAAGTATTGTCTGATGGATCAATACCTTACTACGGGGACCCAAAATACACAGTAGCAGGATGGATCAATGGCGGTTAATGCAATAATATGTAAGAGTGATAGATTAAGAGACTAGGAATAGTCATATATTGGGGAGCACATAGCAGAGTTGGCAACAATGAAGATGCCACAATGTAGATTCAGCAACAACGTAGAGTTTTCAGTAGGCAATGCAATAGCTACTAGAATTTAGAGACTCTGGTGACAGATACATCATACTGATCACATCTTATTAAGTTTGGATGATTTTCAGTTTCATAAGTTACAATAGCGACAACACTAGAGAGAAGCGTTGCATGTAGAACATTTCAAAGGTACCAGATCATGATAGAGTTGAATTCCTTTCGCGTTGAGAGGGATTGTTGAAAATGGAAACAAGAAATATTGAAAATGGCATCAAGAAGGATTTAAATTTTATTTTCCCTTAATTAAATTAGAAGTAAATTTTAATTCCACATCACGTGACAACTTGTACAATTTAACTAAGTCGGGGAAACTTAGTCAATTCAGTTAATTCAAGTTGAGGTTCAAACAAGAGGCATGTAGAGTGTTCCCTAAGTTTTAAGGGGGCCAATTACAGTTTATTTTGAGTTGTAATTAATTAACTTAATTTATTTGAGTTAAAATCAACTAACTAGTTCTAACTGATGAAGTAACTAGTGAGAGGTCATGTGAATTAAATTAGATTTAACTCACATGCAGTGATCAATTAGATAACTGATAATTCACTCCAAAATAACTCATACATGTCAGTTCTGAGAGAGACCTAGTTGATATTGGAGTTAAAGGGAAGTGTACTATCAGTTGTATAATCATAAAATTGTACAGGTGGTGCATGGAGTCATAGGAAGAGCCTCGATGTATTGCAGAATCATTATTGGGGAATTTCCTTGTTAACAGGGCCCTAATTACCTAAGAAAATGTGCAAGGAAATAGGGATTCCTGAGGCCAAGAAATTGGTTAAGTATTGAACCAAGCTTTCCTAGGAATCAGTGAGACAGACATAGATATTGCAAAGAGCTCTCAAGCCTGAGATAAGCAATGTATTTTTCTCATATTATTTGACTTATGCAATATACAGATAGTAGGGTTTTTAGTTGAGGCTTTTTCCTAGATAACTCTTTGTGTTGTGCGATTGAAATTATTTCTCTTTCTTGTTCATGTAATTTTGCGATCATAATTGGTTTCCCCAAATTGTAGAGTAGATTCAAGTATTTTTATTTTATCATATTACAAATATCAATTTGAATCTACGTGGATTTTCTCCATTCTTTTTCAAGACCTAATACAATAGTTATTATTTTTTTTCACACATTATTTTCCAAAGAACAATTATAATAGTTATTAGCATTACTTATTATTTTCAAATAAAGACCTATGTCTTATATTTTCAAAATGGAAACACATAAAGTAATTATTTTTACACATAACTACACTTCCAACAAAAAAAACTCACTTCCCAAGAAATATAAATGGCTGGCATGAGAATTCAAAGGAACAATATTTTCTCATCAAATTCTCATTTCTTTTTTAGAATCATTAACTAGTACTATGAGTGCAAAGAAAAAAAACATGTATTAGCTAGTCTCTACATACCATAAATGGATGAAAACTTTGCAAAGGACATTAAGTAGTTTTTACTTACTAGGAATTCGTGAATACTTTTCTAAATACATTAGCCAATCCTTTCATACCAAACATTTATGCATCTCGAAGCTAGCACTACCCTAAGAAGCACAACCATTTCTCCTAAAGAATTTAGTTTATTATCGTTTGGTTCTGAAAATTACGTGTGTTGCATCAGGCCAATGTCCCCATCTCAACTAATAGGTCTTGACTAAGGTAATGGGAGCAATACAACTCTATGAGGAGGATGAGATACAATATTAATTTGAAACTAATCACATATTTATCATGGCACGAGGTTGTAATAATGATCTCAACACACTCTATATGGAATCCATGGAAGAGAATATATTTTTTGAATCTAAGTAGATCATTCCCATCTTCGTTACCAAATCTTGTTTTTCCTCTTGCAGAGATAATTCAGTTCATGAGCATTAAAATTTTTTTTACAACGAATTCTTGAATTGTTAAAAAATAACAATTAATAATTTTTTTTTTTATTAATTCCACATGTAATTACATGGTCTTAGGGATATTATGTACTACCCCCCTTAAGGAGAACATCGTCCTCAATGCTCATCTTTCTCTGGAACTTAACTTTTACTCATGATATAATAGTCTAAACAATCAAAAGATAATCCATCTCCTTCAAAATTAAGTACTTTGTTTCTAATAAATACCAATAAGAAAAACAATAATGTTTTTTCAATAGTCATAAGATGCAAAAATATGCAAGTTATATTTTCTATCACTTAGCCATGATTCAAATTCATAGAAACAAAATAGAATCTCTATGCCAACTTATCGTTATTTACAAATTACTCTTAGAAGTCATGGTCACTTTTACTCAAGCACTCTAATAATGGTTTGGCATCCCATCGACACTCCATGTAAAGCACCTTGTAATGTATGTCTAACAAATCCAAAATAATCACGTTAATCACAACCTTGTCAATCAAATGAAAAATTTTTAACTATCAATTATTTATGCAATGTTAGGTGATATTTTAATCATAGTACTTCAAAAAGTACTCAAAGAGAACCCAAATTACTAATAATCAAAAGGATCAATAACTGCACCAAGTGCATTATGTCTTAGTCCCCATTAAAGACATAAACACAATACTTTCTACAAGTAGTCAGAGAGCACCTAGCTCTTTAATCATGGAAATGATCAATATCTGCATCAAGTGCATAATGTCTTAGCTCCTACTAACGACATTAAAAATATTGGTAGTACAATAAATGAACTTAGAATTCCAATAATTCCTTTTTGAGTAATAGGCTCCTTTATTTTCAAGATGTACATAAAATTCTTACACAATTATATAGAAAATCATTTTTAACATAACACGTAACTGATTAGTTAGTGTGTTATGCTATGAGAACCACAATGGAAAAAGAATGCTTCTCCCAACCAATGAGAACTAGTTTCCACAACCATATTGAGCCATTTTCACATCCAGATAGTTCTCTGACAGAGACCATACTAGGTCCAGTCTAGAATTCTACTAGCCAACTAGCTCAAGAATTCCAATGACCACATAGGGTCCAATACAGGGTTCCTCTTGGCAGGGTCCTTCTTATTCCTCTGACTACATCTTGTTTATGAGGAATTTTGGGTCTTCTCCAACATGCTCCAAAATAAATAGAGTTTCCTTAGACTTTTTTTCCCTCTTCACCCTCTTAGACAACTCTTTTACCTTACTGAGATCATCTATCTCTAGGGAGAGGAAATCGAGGTAGAAAACCTCCATCAATAGTCCATCTAGGCAGGAAAATGCCATCAACACATTTGGGCAGGCAACCACCATCAACCCAAGGCCTCCTGGCCTTTCACAAATGTCTATAGCTATTTTACAAGTGAAATTCTCTTTAAGAACTTTTCCCACTGTAATTTTCATAACTAACCATATGTATATCAACATTAAATCAAAATGAACATTTATGTACATCATGTATTCATACTTTACCCTCAACATGGGTTCACAATATGTAAATTGACAAGAAATATAACTAAAATAAAAGTGTTATACAATCCAATTTTCCACATAAGACAATCATGCATATCATATCATTATACTTTCTCATTTATCTTTGCAATTCACATTGCCACATTTTACCTTCAAAATTTCTCATGTTGCCATTAAGTTGTCCCTACTTAATCCCATCGACAACATTAGTTATAATTTTTTTTAATAAAGCCATACCTTCTACAAAATAATGTTATACATAAGACATTTTGTCAATAATTCAAGATGCATTTTAATTTCACATGCACTAAAGTTCTCAATATTTCAATATACAGAAAGGCATTGGTTCTTTTACTTTTCAAAAACCACTTCTACACATTCAAAGTAATATAACAAGTAAGGATACATCTTCCAGATGTTAAAACAAAGTTTCCATAAAGTTTTTTTTCCAAAACAAGATTTAATGGAACATAACTTTAATCATTAGCATCCCCATAGTTTCTAACTCATGCAATATATCATTTCATTTATGTATATATATTTAATCAACAATCCTTAATGCATACCATGTCGAGATTCAACAAGAAGATCCTAGTGAAAACTATGCACCTACACTAGGATGGAGCCTCAGACTATTTTTAGGTGGAAGTATATTTTTAGAATGCATGAGAAAATTCTATTTATAGATCGTTTGTATTTTTAGAGATGCATGTCGACTATTATTATCCCTTAATAATAGTTGGACAATAAACATTAATCTATTCTCAATGAGCACTTGGAAATAGTTAACTAAAGTGGAAAATCAGTTAGCTATAGGAAATTCGAGTTCAAAGGTTGGTTGGTGGGACATGCATGTGGAATTAGTTGTAACTGAGTGTTTTGAAGTTGCAACAGAGTTGGATGTCTAGTTATGTGAATTGTAAAGTAGTTTAACTCAGTTAAGTGAGTTAAACTTAGTTGTGCTAGTTGTAACTAAAGATACACTAGTGAGAGATCAGTGAATTTATTATTAATTAATTCACAATCAATGGTTTCACATGCAACTGAAGATTTACTACTATTAACTACATGCATGTCAGATCCAGTGGAGACCCAGTTGAGATGTAGGTGAAAGGGACAGTTTGAATATTAGTTGTGACATTAGTGGGTGCACTCATGTAACCACACACACATTGAATGTGCCCATGAGGATTGAACAGTCAAGGAAAGAAGTATCCCATTCATTTAGGGATTTGTATCAGCTGGGATTGCGCAGTGGAGGCGGGTTGTCTAGAGGCAGTAAGTTGGCGCATGTATTTGCAAATTTTTGCATGACAGTGTGAGACAATTGTATAATTTACTGAGAACCCTTGGACTAGAGTTTTGTATGATACTGTTTCATGATACATGGTATATACATAATATATGATAGTGGGGTTTTTGGATTTATGCTTTCCAGGTAAAAACATATGTGTTATGTGTGATTGATCTTTCTTTTTGATATTGCAATTGGTGATTGTGTTTTAAATTCCGCAAGATTTTTTTGTAGAAGCGATTATGTATTTAACAGTAGCTTAAATTGTTAGATCAGGAGAATCCAGGCAATACATAATTGTATTAAAATTTCTACATGGTATCGGAGAAGAGAAGATTGCAATTTTGAAGCAGGAGTTGAGTTTGTTGGTGGAAACAATTCGAATTTGCAGAAAGGTTTTCTTAGTGCTACAGTTGAGTAAACATCAAAATGGATTTCAATGGCTTGTGGCTAGAGTATGCACTAGAGGGCAACTCGAACTACATTACCTGGAAGGACAGGATGGAGGCGGTGCTTGAAGATAATGGCTTGAAGGAATTCATCGACAGTGTTGTTCCTAAGCCCACTTCGACGGATGCTGCATTACTTGATGCATGGCAAAAGAAAGTGGAAAAGGTGAGAAGGATTCTATTGGAAGGTGTACAAGACCACATTGTCTCAAGCCTTCATGGGAAAGCCACACCATATGCTATGTGGAAGCCTTTGATGGACATTTTCCAAAGCAGCAACGACCATAGGAAATTGGCGCTAAAATATAAACTCAGGAATATCAAGATGGAAAAGGGTAACAACATTTCAAAGTATCTCACAAAGTTTTTCCAATGTCAGAATGAACTGGGGAGTGTGGGAATCACTATTGTTGATGATGATTTGGTGAGCTTGGATTTCTTGGGACTTCCTAAGAGTTGGCATAGTTATGAACACTCTATCAACGAACGGGAAAAACTGCCAGATTGGGAACGACTGTGGTCAGATCTAGTGCCGAAGGAGTTCAGGCGAAACACCAGAGATGGCTCTTCATCAAAGCATGATGATGAAGAGGATTGTGCTCTGGCTGCCAAGGCAAGGAAAGGGAAGGGGAGGAAATTCCATTCAAAATCCGAGTATAAAGGAAAGAAGCTAGATTTGTCCAAAGTGAAGTGTTTTCACTGTCACAAACATGGGCATCTCACTACTAACTGTTCGCAGAAGAAGAAAAACAAGAAGGCTATTGGAGCTACAACTGGTGAGGCCCTTGCCTCGCAATTTGAACTTGATTTCTCTTTGATAGCATGCATGTTTTCAAGTGCATTGGGATCGGTGTGGTATTTGGATAGTTGCGCTTCCTTCCACATGACGATAGATAAGGAGATTTTCAGTGACTTAGAGGAGAAAGATATCCAATTGCATATAGAGATGGGCGATGATGGATGATACAGTGAGACTAGAATTGGTACCATTACCTTTGAGAGGGATTCAGGTAAACCATTTCAATTGAAATATATTATGCATGTTCCAGGTTTGAAGAAAAACTTGGTCTCAGTCCCAATGTTGGAGGACAGAGGCTATGTCGTTGTTTTCAGCGATGGAAAATCTTTCTTGCGACATAAAACAATGGGTCAAGCCAAGAGGATAGGGATATGAGTTAAGAATATCTACGAGAAAGAGGTGGATGGCTACGCTGCCATGATGGGAAAGGAAGAAAAAGTGGTGAGACAGGATGAGGGCGAATTATGGCACAGGCGATTGGGCCATCTTCATCATGGAGCCTTGAAAGTCATGCAGAAAATATCTACTGGACTTCCAATGGGAAAACATGCTCAGTTAGATCAGTGCAAAGTTTGGACCATGGGGAAGTATGTAAATTCCACCTTTCATGAAAAGGAGAACCATGCTTCGGTGATCCTGGAGAGAGTTCACACAGACATGTGTGGGCCATTCTCAGTTGCTTCAAAAACAAAACATAGGTATTATGTTATTTTTGTTGATGACTTTTCTCGTAAATGCTGGATCTTCTTCATGTAGAAGAAGGATCAAACATTCTCAAATTTTTATGAGTTTAAGGCATTGGTGGAGAAAGAGTTGGGGAAGCAAGTGAAGGCTCTGAGGAGCGATAATGGTGGAGAATACACCTCTAATGAATTCAAAGACTTCTGCAGCAAAGAAGAAATTCGCCGAAGAGAACTCATAGCGCCTCATAACACACAATAAAATGGGGTCGCGAAGAGGAATAACAGAATGATCATGGGTGTAGCACGAGCGATGTTGCATGATCAAGGCATACCAATGCATTTGTGGATGGAAGCATGCAACATTGCGGTTTATGTGCAAAACCGTTGTCCTCATAGAGTACTTGGCATGAGTACACCTAAATAAGCTTTCACTGGTAAGAAACCATATGTTTCTCACTTTAAGATTTTTGGCTCATCTGTTTATGTGCATGTGACCAAGAACGCCAGGAAGAAGCTGGAGCCGACCGCTGAAGTTGGGATATTTGTGGGGTACACAGAAACACCCCAAAATTATCGTGTGTATTTTCCTAATAGTAATATGACTGTTATGCGACAGGATATAAAATTCAATGAGGGCAAAGCCATGCAGTTGTCGCTTGAGAGGGAGCTAGAATTGCATGCAGAGGAGGAACTACTGGTTCCCAAAGATGAGTCTCTAGATGTGGATCAGCCACAAGAGGAGGTTCATGGAGTGGAGGAGTCCACTCACGTAGAACCAAACATCATAACTGGCAGAAGGCATACCACAAAATCTGATAGGCTGAGACTTGATGCTTGGCAGAATGTAGAAGCCCCTACTTCACAGTGCAGACAAAGACAATCTCTTGACCGATTTACTAGATACATGGCTCTCATGAGAAAATGTATTGTGACTGAGCCAACTTCCTTTTAGGAAGCAGTGCAGGAGCCCACATGGGTAGATGCAATGGTGGAGAACTATGACTCCATTGTCAGAAACAGTGCTTGGGAAATTTTTCAAAGGCCACTTAATAAATCAATGGTAGGTTCGAGATGGATCTACAAGGTAAAGCAAGATGCTGATGGGAGTGTTGAGAAATACAAGGCCAAATTTGTGGCCCGGGGCTTCTCACAGATCGAGGGGATTGATTATGAAGAAACCTTTGCACCTATCGCACGGTATTCTTCCATAAGGACCATCCTTGCTCTCTCAACATAGATGAGTTGGAAAAAGATTATGTTCTGTTAATTCTTTTGGGAAATATTATGCAATTGCATGTATAAGAATAATACCTATTGTATTAATTATTTTGGAAGGGATTACATAATTTCTCTTGAATGAAGTTTATATAATTGCATGCATTATATATGGTATTAGTTTTTCCTTTTTTAAAGGAGTATTTGTTTACACACCCTAAGATGATGGTTGTTCGGCTAGTTTTCTTGAAATATTGTTATGCATTTGCATGCATAAGGAAAATATATATATACAAAATTTTTCCTTTGCGAAGACTATGTTAGCTTTCCTTTGGAAAAATTATGCATTTACAGACAAGATTATGTTATCCTTCTTTTGAAAATATTATGCATTTGCATGCAAGATTATGTTAGCTTCTTTTTTAGAAATATTATGTATTTTCATGAATGAATAACAAATATCGTGAAAATTTTATGCATTCACATGGAAAACCATAACTCATGTGCTAGTTTTCCTTTAAATGAATAAGGACAATTCTGATGATTTTATTTGGAAAAGAACATGGATTTATGTGGGAGGGAAATAATAGTTAATATGAATTGCTTAATATTATATGCTTCTATTAACGTGTGTAGTGTTGTTAAAGGAGGCATGTCATGATATTTTGTTTATGTTTTATGTATGCACACGAATAGATGTTGAAGCATCAATTATAAAGATTAAGTATTGGTCGATTAATACTTTAACTAGCCATGATATCAAAGTTTATTGACAAAAACAATGGCAGGGAAGGATGGTGACACATGAAAACGATATATTATGTTTAAAATTATGACTAATAAAAGGTCCATGCAGATTTAGGAATGTTCGCTTCAGGATGATCCATTATGGGTACAACTAGGCCACAACGGCATAGAGATCGAGGATTTGTGGATAAATTATATCATGATGATTGTAATATATTATAACTAGCTATGTTTCATTTAAGATGATATTTATTTGTGATATTTTATGAAAATAGTCAAGGTATGGAATCCCTTATAATCATTGAGTGAGGGGTGAACACCCTCATGAGTGTTTAATAATAAAGTTAAAAATTTGCTGCTTTTCACCCTACAGGGTTTCTAGGGTATATCAGTTTCTAATGATGTGGTTTCCTATTGTTCCAATTTTATAATGTTGATTCCTTACATGATGTGATGTTTATATTATCAATAATATGATTAACTAACTAAATCAAAAAAATAATGGAATTTATGTAAGGTTAAATAAAAAAGTTTAAGTTAATATGCTACAAAAGTGGTTGTTAATGTTAGTGTAACTTACTATTCTTTTACTAAAGTTACTCTATGTGATCATAATTTTTTGATCTAACAGTCAATAAATATTATGGAATAGTAATTTGGGAAGTTAAATGCTTGTAATTCTATAAAAAAAAAATCTAACCCTATGTGTTTTTACACGAGGTTTACCAGGGGATGTTACAAGTGGTATCATATCTGGAGGTTACAACACTAGTGCCTTTTGGGAATCACTGAGCGTAAAAGGAGAAGTATGATACTAATGGGAATCTTCTCAAGTATGATTATAACAAACTACATAATGATATATGTAGTAGACTACTTTTGACATTAAATGCATGATGCATGTTTATAACCATATTGAAGTGTAGTAAGTAATAAATTATGATGTAAAACTATGGTCATAACATTTGAATCTTGATGAGAGCTAAAGGCAATAAAACCTTTGTTGCACCTATGAACAAACCTGAGAACTCACTAATGAAAGTTAGAATTGCTACCAACATTTGTAAATGTAAAATATTAATGACACATTTAACGAACATGACTAAATATATAATACACTACTTATAATGAACAAATGCATGAATGTAAAATATGGGGAATGTCCCTGAAGAGGACGATAAAAATTTTAAAATGACTTTGAAAGAACCCCTTTAGATGTTAAAAATAAACAATGAGTCAAGTAGTGAGACTTGACTATAATAGCTAGTTTTTGATTGAATCTTGTCATGGTTGTATTAAAATGGTTGGTAATGATTGATTCATTAGTGTTGCATGATTAACTACTAAAATTTATATGCATGCATGAATCAGTTTGATTAAAGCTTACTTCAAGTTGTAAACAAATAGTTATGGTAGTTGCTTCATGTGTTGGTATGTTGGTAACAATATAGTGTGGAAATTGGGAATATTTGGATTGCTACCTTAATAGCGATTGAAACTTACACATTGATGATAAATCAATGTCTTTAAATGCATAGAGTTATGTTTAATATTTTATGCACATGCATAGAAAACAACAATGATTGCAAAAGTGAATACAATTCTAACCATGCATACCTACGACCACAAGTTCTTGAAGGTGATAAAGAACTTGGATTATGATACTAAGTGTCATTAAAGTGATTGATTGGATGGGCCCATCAACTTAATGGTAGTAATAATCAGATGAAGTTAATTATCTTGTTTGTTTAAACCTAACAACCTTATGAATTGATGATTTGATGATATTGTTACCTGGTATGTAGAAATTTTAATACAATTATGCATTTCCTGGATTCTCCTGATCTAACAATTATATGCTATTGTTAAATACAGAATCACTTCTACAAAAAAATCTTGCAGAATTTAAAACACAATCACCAATTGCAATATCAACAAGAAAGATCATTCACACATAACACAGATGTTTTTACCAGGAAAGCATAAAGCTAAAAACCCCACTATCATATATTATGTATATATCATGGATCAGGAAACAATCTCATACAAAACTCTAATCCAAGAGCTCTCAGTACAATATACAATCATCTCACACTGTCATGTAAAAATTGGCAAATACATGCGCCAATTTACTGCCTCCAGACATCCTGCCTCCACTATGCAATCCCAGCTGATAGAAATCCCTGAATGAATGGGATCTTTCTTACCTTAACTGCACAATCTTCATGGGCACATCCAATGTGTGTGTGGTTGCATGAGTGCACCCACTAATGTCACAACTAATAGTCAAACTATCCCTTTCACCTACATCTCAACTGGGTCTCCACTGGATCTGACATGCATGTAGTTAATAGTAGTAAATCTTCAATTGCATGTGAGACCACTAATTGTGAATTAATTAATAATTAATTCACTGATCTCTCACTAGTGTATCTTCAGTTACAACTAGCACAACTGAGTTTAACTCACTTATTTAAACTACTTTACAACTCACATAACTACACATCCAACTTTGTTACAACTTCAAATCACTCAGTTACAACTAAGTCCACTTGCATGTCCCACCAACCAACCTTTGAACTCGATTTTCCTATAGCTAAATGATTTTCCACTTCAGTTAACTATTTCCAAGTGCTCAGTGAGAATAGATTAATGTTTATTGTCCAACTCTTATTAAGGGATAATAATAGTTGACATGCATCTATAAGTAGACATGTGATATATAAATAGAACTTGCACATACATCTAAAAATAGAACATCATCTATAAATATAATTTACTCGCCATATATAAATATAATTTTCTCATGCATTCTAAAAATAGACTTCCACCTAAAAATATTCTGAGGCTCCATCCTAGTGTAGGTGCATAATTTTCACTAGGATCTTCTTGTTGAATCTCAATACTCCCTCTCAACAAGAAAGGGATTATCCTTCACCCTGATCCTATCTCTATGGTATTTGAATTTTCTCTTGATGAGCGTCTTCGTCAGAATATCTACATCTTGATCTTCCATAGGAATGTACTGAAGCAACATGATCTTCCGCTGCACATAGTCTCTGATATGATGATACCGAATATCTATATGCTTAAATCTATCATGAAACATAGGATTAATCGAGAGTTTGATGCAACTCTGATTATCACAATGAATCACTGACGGATCTAAATGAGAACCAAACAAACCAGCCAAGATCTTTCTCATCGAGATAGCCTCACATGCAGCTTGACTTGTTGCCATGTATTCCACTTCCGTTGAACTAAGTGCCACAGATCTCTGCTTCCTGTTGTACTAAAAAACAGTTGTAGATCCGATACTAAAGATCCCCCCTGATGTGCTTTTCTGTTTGTTGGGTTGCCTACCCAATCTGCATTCATGAAGCCATGCACCTTCACCTCATCCGTTTGTCTGTAACATAAGCCATACTCAGATCTGCACCTCAAGTATCTCAGGACATGCTTGCCCGTCTTCCAAAAGATCTTGGTAGGCTTAACCATCATTTGACCTAGTTGGTTAACCACATAACATATGTCCAGTCTCGTATTCACTAAATACATTAGCGAACCCATTAGCTGTCGATAGACAGTAGCATCCACTACCTCTCCAGATTTAGCATCCTCTTTCCTTTAGTTTCTTGGAAGAGGAGTATCCATGGGTTTGTAGCTCTTCATATGAAACTTAGCTAGTATCTCCCTTGCATACTTGCCTTGAGACACAAAAAGTTCACCATCTCACTGCCATATTTCTAATCTAAGGAAATAATTAAGGAGGCCCATATCGTTCATCTTGAACTCCTTTGCAAGGTCCTCCTTGCATGAGTGTATCAGCTGCTCATCACCAATTAGTATTAAATCACCAACGTAAAGAAAAATGATTAAAATCTTACCCTCCACCATAATTTGGTATAGTTTTGCATCCGCTTCACTTTTGGTGAAGCCAAGTCTAGTGAAATAGTTGTCTATTCGAGTGCACAAAGCACGGGGTGCTTGCTTCAGCCCATACAACACTCTTTTGAGTCGACACACATGCGATTCGCTGCTGAAGATCTCAAATCCTTCAGGTTGCTCTATTTACGCCTCTTTCTCAATCATCCCATTGAGAAATGCGGTCTTCACATCCATTTGATGAATGTGCCAACTCATCTGCGCTGAGAGAGCAAGGATGGTCCTTATGGAAGAATACTGTGCAATAGGTGCAAAGGTTTCTTCATAATCAATCCCCTCAATCTGTGAGAAGCCCTGGACCACAAATTTGGCCTTGTATTTCTCAACACTCCCATCAGAAGCTTGCTTTACCTTGTAGATCCATCTCGAACCTACCACTGATTTATTAACCAGCCTTGGAACAATTTCCCAAGCACTGTTTCTGACAATGGAGTCATAGTTATCCACCATTGAATCTACCCATGTGAGCTCCTACACTGCTTCCTAAAAGGAAGTTGGCTCAGTCAAAATACATTTTCTCATGAGAGCCATGTATCCAGTAAATCGGTGAAGAGACTATCTTTGTCTGCACTGTGAAGTAGGGGCTCCTACATTCTGCCAAGCATTGGGTCTCAGCCTATCAACTTCTATGGTATGCCTTCTGCCAGTTCTGATGTTTGGTTCTACGTGAGTGGACTCCTCCACTCCATGAACCTCCTCTTATGGCTGATCCACATCTAGAGACTCATCTTTGGGAACCAGCAGTTCCTCTTCCGCATGCAATTCTAGCTCCCTCTCAAGTGACAACTGCATGGCTTTCCCCTCATCGAATTTTATATCCCGTCGTGTAACAGTCATATTACTGTTAGGAAAATACATACAATAATTTTGGGGTGTTTCTATGTACCCCACAAATATCCCAACTTCAGCAGTCGGCTCCAGTGTCTTCTTGGCGTTCTTGGTCACATGCACATAAACAAATGAGCCAAAAATCTTAAAGTGAGAAACATATGGTTTCTTACCAGTGAAAGCTTCTTCAGGTGTCACTATTTTGTATTAAAGTTTTAAAATTTAAACGCTAAACATTACAGCATCACAGTTCTGAGTTTTAACTTTTCTATTAACGTTAGAAATTCGGAACTCTTTTAGGCTTTAGCATATTTTATTATTTTGTAAGTTGTTTTCAAACTTAGCTTAATAGTAAATAATTTGACCTTTGAAATAAATTGTAAATTACTAAATTTAAATTATAATGTAAGTAGTTTGTAGGTTTAGCATTTTAGTGAGTTCTAAGCTAATATGATTTTTTTGTAGGTTTAGCATTTTAGTGAGTTCTAAGCTAATATGATTTTTTTCCTGTGCACACTGCACTTTAAAGTTATTATTTTTATAAATATTTGTGGAATTTGTTATATAATTTAATTTATTCATTATTACTTGAATTGTAAGTTCGTTTTTATTATTTAAATTTAAATTTAGCCAATAATGTGTGGGAGTTCAATTCACAGTACTCAAGGCATCTAAATCTGATTCTCAGATTATCATGCACATTTTCAATTTATATTCTAAGTTCTCCCATTGCTAAAATTGAATCATTTAAAAATTTAATTTGGTATGTACATTTAATATTTACACTTTATTTAAAAATAATATATATATATATATATATATATATATATATATAATTTTAAAATTTTTAATTTTTAATATATTATATTATTGCCGCTCCCAATTTGACGCTTTCTGAAAAATTTGGCAAAACTTCTAACCATACCAGATACTAGTTCCCAGGTACCCAAAGTACCCACGTACCAGAAACTCTTGCAATATAGCATTTTCTATATATTTTCAACATAGAAACTATTATGTTTCTTCATATCAAAAATTCTTAAAAGCCAGAAAGACGAGAAGGTAAAAACCCAAAAATAATAACCAAAACATTATATCCAGCTAAAACGCCCAGAGTCTATGACAGCGCTAGTCCCACATTTCGATAGTCCCAGCAATCCGAACAGCGGATTTCAATAATTCAAAAATACATTTTAACCCCAACTTGCATGTCCTGTATCTCACTTATCCGTCCGCCCGTCAGAAAGACATTTCATTCAACGATTCCAAATAAAATTAATAATTACTTGTTATGACTTCAGGTAGAACTCATAGGTTTCCACAAATTTCCAAATTTGGCCTACAAATTTCCAATATAATTAATTACATCGCCAACTTCCTTGTCCTGTCTAACTCATGTGTCGTTCCTTCAGACATTTTTATTTCTACGATTCATGATGTCGCGGAGAAATTATTAAAAGCAACTCATCCAACAATGTGACTTTGTGACCCATCCATGTTTATATCAGTGAATTACTTTGGGCATTTAGTTTTTTTTTTTTTTTTTTTCTAGAATTTTCTAAAATGCTCACTACAAAAATTAATGATTAATTTTTATTAAAATCAAAATTAATGAAAACATCTCATTCAACAGTATGATTAATTTATATTAGTGAAGTACTTTCAGCATTTAGTTTTTTTTTTTTTCTCAGAATTTTCTAAAAATTATTAATAATAATTAACCACCACAAAATTTAATATAGTTTATTTAACTTTAAGAAAAAAGCTATTAATTAGAATTATTTAAAATTTCTAAAAGTTGATGATAATAATTAACTTTCACAAAAATAAATATGATTTATCTTATTTTAAAAAAATGTTAATTAAGATTATTTAAAATTTCCAAAAATTGATCATAATAATTAGCCTCACAAAAATTGATCTGGTTTATCTAACTTTAACAAAGAAATTATGGAAAACAACTCATCCAACAGTGTGAACCCATCTATATCAGTGAATTACTTTCAGCCTTTAGTCTTTCTTTCTATTCCAGAATTTTCCAAAAGTTGATGATAATAATTAATCTCCAAAAATATCCATATGGTTTATCTAACTTTTAAAAAATAAAGCGATTAATTAGGATTATTTAAAATTTCCAAAAATTGATAATAATAATTAACCTCACAAAAATCAATATGGTTTATTTAACTTTAACAAAGAAATTATTGAAAACAACTTATTCAACAGTGTGACTCATCTATATTGGTAAATTACTTTTAATATTTAGTCTTTCTTTCTATTCCAGAATTTTCCAAATATTAACAAAAATAATTAATCTCCACAAAAATAGATATAGTTTATCTTACTTTAAGAAAAAAAAACAGTTAATTAAAATTATTTAAAACTTCCAAAAGAATAATGATAATAATTAACCTCCAAAAAAAAATCTGTATGGTTTATCTAATCATAAGAAAATCGATATGGTTTATCTAAAAAAACAAATAATTAAGATTATTTAAAATTTTATTTATTTTAATGAGTGGGAAATTTCCCGTCCCGTTTAGTCTTTCTGTCCATTCGAGAATTTTCAAAAAAGAATTCAGTTAAATGACTTGGAAATTCCCCCTTGAATGACTTTACGCGACGTCCGTTTTTGCAGCGTATCTGAGTGGAAGTATTCTACCAAAGTGATTTTACTTGGACTTCGCTCCCTTTCCACCTTAAGTCTTCCTAACAATCGCCTCTCCGGTGACATCCCTCCAGCCATTGCCAATTTGAGTATATTGACCCTTTTCAATATTTCCAACAATATGTTTTCTGGCCATATTCCTCGAGTCATTACCAAATGCACTATCTTACAGAGGTTGAAGGTGTCCCACAATAATTTTAGTGGAAATTTGGATATAGATTTTCCAATCTCCATGGAACTGCTTTCAGCCGATTTCAACCATTTTTTTTTTGGGTAAGTATTAACAATACTAAAGTGTTGGGATGGATGAGACGTGTGGATGAACATGTTTCATTGATGGCATTGGACTTGGAATTGGATTCTGTAGCACCATAAGTGTAATGGTTCTACTGGATGAAGCCAAACATTGGATACTCTTTTATGAAAAGAAACCATATTATGAGTGTATTGATTTTTTAAGTAATGGGGAGGTTCATTCACCTTAATTATAGATTCAAAAATACTATATGGTGATAATGTCTCCAATGAAGATCCAATAATGCTATATGATGATATTGTATGGTGAAGACAAAATGCAATGAGTGTCTTATTTGTTTATAAATAATATCCATTGTTTATCATGAAAAAGGTAATATTTCCATAATATGTTATTGTATATGTATGGTTTATTGTGAAAAACATTATATATGATGGTCATTTGTGATTAAGAATAAAATATTGTTCTAATAATCACATTCTTTGTTTATGGATGTATCATTTTTATTAGTCCAACATTGCATTTGACTATGAAATTTTTTTACTAGAATCTTAAAATACCATATTTTATCATGATATCCTTCTCAAATTATTTTGGGTTTGTGCTTTATAGTTTAAAGCAAGATATTATCTGAAATTTTAATGATAAATAATTTTAAAGAATATTACCATGTTTCTCTTTTTCTAAAATTCATAATATATATTTTACTCCTCATTTTAAAAAGTCATGCCACTATTTGTTTTCGATTTTTTTTAACATTTTAAATCTTCTTCCCTCTAAAGTTCAGGTTTTCTTTTTTCTTTTTTCTTTTTTTTTCTTTTCTTTTCTTTTTTTCTTTTTTTACCTTTTTCAAATTTGTCTAAAAGATTATAGTTTTTATATTCCAAGGGTGTTTTTTATTATTTTTCAATTATTTTCACCACTTAAAAAAAATATAAATGTCACCCACACACACTACAATTACTGGTGTATAAAAAAAATTTCTTTTACTTTACCAGATCTGTAATAAATAGTTACTTTCTAATTATCACTTAACCATAATCTCCTTCTTAATATAAAACTTATAAATAATATGTACTAAAAACTTGTATTCGCTTATCGCTGACATGGATTATTAAATTCAACACGAATTGATTTCAATAGACTAATGTTATAAGTCTCATCTCCTTTGATAATTGGGGTAATATCTACGGCATAAGATAATGTGACTATACTGCCGAGTAGCCAACTCATGCAAGAAGTAAATGAATACATAAACTAAGGAGTATGGAATTTATTTCCGCCTGTCATCGGACTTCACTTAAATCTGAGACTTGATTTTCGTTGATCCTTCACCCTTAAATGCCCAGTCCCATGAGGCTGCAGATGTCGCCACCTGTAGCGCTTCTCGGCTTCCAAGGCTGGCTTTTCGACTTCTCTGCCCCGGATGTACAGGTGGGTTAATTTCCGCTGCCAAGTGTAATCATGGGCTCGGTTTTTGCGAGGGTAACGTTCGCGGGAAGGAAATAAAACACAGGTTCAATGTGCTAGTCTTGCTTTTCGCTATCACAGACATGGTTTCCTTCTGCTAACAGGCCGAGGTATGCAGATTTGTTTTGCGTTCCTGCTCCTTTCTGAAATATTTAAACCGTGCATTTCGGTCCGATGACGATTATCTAAAATGCTTGCTGGGTTTGCTTTTTCCTTCAACAATGAAGTCTTCGGAAGACCAGTTGGCACTTCATCAGAGAAACCCCAGGAAGCCGAGGCTAAGCCTTTCCAGACTCCGCCTGCGGACCAAGCAACTACGCTTATCTTCAAGGCGCTACTAGGTAAGAATTCGGGCTTCCGCTTAGAGTTTTCTTTCAAGGCTCAGTTTAATGAACATTCCAGGTTTATTGTTACGTGGTTTAATACCTTGCTCTCCTCCGCGCTTATACGCAGGATTTTTTTCAACACGGCCATGACAAATGCTTACAGGTAATTTACCACCTTCCGGGTTTAAAGTTCTCTAACAATTTCAGTAGAAAAGTTATAACACATTTTCGAGACACTAATGTCCTGTTATTGATGAAATGTGCAGGTGGGTTAAAACTTACAGTCTCTTCCTCAGGCTGCTCCATCAAAACGATTTTCTAATCCACTTCCAATTCCTAATGCAGGAGCCAGGTCAGTAGAAATTTAAAGACCGTGCGGCATGGTTTAGAATAGGCCTGTTGCAAATGGTTAAATGCAATTCCTATCCGGTGTTCACGCCGAGAAGTTGTTTAGCTCGTCGAGCTTAGGACGAACTATGCATAGTTTCCTTAAGTGTCACTTACAGCTTGTCCCTAAGGGTTTTGAACACCAGATTGCTAGCAAGAACTATTTTATTTCGTTACGGTTGTAATACATTAAGACTGGGTTGTTCTGTTCTTTCGACTCATTGTAATTAAGTCTCCAGACGAGCATTTTTACTCTTCATTTTGTCCCTAAATTACATAAATTCGGATGCATGCTGTGTAGCTACATTTTTCTATGAGTTCTGTTTGCCTGAAATTTGAGATATCTTCCGTTTCTTTTCTGTTCTGCAAAAGGGTTTGAAGAGTAATGTGTAAGAATCTCTTTTATGGTAATACATATATCTATGTATGCGATTCTTTCGAAGATTTCTTTGTGTGACAAAGGCTCATCGTAACTGTTTTTATGCTTCGTTAAGATGTTAGGAAGACAACTATATTGGCTATCGTTAATGTTGGAAGTCACACACCCAGGGTTTTTCTTTTTGCCTGATCGGCACCCCACCGCTCAAACAAGGACCGAGTATAGAATTTCATTTCACTTTGACAGGCTAAGGAGTTTCTTGAACTCACCCAGCTTCCCAAGTTCCTTCTCGAAAACCTTCCCGTTTTCCTATGTCTGTAAATATTGTTCTTAAGGAATGACGTCTACATGCTTATGAACAGTTGCATGCAAACGCTGGTGCCTAATATTCTTGTAATTAATACAGTTTGTTCTGTTTTGGTTAATTACTGTTATCGTTTATATGCCCTGTATAATTTCTATAATCTCAGTAACCCTTGTCCTCTAACAGTTTCTCGGGGTTCTTCGTCAGATAATAAATATGTACGAAATCTTAAACCCTATTATTACAGGTAGACAAAATAAATAACTTTCAGGAGCAACTTTAAATTCATCGAAGTTACTGCTCTATTTTCTTTCTTAAAATAAACTGTCTTCCCAGAAGAACACGTACCTCCTCCGTAACAACAAAACCCTCAATTCTTTAAACACTAACACTTTATTCCCAAAAATCCTTTAATAATTCTTCCAAATTAGACATTAATCCAGCCATATTTTTGCATCACATAAGAAACCTTTTCCATCTATCAAACCTAGCTACAATGACATTTGTTTCTATTTTTTCTTTAACCGTACGCTTTTCAATCAGAACAATCTTGGCAATGGTTAGTTGGCCACTAATCAGATACTTATCTGAACCGAATGCAATTCATTCTCGAACCGTGGTCTTCCGTTCCACTTAAGTGAGGAAGTATGACGTTCTCTCCTTGCTCTGAGGCTCAGACAGATAGTGCCGCGGAGAAAACAATGGTTAGCTTCCTTCTTCTGTGACCTCAGGATAATTAATCCAGTCAACAGACAGAGAAATTCTTTCTCAGAAGGGTTGCAGAAGTCATTTCAACTGGTCCACTCACCAGCTCTAGAAACACTTCACCCTCTCCTAGCACATCACCGAACCCCTACCCTCCTTCTAGAATTCCTTTAATCCCAGAGGGTAGGTAACTGCTTTTTCCCTCAACTGTTTTTCTCCAACCACTTCCTATTTCTAGAAACTTTATCCACAGTCTAAGAAGGTTACCTTTTTAAAAGAAAAAAAAAACTTAATAACCAAATAATACTTTATGTCATGAATATCTTTTTACATCCAACATTCCTTGTTCTGAATAAAATAAAACACAACAAAAGCAACTAATTAAATTAACAGTCTTTAACCAACAATGACTAATTGTCTCTTAATGAGGGTGTCACAGCTTCCCCCCCTGGAAGCAACACCGTCCTCGGTGTTTTCAGCCCATCTCTGAAAAGAGTTCAGGGTATGCTTCCTGCATAAATTTTTCTTCCTCCCAAGTAGCTTCGTCTGGTCCAAAGTGCTTCCACTGCACTTTCACCTGAACGACTACTATTTTGCGGAGTTCAATTTCCCTCTGATCAAGTATGCGTAGAGGCTCTACCAGGAATTCTCCGTCCGGTTCTACCTGAAAGACACAAAACAATTTTCTAATCAGAACATTAGAGATGTTCAACCCACAACTAGGATTATTTTATCCTTCTTCCTACCTGAATATTCTGCCAATGAATTACATGCTTCTCATCATGTATGTATCGCTTCAACAAGGATACGTGAAACACGTTGTGTACCCGAATGTGACTGGGCAATGCCAACCTGTAGGCTACTGGTCCGATTCTTTCCAATATCTAGAAAGGGCCACAGTACCGAGGAGCCAACTTAGCACAAGAGGTCCACCTCATAGTACTTCTTTTTGGTTTAATTCGAACATATACGTGGTCTCCTACTCCGAATTCTCGGTAGGATCTCTTCCGGTCTGCATAAACTTTTTGCCTATCCTGCGCGGATTTCAAATTCTGCCTTATTCGATTTACCTCTGCCTCCATTTCAGCCAACATTTCAGGTCCCAATAACAGTTTTGTTTCGGGGCTGCTCCAGTTTATAGGTGTGCGACATTTCCTACCATATAATACCTCAAAGGGGCTCATTTTTAGGGATTCTTCATACCCATTGTTGTATGCAAATTCTACCAGGTGCAAGTAGTCTTCCCACTTGGTGGGTTGTTGCATTACATACATTCGCAGCATGTCTTCTAGAATCTGATTTACGCGCTCCGTCTGCCCATCTGTTTGAGGATGGTATGCAGTACTAAAGTGTATCTGGGTTCCTAGTCCAGAAAATAAATTTTTCCAGAAAGAAGATGTAAACTTAACATCTCGGTCTGAAATCACAGTCTTGGGGATGCCATGCAACCTAAAAATCTCCTTCATAAAAATATCTGCAATTTGTACCATTTTATAGGTAGATTGCACAGGAATAAAATGAGCGGACTTGCTTAGTCTGTCCACCACTACCATAATAGAATCATTCTGCTTCCTTGTTCGCGGTAATCCTGTGATAAAATCCAAGGAGATAACCTCCCACTTCCATTCAGGAATGGGTATAGGCTGCAATAACCCAGCAGGATGTTTATGCTCAGCTTTAACCTGCTGACACTCTAAGCACTTGCTTATATATTCGGCAATGTCCTTACGCATTCCTAGCCAATAGTACACTTTCCTTACTGCTGTAAGCATCTTTTGATATCCCAGATGACCAGCGTAATTACTGCGATGAAATTCATTCAGGATTAATTCTTTAAGACTAGTGCGGTTAGGTACAAAGATCTTTCCGCGAAAGGTCAGAGCCTGATCTTCACTTTCTCCAAGCTCTGTTGTCTTACTATGTTGTTTATCATTCTTCATCTGCTGCCACAGAAACTTGTATTCTGGGTCTTTTTGAGCTTCTTCCTTCAACTGCTCCAGCAATTGGCTTTCCAACTGATTAAAATATAAAGCAAACAGACTGTGCACTTTCCGACTTAAACTATCCGCAACTCTATTTTCTTTTCCTTTGACATGCTGAATGTCCATGTCGAATTTACTCAGAAATGCATTCCATCTCGCCTGTCTAGAGTTTAAATCTGCTTGCTTGAAATAGCTAGTCAAGCTACTATGATCTGTTTTCAGCACAAATATTTTACCTAGAAGATAATGCCTCCACACTCGGAGGGCGTGAACTACCGTTGTAAGTTCCAAATCATAAGCAGAATATTTCTGCTCATAGTCCTTAAGTTTTCTTGACTCGTAAGCTATTACTTTTCCTTCTTGAGTTAGTACAGCTCCAACTCCTTCTTTACAAGCATCCGTACAGAATTCATAGTCTTTTTCTGGGTCTGCTACCTTCAGTACTGGAGGTGTAGTTAGGAGCTATTTTAATTTTTCAAAGCTGTCTTGGCATTCTTTTGACCATCTAAAAAGCTTGCCCTTCCTCTGCAACGAGGTGATGGGAAAGGCAATTTTGGAGAATCCTGCTATGAATCTTCTGTAATACCCGACTAGGCCCATGAATGATCTAATATCCGCCACATTCCAAGGAACCTGCCATTCCATAATGGCTTTGATCTTTTCGGGATCAACAGCTATCCCTTCAGCTGTTATGACATGTCCCAAGTACTGGATCTCTGTTTTAAAGAAATCGCACTTGCTGAATTTAGCATAGAGCTGATGCCTCCGTAGCGTTTCCAACACAAGACGCAAATGCTCCTTATGCTCTGCTTCATCCTTGAAGTACACCAAAATATCATCAATAAATATGAGTACAAAATTATCTAGAAATTGATGAAACACACCATTCATTAGCCTCATAAAAGTTGCTGGCGCATTTGTTAAACCAAAGGGCAACACAACAAACTCATAATGTCCATATCGGGTGCGGAAAGCTGTTTTGCAGATATCTTCATCTTTAATCCGAACTTGATGATATCCGGATCTTAAGTCAATCTTGGAAAATACCTTAGCCCCTCTCACCTGGTCAAACAAATCGTCAATTCTTGGTAAAGGGTACTTGTTCTTGACAATTAGCTTATTAAGCTGTCTGTAGTCCATACACATGCGCATTGTCCCATCTTTATTTTTAACGAAAAGGACTGGTGCGCCCCAAGGAGACACACTTGGACGGATGTAGCCCTTGTCTAGCAACTCTTGTAACTGTATTTTTAATTCTGTTAACTCCGGCACACTCATCCGGTATGGGGCTCTTGATACTGGTGAGGCACCTGGCAGCAACTCAATAGTGAAATCAATATCCCTTTTGGGTGGTAGACCAGGAATTTCTTCTGGAAATACATCTAGAAACTCCTGCACCACAGGAATATTTTCCAGCATTGGGGCCTTCTCCTTAGAGTCAATGTATCCTACCTGAATAGCATACAACTGGCACCCTTTTCTAATACACTTACTTAGCTGAGACGCTGTTATTGGTCGTAGTTGTACAGGCTTTTTAACCCCTTGAACCGTTTTCCATGTACCATCCTGTTTTTTAAATGTGATGGTCTTCTCCTTACAGTCTACCACTGTCCAATGTTTTTCCAGCCAATCCATACCTAATAGCACATCGTACGATCCTAATGGTAGAATATTTAGATCAACTTCTATTTGCTGTTCTGACACTTCCAGCACACAGTTGGAAACTTTTGTTGTTACCTTACGTTTCGCCCCAGTGGCTAACTATACCAGCCATGAGTTCCTAAACTTTTGTTCTTTTAATTTACATAATTCTACCAACTTAGGACTGATATAACTCAAACTTGCTCCAGGATCAACCAGAATTGAAACAGGTTTAGTTAGTAGTGTACCTTCAAGTTCAATCATCGTAGGCTGGAAATCGGCTTGCCGATCTTCTAGCGCTGCATTTATACAATGTACGCTTCGTGCCACGTCTCCAACCGTAGATGCTTCCTGCAGATTTCCCACAGTTTCACTTTTGTTCCGTTTGGGACAGTTTTTATAATAATGAGCTTCCCCACATCCCCAACATTGTAAGGGAGGCCTAGAATTCTGTCCAAGCTCAGGTTTACTTGACGCTTCTGTGGGCTTCTCCTCAGCTGGCCACTTGATTCTTTGGTGGTTCCTCCCAAACTGTTTGTCGATTGTATTTCGTGCTGCATTCCTGAAGCTGCTGTTTTTACTGTTTTTAAAAGTAGAGCTACTTTTCTGTCCTTTCTTCGGCTGCCAGCCCTTTCCCACATCATTCTTATTCTTATTTTGCTGGTAACACAACCGAGCTTTCCGGATAGCCTCATCCATAGTCTGGGGGTTAACGAATTCTATTCGTTCTCTCATTTGAGTAGGTAGACTGCTTAAAAACCTTTGTACCTTGGCCTTTTCTTCTCGAAGATAAGGTACATATCGTAGCAGCGAAGTGAACTTTGTCACAAAGTCATCTATCGTCATTTGTCCCAGCCGAAGATCATGAAACTCCTTTGCTTTGTCGTCATAAAATCTTTCTGTCAGGTATTTGTCCTTAAAATACTGCTGGAAAAGTTCCCAGGTTATGTTGCGTTCATCAATGATGCGCACATTCTTCACTTCTTCCCACCACAAGGTGGCTTTTTCCCGTAATTGATATATGGCCAGTCGGGCCTTCAAATTGCTGTTGTACTCATAGACCTGGAAATATTTGTTTAGATTAATTAACCAGGCTTCAGCTGCCTCCTCAGCCTCACCATCAAATGTTGGTGGTTTAATCTTACGAAATTCTCCCTGCAGTTCCATCTTTTGCCTTTTTGAATCTTGTTGGCCAGACAAATTTCCCGACTCTGCCTCATTATAATTCCGATTTTTACTCCTCTGGGAGGGGCTCCTTTCAGTTCTGTCCTCAGCATTATTCTGAGTCTGCTGGTCCTCTTGCTCTGTTGTTTCTTCTTTTTCAGCACTGGGGTGCTTCATCTCCTGATTCTGCCTATCTGACAAACTCTTCAGGATCTTCTCTTGATCCTGCAGTAACCTCTCATTGTCCCTTCGAACTCGTAACATTTCCTCTTGAAGTTGTTGTACCGTACTTAATAGGAATGTGGTTTGCTGTTGTTGTTCTTCAAGTAATCAACTAGTCTTTTGATGCTGCTCAACCGTCAACTGTACCCACATTTCTGGGTTCAAAACTATGGGAGTTTGAGTCCTCTCTGGTTGCGATTGGTTTGCCATTGCTTTTGCTCCCTTTTGTGCACTAATCACAAGCACACTATTAGTAGACCCTTAAGATCCCAGTGTAGCAACTTGGCTCTGATACCACTTGTCACCCACACACACTACAATTACTGGTGTATAAAAAAAATTTCTTTTACTTTACCAGATCTGTAATAAATAGTTACTTTCTAATTATCACTTAACCATAATCTCCTTCTTAATATAAAACTTATAAATAATATGTACTAAAAACTTGTATTTGCTTATCGCTGACATGGATTATTAAATTCAACATGAATTGATTTCAATAGACTAATGTTATAAGTCTCATATCCTTTGATAACTGGGGTAATATCTATGGCATAAGATAATGTGACTATACTGCCGAGTAGCCAACTCATGCAAGAAGTAAATGAATACATAAACTAAGGAGTATGGAATTTATTGCCGCCTGTCATCGGACTTCACTTAAATCTGAGACTTGATTTTCGTTGATCCTTCACCCTTAAATGCCCAGTCCCATGAGGCTGCAGATGTCGCCACCCGTAGCGCTTCTCGGCTTCCAAGGCTGGCTTTTCGACTTCTCTGCCCCGGATGTACAGGCGGGTTAATTTCCGCTGCCAAGTGTAATCATGGGCTCGGTTTTTGCGAGGGTAACGTTCGCGGGAAGGAAAGAAAACACAGGTTCAATGTGCTAGTCTTGCTTTTCGCTATCACAGACATGGTTTCCTTCTGCTAACAGGCCGATGTATGCTGATTTGTTTTGCGTTCCTGCTCCTTTCTGAAAGATTTAAACCGTGCATTTCGGTCCGATGACGATTATCTAAAATGCTTGCTGGGTTTGCTTTTTCCTTCAACAATGAAGTCTTCGAAAGACCAGTTGGCACTTCCTCAGAGAAACCCCAGGAAGCCGAGGCTAAGCCTTTCCAGACTCTGCCTGCGGACCAAGCAACTACGCTTATCTTCAAGGCGCTACCAGGTAAGAATTCGGGCTTCCGCTTAGAGTTTTCTTTCAAGGCTCAGTTTAATGAACATTCCAGGTTTATTGTTACGTGGTTTAATACCTTGCTCTCCTCCGCGCTTATACGCAGGATTTTTTTCAACACGGCCATGACAAATGCTTACAGGTAATTTACCACCTTCCGGGTTTAAAGTTCTCTAACAATTTCAGTAGAAAAGTTATAACACATTTTCGAGACACTAATGTCCTGTTATTGATGAAATCTGCAGGTGGGTTAAAACTTACAGTCTCTTCCTCAGGCTGCTCCATCAAAACGATTTTCTAATCCACTTCCAATTCCTAATGCAGGAGCCAGGTGAGTAGAACTTTAAAGACCGTGCGGCATGGTTTAGAATAGGCCTGTTGCAAATGGTTAAATGCAATTCCTATCCGGTGTTCACACCGAGAAGTTATTTAGCTCGTCGAGCTTAGGACGAACTATGCATAGTTTCCTTAAGTGTCACTTACAGCTTGTCCCTAAGGGTTTTGAACACCAGACTGCTAGCAAGAACTATTTTATTTCGTTACGGTTGTAATACATTAAGACTGGGTTGTTCTGTTATTTCGACTCATTGTAATTAAGTCTCCAGACGAGCATTTTTACTCTTCATTTTGTCCCTAAATTACATAAATTCGGATGCATGCTGTGTAGCTACATTTTTCTATGAGTTCTGTTTGCCTGAAATCTGAGATATCTTCCGTTTCTTTTCTGTTCTGCAAAAGGGTTTGAAGAGTAATGTGTAAGAATCTCTTTTATGGTAATACATATATCTATGTATGCGATTCTTTCGAAGATTTCTTTGTGTGAAGGCAGTTCTGTCTGCAATCTTGTTTTACAGTTTCGTTAAGATGTTAGGAACACAACTATATTGGCTATTGTTAATGTTGGAAGTCACGGCTAGGTTTTTCTTTAAGTTCACTGGCACCGGTCCGCCAAAACAAGGACCGAGTATAGAATTTCATTTCACTTACAGGGGCGGAAGGAGTTTCTTGAACCGTTCCAGTTCTGGAAGTTCCTTCTCGAAAACCCTTCCTCAGTTTTCCTATGTCTGTAAATATTGTTCTTAAGGAATGACGTCTACATGCTTATGAACAGTTGCATGCAAACGCTGGTGCCTAATATTCTTGTAATTAATACAGTTTGTTCTGTTTTGGTTAATTACTGTTATCGTTTATATGCCCTGTATAATTTCTATAATCTCAGTAACCCTTGTCCTCTAACAGTTTCTCGGGGTTCTTCGTCAGATAATAAATATGTACGAAATCTTAAACCCTATTATTACAGGTAGACAAAATAAATAACTTTCAAGAGCAACTTTAACTACTATTTGCTGTTCTATTTCTCTTTTCTTAAAGAAACATAAACTGGTTCTAAATAATACTTTTGCACTTCTCCGTAACAACAAATAAAACCTCAATCTTTACACGATTAACACTCTTATTCATAAAAAGGTAAACTTTAACAATTCTTCCAAATTAGACAGTTAATAATCCGCCTATCTTTTCTTGCACTGTTACACATAAAACCTTTTCCATCTACTAAACCTACTACAATGACATTTGTTTCGTTTTTCTTTAACAGTACGTCAACTGTAAACAATCTTGGCAGTCAAGAAGTAAACAGTCAATCTGTATACTTATCTGAACTGGAATAAATTCCTTCCTTTAAACTGTGGTCCTCCCAACCATCAAGTGAGGCGATGACGTCCTCTCCTTTCCCCCGAGCTCCAGAATATAGGATAGTGCCGCGGAGAAAACAATGGTTAGCTTCCTTCTTCTGTGACCTCAGGATAATTAATCCAGTCAACAGACAGAGAAATTCTTGCTCAGAAGGGTTGCAGAAGTCATTTCAACTGGTCCACACACCAGCTCTAGAAACACTTCACCCTCTCCTAGCACATCACCGAACCCCTACCCTCCTTCTGGAATTCCTTTAATCCCAGAGGGTAGGTAACTTCTTTTTCCCTCAACTGTTTTTCTCCAACCACTTCCTATTTCTAGAAACTTTATCCACAGTCTAAGAAGGTTACCTTTTTAAAAGAAAAAAGAACTTAATAACCAAATAATACTGTATGTCATGAATATCTTTTTACATCCAACATTCCTTGTTCTGAATAAAATAAAACACAAGAAAAGCAACTAATTAAATTAACAGTCTTTAACCAACAATGACTAATTGTCTCTTAATGAGGGTGTCACAATAAAATATAAAAATTGTAATAGGTATTTTGAAGATAATATTTTCATTTAGTTATGTATCATTAATTAATTTAAAGTGCCAAATTTTTAAATGTAATAGAAAATATTATTTACAACACTTTTTTTAATCTTTATTTCAAGACATAATGAATAGTTGTGGCTAAATAAAACTACTTTTAAACATTTAATCCAACCAAAAAAAATAGTTAAAGATAAACATAATAAAAAATGACATACATTTCCAAAAACAAAATTGCTTAAAATGACTTCCAAATAAAGCATTTCTATGAAAATAGTTACAATTTCTTTTATATATTTTTATAGATTTCACCTTAAAAAAAAATAGAAAATATTTGAAGTTACTTTTTAAAATAATAATTCACACAAAAATACTAAATAATGTGGAAGTTCATTCTCCCTATAGCCAAAAATACCACAGGATGGCAATGGTTGGTGAAGGCCCAATCATACTATATGATGATAATGTATAGTGAAAACAAAACTGTAATGAACTTGATATTTTCTTATAAATAATATCCATGGTTTACTGTGAAAAACATAATATTTCCATAATGTGTTATTGTAAATGTATAGTTCATCATGAAAAACATTATATATGATGATAATTTGTAGTTAATAATAAAATATTGTTTTAATAATCATATTCTTTGCATGTTGATGTATCATTTTTATTAGTTAAACATTTCCTTTTACCATGAAAAAAAACTTATTTTATTTTAAAAAAAAAATTGAAATAAAGTATAATTAGTACAAATTTATATACCATTTTTATAATACCATATTTTATTATAGTATTATTCTCAAATTATTTTGGGTTTGTATTTTATAAGTTGATTTAAAAAAAATCAAATTGAAAAAAATCAAATGTAAATATTTCTCTGTTTTTCTAGAAGTCATATTTAGTGGTTATTTTATTTCTCATTTTAAAAAACCATGTCACTAGTTTTTGTAGGCAATTTTTAAACATTTCAAATCTTCTTATTTTTAAAGTTCATGTTTTTCTTGTCTGAATCTTTAATTTCTAAGTTTTTGTAGGCAATTTTTAAACATTTCAAATCTTCTTATCTTTAAAGTTCATGTTTTTTTTCTTCTAATCTTTAATTTTAAAACATTTTTCAATTTTGTCTAGAAAATTCTAGTTTCTATCTTTTTATTAGTTTTCAATTATTTTCAATATCAAATATAAAATTTTTAATAAGTATTTTGAAGATAACATTTTCATATAATTATGTAAGATAACTAATTTTTAACAATATTATTTCCAACACTTCATTTAGCCTTTAATTAAAAACATAATGAATAATTGTAGCTAAAGAACATTACTTTTAAACACTTAATCCAAAAAATAAAAATAAAAAGTAAAATAGATATAATAAAAAAACACACACACATTTCCAAAAATATATATATATATATATATATATATATATATATATATATATATATATATATATATATATATATATATATAATGACTATTTTTATTTATAAAATACAAAAAAAAAAAAAAAAAAACGTAAAAAAATAACATTTTTATAGATTTAATGTTTAAAAAATGAAAATATTTAAAGTAATAGTTCAAAAAAAATAAAAATAAAAATGACATAATAAAAATATTCATCATTAAAAAACAATAAATAATTATTTATTCTTATCATAAAATCTCAAGATAGAGATATTACAACTATAACTTATTAATAATTTGCAAAATTGAATATATTTTTCAAGAGAAAATCAAAACTAATCAACAATATTATATATGCAAAATTTGTTATCCTCAAGAGGCTCATCATCATTTTCTTTGATATTCTTACCTTTGGGCCATTTTGCACTTCCATTTAATCTTTGATGTCCACAAGCCCCCAAAGTGATCATTTCCAATTAATTCATATAACGATACCTGAAGTTCCTTTGATACTTTCCCATGTGATTCATTAATACTTCATTACCTCAAACCAACTTCTTACATTTCATCAAGAAGGGCATTAATAATATTATTTTTTTTCTAAATAAAAATACATTAAATATTTGTTAATTTACAATGGTTATATACTTTCTTATGTTTTTTAAACAACATGCTAATATTGTATCTAATCACCAAATAGAACATAAATAATTAATAATTATGTAAATTAGTGGAAACACATAAATTATAAATACATTATAAATAATAAAGATGAAGTTTCAATTCATATATGTTATATCATAAATTTCATCTCAAAGTGACAACAAAACCAAAACCAAATCTCCCTTGCTCGAAAATATATTAATAAGACAATTAATAAGTAGTGCTAATGCTAACTATCTCTTCTTTCGAATCATTTTCTTCATATATTAGCTTTTGTGCTACAACATTATAAACAAATAATTGACTATGTTTGCCTCCATCTTTTTCATCTTTAAGAATATAATCACAAGTATTATCTTTTTCCTAACATGTATGTTGTCAATATGATTTGGAAATGGATCATTGGTGGAGCTACAAGTACCAAGGCTTTGCTTGTAACATGAAATAGTAGAAATTAAATTAAATCTTGTACATTAATACATTTATATTTAATTTAATTATTAATCATACAATTTAAAGACCTTACCAAGCAAGTTTCTTTCTCGATTTCTCTTTTCCCTTGAAACTTGATAGTATTAATCCCAATTGTGTTTCTAAATGAAAAATCACTAATCTCTAAAATGGTGATGTTGCGACTTCTACAAATCATGTAACGAATTATTGAAAGCTTGGAAAGTGTACGGCTCACTATGATATGTAATGTCTTGGATAGTGTAACCTTGAGATATGTTTGCAATAACAAGGGAGTAATCATTTTTAGGAACAAGATTTGCAATTATTTCACAATGATCTAATATTACTTGAGACTGGACAGTCTCAAGCCCATTTCAAATGTAATCATCAAGAGTGTCATGAAGTTGAACATTTTAAAGATGTTGCTTTCATTGTCTTGCAAACTTGGGCTTTTGAATATAACTTCTTACAACACCCTCCTCCCACACTTACCCAAGTTCACTGGTTCATAGGGGTAAATATGTGACGAAGAGTTACTATGATATGATTCAACCTCCTAGGTCACCTTAAGGAAGTAGAACTAATGAACCAAGTTCCCTCGGGTGCTACAAGATCCCAGTAGCTAACCAACCACTTCAGGTGCCCAACCCTTCTGTTAACTTAGCCTTTCACTAAAATAAATCCGCAATCGCTCCCATGACAAGGCCTCAGACCCAAGCCTCTGCCCAGAATTTAATGAAACACTCAAAAGTGATAAATAAGAAGAAGACATGGCCTCTAATGAAAAAATTGAACAAGGACTCAACCTAACCCATCTTAACCATGATAGACATTTCGTCAAACACATCATGAACAATGTAATGTACAGGTCATAAAAACACATATGAACATAGGGGCCTCATACTTATCTGAGATTCATCAAGAAGTTATGATGCCCGCTCACAATAGATGCATTATCATCTATTGGGTCATACATTCATTTAAATTTAATTTACTAATCAAAACATGATGAGATCCATAACCAAAGTCTGTCATAAAACCATGCTTATAACCAAAAGAATAACAAAGATAGAGAACCCATTAAAGACACATAGTAACAAGCATAAATACTCATGAAATACAAGAGAAAAATAACTCTTATTAACATATGTAAAAGGTAACCAAGTCAGGGACTTCCATGTACTACCCAACCACAAATTGGGCTTAATCAAATCTTTCTTTCAGCCAATCACCCATGCACCATATTCCAAGCATGAACATGGGACTCACAACAAAACCGACCATGCTTCTCAGGCTTTACCACATATCCCACCAAAACCAATCAATTATTTTTAGGCTCAAAGAAAGCACCAATACAAGTAGGCTTTACTGTATATCCAACTAAGGGATTCCTAGGCCCAAACAAGAAACATACACTACCAATATTTACCTCTATCCCAAAATATACCTGTATAGGGATCACTATGCCTATACAAGAATGGATGCCTCCGGTTCTCTCCACATAAACCACAATGAATTCACCTATTTCCACCCCCAGTATTTATCGCATAAACCATATTTACCTGTCCAAGGATTTCTAGGCCTTTGAGAATTGTTTTGAGACCTCCTCACTCAGTTTCGAAACCATCCAACAATCCATCTCAACTAAGTAAGAGAACCCCGTCACACCATGGCTATCCTGAAATGGAAAGGAAATATTGAAACCACTGTCACACCTGGAAAGACTCATTTTAATGACACCAAGAGAACCAAATACATACGTGCATGTACCATGCATGCTAAAACTAGCAAGTAAACCATACAAGCAACTTGATACTTGCAAGTAATCTTGTTGTAGCCACTTGATCCAATTCTTCCTTTCTTGATCTTTGATTACCTTTTCCTTCTTGTCCTTCCTTTCCCTCCCTTTATCCAATGTTGGAATGCTTCAATAATGTTGTAAGTGTGCAAGAGTATGAGAGAATAGAGAGAATAGAGAGAGATCCAAGCTAAAGCTAAAAAAATATTGTGAATTGATCCTCAAAAGCCTTTTTGTTAATGAGACCTTTATTTTCTCTAATTTCCATTATTTTCCTTCATTTTCCTCCTCGCATGCAACCTGTGACCTTTCAACTTCCTTTTCTCCTAAATTCCTTTACTTTCATAAATAAAATTCTAATTAATGCCTCTTCCCTTTCCAAAGTCTTTTCCATTTCCTTTTCCAATTTCCCCTTAGCCATAATAAACCAAATGAACACTCACTAGGATTTCTTTCCCAACAGTTAGCATGGAATAAGTGTCCCATGACCTTGTTCTTATTTTGCATTTATTAACTTTATTATAAGAATTTTTAACCCACGGCTGTTACAAACCCCTCGATTTTAGAGGAACACCATCGTCGCCAACAAGACCACTGAAAAACAAACATATTTCCCATGGAACTTTATAACTTAACTCGATGGAATATTTACAATGAACAACCTACTGAAAAGAAACACCAACATGACAAACATAACAATATGACAACCATTAAAATTTTGACACCCATACCACTTATTGGAGCTTTATAACACAACTCATTGTGGTATTTAGATGTGTATACATATACATATATACATATATCAAAACTGTTTTTCATCAACTGACAAACAATGAAGGATAAATTAGAGGAAATTTTAGCTTAAAACTGGCATCCTAAGGAAAAATATTCAAATAATAGTTCAAATAATAAAATAAGTGTTATGATTTTTAGAGAGAAAAGAAGAAAACTACTTTTTCTAATTGTATTTTTGGCTTATCTCCTTATATGTTTACTCAAATTTAAAGTGTATACATTCGTTGGATGTAAAATTAAATTCCACATCCAATGAGTACCCATTATGCATACTTTTGAGAAGACCCACATTGATAAAAATTGAAGATACATTAAAAAAAATGTGTTCAACTCGTTTTTTTAATGTATCTTAATTTTTTATCACTGTGAGTCTTCTAAAAAATATGCATAATGTGTACTCGTTAGATGTGGATTTTAATTTTGCATCTAACAAGTGTATACACTTGAAATTTGAGTAAACCCATAAGGCTATAAGCCAAAAATACAATTAAAAAATTAGTTTTTCTTCTTTTTCTTCCAAATTATTTACATGTACCTATTTTTAGATTTAAAGGATTTGTATTGGTTTACATATTATGACATGGAAATTACATGAAAATTTCATGGGCACTTTTAGGTTGAAATTTCCTCTAATGCATAGCCAGTATCTAATTATCCATCTCCCATGTAGCTTCATCGGGCCCAAATTGATTCCATTGCACTTTAACCTACTCAATTGCTTGGCTTTGGAGCATGAATATTTTTCTCTGCAAAATGCACTGAGGTTCCAGCTGGAATTCTCCTTCTGGCTCCACCTGTAATAAAAACCAATCAATAAAATGATCAACATCCTTTACATATCTTTTAAGCAATGAAACATTGAAAACATCATGAATTTCATTGTCGGAGGAAGTGCAAGTTTGTAGACCATTGGTCCAATCCTCTAAAGGATCTCAAAGGGTCCGCAATATCGAGGTTCCAACTCTACACATGACCCAATCCTCAAGGAGCTCTTCTTGGGCTTGATGTGAAAACACACATGTTCCCCAACCTGAAACTCCTTAAATGCCATGTGATAATCTGCATAACTTTTCTTCTTGTCTTGTGCTACCTTTATATTCTTCTTGATAACCTACATTTCCTATTCAATGTTTCCCAACATGTCAGGCCCTATCAATACCATGTTCACTAGATCACTCCAACTGATGGGAGTATTAAAGCTCCAACCATAGAGTGCCTTAAATAGAGTCATCCTTAGTGACTCTTGATACCCATTGTTGTAAGCAAATTGAATCAGTGGAATATACTCTTCCCACTTCTGTTGCTAATGCGTCACATACATTAGCGACATATCCTCCAAAATTCTATTGACCCTATCTATATATCCATTTTTTTGCAAATGATAAGTTGTGTTGAAGGCTAAATGTGTCTTCAAACCTACAAACAATTATATCCAGAGCCTAGAAGTGAAATTAGAATCCATGTCTGACACAATCTTCTTTGAAACACCATGCAACCTCACTATCTCCCTGATGAAGGCATGTGCTACATCACTAGCTGAATAAGTAGACTTAACCGAAATGAAGTGTGCTACGTTTTTAAACATGTCAACCACAACCATAATAGAATCATGTTGTCTAGATGCCATCGAAAAACATGTAATGAAATATATGGAAATGACCTCCCATTCCACTCTGGAATTGGAATTAGCTGTAATAAACCACCTAGATGCTTACACTCTACTTTTACCTGTTGATAATCCAATCATCTAACCACAAACTCTTCCACTTCCTTCTTCAAATTTGGCCAATAATATAACTTCTTCACCGTTATCAATGTATTTTGATATCCTAGGTGACCTGAATACAACTTAGCTTGAAATTCCCTCAAGATAAAAATTTTAAGCTCATTGTTGTCCGACACATATACCTTGTCCCTAAATATGACCAAACCATCTGTTGTGAGATGATAGTCCACATATTTATCATTTGTACCCTACTACTATAACCTGTGCCTAAGTTCCCTATACATGCCATATTGTTTTCCTTCTTGTAAGAGATGATCTTGTAAATCTGTCCCATAAGAAATCAACTACTATGTGGTTTACCTGCACTCTTCTGCTAACAGCATATACAACCCTATTCTATTTTCATTTAATGTACATGATCTCGAAGTTGAACTCATTGATCGTGGAAAACCATCTAGGTTGCTTGGAATTCAAATTCGATTGGTCAAATAAGTATCTCAATCCACTGTGATCACTCATCAGGATGAACAGCCTTCCAAGAAGATAGTGTCTCCACATCTTCAAAGCATGTATGATCACTTCTAAGTCAAGATCATGTGTCACATAATTCTTCTCATGCTCATTCAATTTCCTTGATTCATAGTACACTACATGCCCTTCTTGCATCAAGACTCCACCAAGTCCTTTTTTACAAGCATTTGTACACACCATGAACTCTTTGTCTGGTTCTACGATCATTATAACTAGAGAATTTTTAGACAACTATTTCAACTGCTCAAAACTTTTTTCACATTCCTCTATCCATTCAAATTTTTTCCATTTCCTTTGCAATGATGTAATAGGATAGACAATCCATGAGAAGTTCCTAATGAGCCTCCTATAATAACCTGCTAACCCCATGAATGATCTGACCTCATCCATATTCTTATGAGTTTCACATTCCATAATAGATTTGATCTTTTTAGGATCCATTGTTATGCATTTCTTAGAAACCACATGTCCTAAGTAATGTACCTATGTCTGAAAGAAACCACATTTACTAATATTTGCATACAAATGATGATCTCTTAGCAATCTCAATATTGTTGCTAAGTGTTCGACATGCTCTTCTTCATTCTTAGAATATATCAATATATCATCAATTAACACAGTAACAAATTTGTCCAGTTAAGAACACAAAAAAAATATTCATCAAGCACATAAAAGTATCTAGATAATTAGTCAAACTAAATGGAACTACGACAAACTCATAATTCCCATACCTGGTATAGAAATAATTCTTGTAGATGTCCTCTTATTTAATGAGAACCTGATGGTATCTTGATCTCAAATCAATCTTCGAGAACACCACATCTCCCTTAAACTGGCCAAAAAAGTCATCAATTCTCAACAAAAAATACCTTTTCTTGATGGTTACCTTGTTCAACTCACTAGTACAAAATGGCTAATTTGTTACTAAAAAAACGACTAAAATTTGCAGATAAACGACTATTTTTCGGTCGGTGACCAATAGTAGCTAATTTACAGTATCTTATAACGCGACCAATTTTTTGTCCTTTTTAGCTTAGTCATTAATTGGTTATCTCAATTTTGTTATCTAGTTGTATATTTAGTCATTGATTTGGTCATTGATTTAGTCACTGAATTGATCACTAATTTAATCATTCATTTGGTCTTTCATTTTGTCACTGATTTAGTCATTCATTTGGTCACTGATTTAGTCATTCATTTAGTCATTGATTTGGTCATTAAATGTCACAATTAATGACCAAATATACAACAAAATATTTTACTATATGATCGCCTGAGAAAACCAATTAATAACCAAAGAAATATGACCAACATGTTGGTCGTGTTATAAGATACTGTAAATTAGCTACTAATAGTCATATATATGAAAATTTTAGTCATTGTTTGAAACCAATTAATGACTGAAGAAATGTGATTAAATTTTAGTCGTGTTATAAGATACTGTAAATTAACTACTAATAGTCGTATATATGCAAAATTTAGTCATCATTTGTAGTCACAAATTTATCATTTGTGAGTAGCCATTTATTCATTATATAAACGACTAATTTAGTAGTTTATATTCATTTCATTAATAATCATTAGAAATGACTAATTTAGTCGCATATTCATTTTATTTGTGTTCATTATTAATCAACATAAATTACTTTGTATGATTTAAAAAATGTCATACAATGTGCATGTTCATCTAATATGAAAACACAAAGTCACATATTTTAATTACAATACTAAACAACATCAAGTGCAACTATAAATAATTTCAACCACATAAATTATATTATATGAAAACTTAAAATATTACAATATGAGTTTCCAACTTTATATTAGTTGGACTACAATTTACACATGAAATGATGTTTCATCACTTCAAAACATTATCATTGTGTTGTCAAGGCATTACAGGTGAATTCACCAACTCTTAAGACTTGATCATCATTCTTTATATGTGTGTCTTATGCGAGATATTGGTTCTAAGGGTATCGCCAGACCAGTTCTCCTCTCTCTTTTTGCATTTGTCGCTCCAATGTTATTGCTCTTCTATTTTTTCAATTCATGCTTCTTACCATCAATACTGATTTTATTTTCTGAAAACAAAAGAAAATACAATGCACTGTAAGAAATGAAAGACAATGAACACTAGAATATAACATAAATTAAACTATAAATAGTTTATACAACATATACCTTAACATCAACAATGTCAAAGCAATTTTCCTTCAACATCAATTTCTGCAAAATAAATGTCACGTTATTCTTTCCCATTTCTCAACATGCTACATACGATAAATTGAAAATCACATAAAACCAAGAGAAAACCCTTTTCTGACCAAAATAAATAAACAAATAGTGCCTCTAATAAAACTTCATTATAATATTAGCAAATAAAAAGAGAGCTAGTGGACCATTTGTGTTGTTTGAATTTGCCTATTTTTGTTATAAAGTGCTCGAGCTTCAGGAACCAAAAAATGTGAGCACGAGCTAAAAACTGACCAACCATTCACTAGTCAACATGAGAGATAACAAATAAACCAAAAAATTGATCAAGCATTAAAATTGTGAGCAGACTACCTTGAAATTTTCTTCTTGAGAAATACCTCAAAATCCCCTCGTTTCTAATAAGCTTCCTAGCTATGTACCTCCATCCTTGATTTCCCTTGTTATATCTTGAATAAAGAATATCCCTTCAACAACCAATTTTGCGAGAATCCTACCAAGTAACTCAAGAGCCTTGTGCACATCAATAGTAGCATCCTCCAATGAAAATAATACAATCTCCAACCTAGAACCATCAAAATTATATATAGTTATAATGTTGAAGAGTGTAACTAGGTAGGTCTTCCTTATAATGACTATGTAACTAGCATTTGCACCGAGAGGTGCAAAGTAATGCCGGGGAGTGGGGAAAACAATAATTAAGTGAAATATATGGAAATTTTAGTTCCTATATATCTTTCAAAGAATGTAATAGGAGGTTAAAATTTAAAACAAAGTTACACTAACATAAAGGAACACTAATATAATTGTCCCAGAATAATGGCATAGTAATGATGGTATTGAAGATCCTTCAATAGTCGCTCCAAGGGGATTGCTCTAGCTCTTCAAATGATTCAAATAACTGTCGAAACTAAATATTCAAACCTGATCTAAATCCATCATCAAAAGGTTTTCAATGTGCTAGAAAGGGGTATTTAAAGGTTTTTTTAAAAAAAACTTTCAATTGCTGCTACAAGACTGTTTTAAAGTTGGTCCAAAACTGCCTTCTAACAACTTTAAAAGATGTCATACAAACACCTTCAATAAACTGCTATAAAAATACACTCTATGAAGTAATCCATATAGAGAACACACCAATAGCCCAGAAGAGGAAAATGAAAAGTTTATCGACAGTTACATTTTACTCTAAAAAATATTCATATCAAAATCTGTTAATGTCAAACCAAAATTTCATAATTTTCAAGATCCTAAGTTCAGCACCAACTGCCCAACAGCCTAGCAAACTTGACAAGAAGACCCTGACTGTTCTTGTACGCTATAAGACAAGATGGTCAACAATGTCATGAATTATAGCAAGCACCTACAATTGTTTCAGCATGTCTTATCTTTTTAACTGATCCATCATCTTGAATCTATCTAGCATTCTCTCAATTTTCAAAATCAGCATTGTCAAGCTTTAAAAATATAGCATTCACTCCAATCTAAAAACAAAAATATGCATTCACAACTCAACTTACCTAATATTCTGTTGGCCTCATTCTTCAGTTGTAAGTTGATGCCATACTCATGCAGTAAGCTCCCACGTCATGGACCACCATTCCTGCCCACTGAAAGAGGATGGCCACTCAAAGTTAAGCCACAAGTGTATGCCTTCAAAGAAGCATCACAAAATAATTCTAGAAACAATTAAATATCATATTGGAAAATCAATTCCTTCTCATCATGCATGTATATTAGGTGTGATAATTATTGTCCTGTAACTAACCACCATTTCTGGAGTTGTAAGTTCCCTGTCCTTTCCTAAAAAGTCTGCAGACTCGCAGACAGGCCCAACAACATCAAAAGTTTGAATTTTTGCCTTTGGGGCAGGTGGAGAAATTAGCTCAATGTGCTGTGTATCAAGAAGAATAGCAGTTAGAAACGTCTCAAAATCTCAAAATCATTTTATGATTCATATCACAACTTTCAGACTGTGTGCCTGTCATGAGAAAGAATGGTCTATTTAGTATCTGGGAATCTCAATACCAGTAATATTTCCTGTCAACAAGGAGACTACAAAATTAGGACAAATTATCCCTTCTATATTCATTTGGAAATGATCATCCCTTCAATCATGCATCATCAAAAAAAGTTGGGTTTTCCCCAAGTCAAATTTATGTACTAACTTGATAAGCTCCATAAAGGCTAGGCCTAATAAGCTCTGCCATGCTGCCATCAATTAAAATGAAGTTCTTGTTAAAATTTGTCTTGACTCCAACAACTCGACTCACAAGAACACCAGAGTTTGCAACAAGAGATCTCCCAGGCTCAACAATGAGTGTAAGATTTCCAGATAATACCAGCTCTCTTACCTGAAGAAACAACCAATGGTGCAAATATACATCTTTAAAGTGTCTATATATATTCTCAAAATAGTTGTAACAAGGCCAGCACAGTAACTTGGGCAGCAAAAGAGTGTAAGTTTGAATAAAAAGTAACTTAGTTTAAGCCAATGCTTAAAAGCTTTAATTTGCACAAAAATTCCAGAATATGAAAATGAAGGAAATAAGGGTTCATGTATTTTCACAGTTGGCTGATCCCATGGAGTTAACAAGGTATCTCTATTCATCAAAAATAGAGAAAATTAGTGAAAAATAATAGGGATTGTTTATTTTGAATCCTTTAATAGTCAGAAGACAATTTCAAAGTGGACAACAATCATTGAAGGCACAAAAAGTCTTAAATGTGCGGAGGAATTTGTCCTTTTGCAAAAGTTTGTACAAGGCAAGAGCGATATTACACCTGACTCCAGGGCACACAGAATTAGTTAGAAGTATTAAATAATTTTTGCATACATATATCAGTGTCAATCAAGCAATCCAAACAACTATAAATGGTGGGAAAGAAGAGCATCTGACACACTTCAATGTTTCAAATCCTATGCTATTGTCACTAAATTTTCCAACAGGGCACATTATAAAAAAAAATTAGGAATTACAAAAATTATTCTCCCACAGTCCATGAGTAATGTCCATGGTGGGGCTGTGATCTAGCAGCAAACCAAATAGCTGATGATGACCCCCCAGGTTCAGGATATAGATGGCATACGAGTAAGGGTACTTTTAGCTATCTAACTTATAATAAAACCTAATTTGTAGATGCAATGAAGTTTGAATCGATCAACAAGCAGTGTTCCTCACATTGTCGACTCTCTATTGTACCATACAGTATTGTGAGGGGTATATCCTCTTCTGTCATGCATGGGAACTCATTACTATGAGCTCTATGTGTGTTATAACTAGTATGGATTCAGTCATTTCACTTAATCAAGCTCAACTTACAGTGAGTTACCCAAGTTTCAATAATCATTGCACTACCAGGGCTCTTTGGCCAAGTGTCCCAGGGGAAAGAAGGGAAGGACTCATGGCAACACAATTGAAACTTAGACAGACATGGCTCCTAAGGACTTAGACACTTACTGGCTTTCTCATTTTGTCAGAATGCCATTTCATAATGCCATTTCTAGGAGGATAATCTCATTGAATCAGTTGGGGTTGCTGAGTTGGGTTAGGAAAAGTGGCTCTTATGGGCATATGGGAAGGCTCCAGCATGGATGGCCCGAGGACACATGCATATTTACACTAGCCTTAAGCGTTTCCCTTGCTTTCCTCATTGGAGAAGATAGGATATAAAAATTTTATAGCTTTTGAATAGATGACACAACCTCTTCTAGGATTATTGTCCAAGATTGAATATGCCTCTTGCATTTTCAAACTCAAAGAGTTGGCATTACTGGTTATTTCCAATTTTACTAGGCATTTTTCTAGTTTCTTGCCATTAGGTTCCAATTTTGAATCCCATGGGTGAGGTGTGCTATCCACTAGTTTATATTGGGGTTTGCAGAAAAACTCCAGAATATGAAAATGAAGGAAATAAGGGTTCGTGTATTTTCACAGTTGGCTGATCCCATGGAGTTAACAAGGTAGCTCTATTCATCAAAATTAGAGAAAATCAGTGACAAATAATAGTGATTGTTTATTTTGAATCTTTTAAGTATGAGATCACAGAAGACAGTAGTCAAATTCAAATTTCAAAGAGGACAAAAATCATTTAAGGCACAACAAGTCTTAAATGTGCGAAATAATTTGTCCTTTTGCAAAATTTTGTACAAGGCAGGAGGGATATTACAGCTGACTCCAGAGCACACAGAATTAGTTAGAAGTATTCAATAATTTTTGCATACATATATTAGTGTCACTCAAGCAGTCCAAAAAACTATAGATGGTGGGAAAGAAGAGCATCTGACACACTTCAATGTTTCAAATCCTGTGCTATTGTCACTAAATTTTCCAATGGGGTACATTATAAAAAAAAAATAGGAATTACAAAATGTATTCTCCCACAGGCCATGAGTAATGTCCATGGTGGGGCTGTGATCTGATAGCAAGCAAAATAATTGATGATGACCCCCCAGGTTCAGGATCTAGATGGCATACGAGTAAGGGTACTTTTAGCTATCTAACTTGTAATAAAACCTGATTTGTAGATGCAATGAAGTTTGAATTGATCAGCAGGGAGTGTGCCTCAGTGTTGACTTTGTACTATACAATACAGTATTGTGAGGGGTATATCCTCTTCTGTCATGCATGGGAACTCATTACTTTGAGCTCTGTGTGTGTTATAACTAGTATGGATTCAATCATTTCACTTAATCAAGCTCAGCTTACAGTGAGTTACCTAAGTTTCAATAATCATTGCACTGCCAGGGGTCTTTGGCCAAGTGTCCCAGGGGAAAGAAGGGAAGGAATCATGGAAACACAGTTGAAACTTAGACAGACATGGCTCCTAAGGACTTAGACACTTAATGGCTTTCTTATTTTTTCATAATGACATTTCATAATACCATTTATGGGGGGATAATCTCATTGAATCAATTGGGATTGTTGGGTTGGTTTAGGAAAAGTGTCTCTCATGGACATCTGGGAAGGCTCCAGCATGGATGGCCCGAGGACACATGCATATTTATATTAGCCTTAAGAATTTCCCTTGCTTTCCTCATTGGAGAAGATATGATATAAAATTTTTATAGCTTTTGAATAGATGACACAACCTCTTCTAGGCCTATTGTCCAAGATTGAATATGCCTCTTGCATTTTCAAGCTCAAAGACTTGGCATAACTGGTCATTTCCAATTTTACTAGGCATTTTTCTAGTTTCATGCCATTAGATTCCAATTTTGTATCCCATGGGTGAGGCGTGCTATCCACTAGTTTATATTGGGTTTTGCACAAAAATTCTAGAATATGAAAATGAAGGAAATAAGGGTTCATGTATTTTCACAAATGGTTGATCCCATGGAGTTAACAAGGTAGCTCTATTCATCAAAAATAGAGAAAATTAGTGACAAATAACAGGGATTGTTTATTTTGAATCCTTTTAAGTATGAGATCACAGAAGACAGTAGTCAGATTCCAATTTCAAAGAGGACAACAATCATTGAAGGCACAACAAGTCTTAAATGTGTGGAAGAATTTGTCCTTTTGCAAAAGTTTGTACAAGGCAGGAGGGATATTACACTTGACTCCAGGGCACACAGAATTAGTTAGAAGTATTCAATAATTTTTGCATACATATATCAGTGTCACTCAAGTAGTCCAAAGAAATATAAATTGTGGGCAAGAAGAGCATCTGACACAATGTTTCAAATCATATGCTATTGTCACTAAATTTTCCCATGGGGAACATTATAAAAACAAATTAGAAATTACAGAAAGTATTCTCCCACAGGCCATGAGTAATGTCCATGGTGGGGCTGTGATCTGGCAGCAAGACAAATAACTGATGATGAGCCCATAGGTTCAGGATCTAGATGGCATATGAGTAAGGGTACTTTTAGCTATCTAACTTATACTAAAACCTGATTTGTAGATGCAATGAAGTTTGAATCGATCAGCAGGTAGTGTTCCTCACATTGTCGACTTTATACTGTACCATAAAATATTGTGAGGGGTATATCCTCTTCTGTCATGCATGGGAACTCATTACGCTGAGATCTATGTGTGTTATAACTAGTATGGATTCAGTCATTTCACTTAATCAAGCTCAGCTTACAGTGAGTTACCCAAGTTTGAATAATCATTGCACTACCAGGACTCTTTGGCCAAGTGTCCCAGGGGAAAGAAGGGATGGAATCATGGCAACATAGTTGAAACTTAGACAGACATGGCTCCTAAGGACTTATACACTTATTGGCTTTCTTATTTTGTCAGAATTCTATTTCTGGGAGGATAATATCATTGAATCAGTTGGGGTTGCTGGGTTGGGATAGGAAAAGTGGCTGTCATGGACATCTGGGAAGGCTCCAGCATGGATGTCTTAGGCACAAATGCATATTTATACTAGCCTTAAGCGTTTCCCTTGCTTTCCTCATTGGAGAAGATAGGATATAAAATTGTTATAGCTTTTCAATAGATGACACAACCTCTTCTAGGCCTATTTTCCAAGATTGAATATGCCTCTTGCATTTTCAAGCTCAAAGAGTTGGCATAACTTGTCATTTCCAATTTTACTAGGCATTTTGCTAGTTTCATGGCATTAGGTTCCAATTTTGAATCCCATGGGTTAGGCGTTCTATCCACTAGTTTATATTGGGGTTTGCACAAAAATTCCACAACATGAAAATGAAGGAAATAAGGGTTCATGTATTTTCACAGTTAGCTGATCCCATGGAGTTAACAAGGAAGCTCAATTCATCAAAAATAGAGAAAATCAGTCACAAATAACAGGGATTGTTTATTTTGAATCTTTTAAGTATGAGATCACAGAATACAGTAGTCAAATTCAAATTTTAAAGAGGACAAAAATCATTGAAGGCACAACAAGTCTTAAATGTGCGGAAGAATTTGTACTTTTGCAAAAGCTTGTACAAGGCAGGAGGGATATTACAGCTGACTCCAGGGCACACAGAATTAGTTAGAAGTATTCGATAATTTTTGCATACATATATCACTGTCACTCAAGCAGTCCAAACAACTATAAATTGTGGGCAAGAAGAGCATCTGACACACTTCAATGTTTCAAATCCTATGCTATTGTCACTGAATTTTCCAATGGGGCACATTATAAAAACAAATTAGGAATTACAAAAAGTATTCTCCCACAGGCCATGAGTAATGTCCATGGTGGGGCTGTGATCTGGCAGCAAACCAAATAACTGATGATGACCCCCCAGGTTCAGGATCTAGATGCCATACGAGTAAGTTTACTTTTATCTATCTAAATTATAATAAAACCTGATTTGTAGATGCAATGAAGTTTGAATCGATCAGCAAGCAGTTTGCCTCAGTGTCAACTCTGTACAGTACCATACAATATTGTGAGGGGTTTATCCTCTTCTGTCATGCATGGGAACTCATTACTCTGAGCTCTATGTGTGTTATAACTAGTATGGATTCAATCATTTCACTTAATCAAGCTCAGCTTACCGTGAGTTACCCAAGTTTCAATAATCACTGCACTGCCAGGGATCTTTAGCCAAGTGTCCCAGGGGAAAGAAGGGAAGGACTCATGATAACACAGTTGAAACTTAGACAAGTTGAAACTTAGACAGACATGGTCTTCTACACAGACATCATCGTATTTCTTATTTTTCTTTAATGCTGCCCATGCTTACTGGGAGTGATAATCTCATTGAATCAGGGCTTGGGGTTGCCGAACAAGCAGAGTGGTTTCGCATATCCTGAAGCGTCTTAAAACATGAATGGCCCAGGGCCACATGCATATTTATACTAGACTTAAGAGTTTCCCTTGCTTTCCTCATTGGAGAATATAGGATATAAAAATTTTATAGCTTTTGAATAGATGACACAACCTCTTCTAGGCCTATTGTCCAGGATTGAATATGCCTCTTGCATTTTCAAGATCAAAGAGTTGGCATAACTGGTCATTTCCAATTTTACTAGGCATTTTGCTAGTTTCATGCCATTAGGTTCCAATTTTGAATCCCATGGGTGAGGCGTGCTATCCACTAGTTTATATTGAGGTTTGCACAAAAATTCCAGAATATGAAAATGAAGGAAATAAGGGTTCTACTTCATGTATTTTCATAGTTGGCTGATCCCATGGAGTTAAAAAGGTAGCTCTATTCATCAAAAATAGAGAAAATCAGTGGCAAATAACAGGGATTGTTTATTTTGAATCCTTTAAGTATGAGATCACAGAAGACTGTAGTCAGATTCAAATTTCAAAGAGGACAACAATCATTGAAGGCACAACAAGTCTTAAATGTGAGGAAGAATTTTCCCTCTTGAAAAGTTTGTACAAGGAAGTAGGGATATTACACCTGACTCCAGGGCACACAGAATTAGTTAGAAGTATTCAATAATTTTTGCATACAGATATCAGTGTCACTCAAGCAGTCCTCCTTGAGATCTTTGGCCACAAACGATGTAGAAATATAACATGTCAGAATCAGCTTCCTATGGATGACTGCAGCTGTGAAGTTCGTAGCACCAACAGTGGATTATGTAACCTTTAAATGTGTTTTATTTGGAGAAAACTTGACTTTCAAGTGAATACTTGCTGATGGGTAGCCTTTGATCTTTTTTCCCACTATAGTTTGAGCAAATTCCAAAACGATGACACCCTAATCATAAGTGCAGAGCTAAAAATGAACAGAGAAATATGGATGAAAGAAGTCCATGATATTGGAGAAAGCAGAAGCTAGGCATCAGATAGGATAATTTTAACAGTGTCTAACAAATGACCACAAAGTAGGTTAATGGCACTAAGAGTTACATCTAAAGCAAACACCGTGGGACTTAAAAATGCATAATAAATGGCTGAATATAATTAAAGGAGGTAAATAGTAGACTCTATTCCAAAAGGAGTAAATTGGAATCTACATACAAGGTAATCATGAACTTTTGCAATTCTTATATAAGATAATATAATGTTACTAATGTCCAACAAATGACCACAAAAATAGGGCAATGGGAATGAAGAGTACAACCAACATGAATACAATGTGGGAGTGCTATTGCAACTCCTAGAAAGTGTCAAAAATAATACAAAGCAAGAAAACAACATAAGTATAACATAAGAACATATGTATAGTAGAAGAAATACATGTGGGAACCAAGTAAGAGATCAACCTTCAGATATCTATATGAATTTTGAATTGATGCAACCTTTACACCTAAGCTTATTGTTTTTGAAAAGGATATCATGTGCAGCATGGTATTTCCACAAGTCTCGATCTAAGTAGAGATTGTTGAGATCAAATGACCAAATTGATTTGCCAATAGTTTCCCAGTCTACTGCTTGGAACCAATGGCCATGGATTGTTCCAGGATAACCTAAATATGTTCCTTACACCAATACTAAAGCCTCTAATGGTTTCTGAATTATTTGTAGACCCTGGTTGGAAAACCGTAATTGGAAGAATGGTGGCATGGTAACCTAATAGAGTACATTATATGATGACATGAGGAAAACAAGGTCTTTAAAAAAAAACGTTTTCTAAATACACAATCATGAACACTCCTTGCAAGTGATGCGTACCAATTGTACAAACACGTTCTCATGGAAACTTACACCACTAACCATTCCTTTATCTACTGTGCTATCATTTATATACCAAGAACAAAACCATACAAAACATAAGATGCAATTTAATCAGTAAAAACAACCACAATTACCTTTTTATTAACTCCATAAATTATGGTTGTAATTCCTCATCCCTCAATCTTTGGATTCTCCTTGAAACTGAGTCCACTGTCTCAATGGAAATCGTGACTCTTGAGTCTCGAGTGAAGATATTTTATTGTATCCCTTGTCTTATCCATCACTTCAAAACATTCTCACTTGGATTCCTGGTGGCTTAGTTGAAGACACTTATTTTCATACACTCTTCTTACAGCATCTCTTGCCTGAAAAATCAAGTGTTAACAAACATGACAGTAGAATGGGGAAAGTGTGCATCATCTATGCTGAGAGAGAAATTTAAGAATCTGCACTAGCATGCTTAAGACCTTCACAAAGGATGTACACAAAAAAATATTTGCACTCATAAACACCAAATATTACAAGACTGGTGTAGAAATCTTATTAGAGAAACCAAAAAGTTACGAGATAAAGGCATGTTTCGTAATACCCAAAATCTTACAAGATGCATGAGTCTTTTCCCTTCTACAGAGCTGATCCATCATAGTTTGTGCATGAGCTAGCAGTACAATATTTCCAAAATTTTTCCCTCTAAGAAGATAAAAGGCTTTCACTTAAAGTATTCAAACACCATACTAGACAATTCCATTAAGGAAGGCATTGAAATATCATGTGCAGGTCCATCAATCATGTTCAAGGTTGTAAATAGGTTTGATATGGTAATCTTAGCTATTAATTTTATTGTCTTATCATTTATGTTGGGTCATTGTAGTGACCAGTGTTGGATCAGTTGATGAGAAGCTATAGGAGGCCTTAGGAGCTGTTTGGAGGAGCCTAACAAGGACTGTTAGGAAGCCCTAACCAGGTAGCTAAGGTGACAACAAGCACATCAGTCCAAAAGTGAAGAAAGGTAGGTTTTGTGGTGTTTTGAAGGATCAGTCTACATTGTTGATTGTTGGGAGCCATTTGTTGGAGTTTCCTTGGGCATGAAGGAACTCCAACTAGGAGAAGATCCCGCTATGGAGTGATGTAGGTGTCCTAGTGTGGAAAAAGTTGTTGTAGCCTGTGGAAGCCGAGGAGGTAGGGTTGACATGGCATGTTAGAAGCCCTAACTAGTGGGCAGTTTCCACAGTGAAGATTGGCTCCTACATTTGTGCAATAGCTCGTCTATTTCAGAGCAAAGGGCAGATTGGTGAAGTCTATTGGAAGCCATGTGTAAGGGTATCCTAGATGTAAGGATGCCCTAACTAGGTGCAGATGCTACAACGTGGACTTGGTCACTCATGGACTATTGGAGGGAAACATGATAGTGGACCAAGTGTGAACGTGGATTGGGCATTTAGGGTCTGTTGGAGGATAGCGTGATAGTGTCCATGTTGGAACCCAGTGTGCAACACCTTGATGGACAAAGGTAGTTGCTAGAGAGGCATTTGTTGAAGCTCAAGGTTCTAATCAACCAAGAGCAGATTGTGGAGCCCGAGACTTGTGTGTGGAGAAGTACTTCTACAATAGATGATCGGCAGTTTTCCTAGGCCGTGTTCATTGTGGGAGATGGACATCTTGTAAAAATGGGTGGAAGCCCTTCGTGCCCTATGTTGGTCTTCATCGGATAGCGCAGGAAGACCATAGTGGGTTGAAGTCCCTGAGTAGTTGAGGAGAAACCGTGGGAAAATTGAGAGTTGTTCACAACTGGAGTTGTGAACAACTCAACAGGAGTCTTGATGTGTTATGCCCTTGATGGACTAAGGAAAAACTAGTGAGTAGATTGACAGATGAGCTTCAGTAGCCAGATGAAATTGGAGCATTGATAGAGGCAAGAGTTGCAGATCGGGAGCCGAAGGACCAGGTAGGTATAAGGTATGACCGAGAGGAGCCGTGAGAGCATCTACAACTAGATGGTCAGAGTATCTTATTTTGTATCTTATACTAGTGGATTTATGAGGGTCATTATCCCAGGTACGGGAGCCATAGATTGTTGTATTATATGTTGTTTAATATAATGAAGTTAGGTTGAAAATTTGTAAAAATTTGTATATATTTTGTGCATATGTTATCTACTATTGTCTATATTCTGTTGTGCAAAGTAGTTATGTTTAGACTCTTGGTTTGGTAGCATCAGAGATTTTTAGGACTCTATCCTATACCCAAGGTCGTGGAAAATCAACAAATTCAATAGTTTTTGGCCAAAACCGATGGATCTCTTTCATTGGATCTTCACAAATTGGACGATAAATTGTGAGATCCACCTCTGCTCCAAAGGATTCTTCATAGTAAATTTTTCATCATCAAAGGAACGAGAATATATTTTGCGAGAAGGCCCATGGTTTTGGGGATCTACAAGATTTTTTGTTACCCCATGGTTTCCAGATTTTGATGCAAACACAATGGTAGTCTCAAGAATGCCGGTGTAGGTCAAGTTGCATAATATTCCCCTACACTTCTTGCATCATAAGTACTGGAAGGCATTGGGAACCTCTTAGGGTGATACATAAAGACAAATACACAAAGACTTAAAGAGGGGATCTACACTTTTGCTAGAATTTGTGTGGAGGTGGACCTTAGCAAAGGACTGCTAGATCACATCCTTTTGACACACAACAATAAATGTCGGACATAGTTCCTTGATTTTGAGAACACGACCTTCAAATGTTGAATATGTCAACAAATGGGTCATCTTCAAAATACATTTCTTGATGCCAAGAAAGAGCCATGAAGGAAGAAGAAACCCAGAAAACAACCCAAAGGATAGCAATTTCCACTGCATTTGCATGAGGACGAAGAGGAGGAAGAAGAAACGGGCCCCTTTACCAATGAAGAAGTGCAGAATCCACAAGAAAGTGTAGAAAAGGAGGAATCAAATCATGAAGCGGCAGAATACCCACACCCAACAGTGCAACCGAAGAGGATTCCAAAAGAAAAGGAGCTAGGGGGTATCAAACGTCACCATGCATCTAAAAGCTCGGACTCATATAAGGAAAATCAAAGAAAATATGTAGAGAACCAGTTGGCACTTGTATCAACCACCCCATCTCAAGGAGAATGGTAGAAAGTAGAAAAGAAGAAATGGAGAAAAGGGTAGTCTGTTTCTCTTCATATTAAAGTAGTTTATTTATTGGCTCTATGATCACCAGTCTTTACTGGCTTGATGGAATGCTTTGCAAGCATCTACAACATGTAATTTTGTTTTCATTAATAAAATTACGATTTTTCTTGGGGAAAAAAATGCATGCCAAGACTTGCATACTAGACAGAAGGTAAAATGCATAGCTTGTCAGTCCTAGGGGAAAGGGTTACAACATGATTCACTTTACCATCATTTTTGTTGTGCATACTACACCAAATTGTTCAGCCATATGCCACAAAGGGTGAAGATGCAGCTACACTTCTCGAACTAGACAAACCCTATTGAAAACCACTTTACAATTTTTGAAAACTTTTTGTTGTTCAATTGCAAGAAATCCCAGACATCCACTTCATGCAACTGTTTGTTTGAGAAAAAATTATGGTTAATTTTCTCAATCACCTATGTTTGAATTAAAGGGTATATGTATTATAAAAGCAACCATATAGTGAAAACTCAGGAAATTTCTCTAAATTTTGAGGTGTCACAAACACACAGTGTGTTAGAGATTATTTTTTAGCATCTCACTGCTAAAGAAGATGCCAGTGTTCTATCCTCTAGCTTCTTATCAACATCTACTTCTAATAGTGACAACCCTAGAAATCCAAATTGGCACCTACTATAGGGAGAACACATGTATTTATACATGGTAGTATTTCAGTTTTAGGAACAATAACATATATCTTTAACCACCACTTTTGAAAGAAAAAAATTAACAATTGTAAGGTCTTGATTGGACACTAAAAAAGAATTGAAATGAACTTACCTTTCGACCACAATTAAATTATATCTATGATCAGGTCAAACCCTTGCAGAATCATCAATAATTACTACTACAGATTCCATTCCAAAAACAACATCTAGATATTTACTTTTAGGTGGCCTATCATCTCCATCTAGATCAGCCTCATCACCATTCAAAATAACACATTCTGCAAATAAAGTTCATGTGGGATCAAGTACTTTGGCCATCTTTGTGGCATAAACTTTGTTGCATATTGTATAAACATGTAGTTCATACAACTTTCTTTCTTACAACATAAAATGTCAAAGAATGAAATAATAGATTCATCTATTAGCATACACAAGTTGTCAATACCACATTCTAAATCGAATGTTTCCTATAAGAACTACAGTTTGCAGGGATATTAATAGTTCAACCCAAATATTAAGAAAAGAGGACTACATTGTTTTTTGCTGCGCGTTTCTGAGCTGCGCTGCTAGGTCAATTTACTGAGCAGCGTGGCTGCCCCTTGCGGCGGCCTGCCTAAGGCCCGATCCCATGGAGACGCAGGGCTCTCCCAAGGAGCCCCCACTGCCGCCTTCTTCCCCTGATATTGATGCATTTAATCAGCTTCTGGCTGGTTTGCCCCTAAAGAAAAAAAGTGAAGCAACTAAATTCGTTAAGAAGCTCGAAGATATCCCAAAGATCTCTTTGCCTCCAGAGACCCACATCCAAGTAGCTTTGTCTCTGGCTGATCATGGTCTCATTGGCCAATTCACGGGGCTTTGGCATTCTCCGAAAACTACTGAGCAATGGGTCAATAGGAACTGGGCTCCTCTGATCAAGAAAAGTGTTACATCTTACTTTCTCGGGCAAGGGTTCTTCCTCTTCGAATTCTCTTCCAAAGAAGACAAAGATTTGATCTTCCAAAATGGGCCATATTTCATGGGCCCTCAGGGCCTCTATCTGAACAAATGGACTCCAGATTTTGATCTGGGAGTCGAGGTTCCCAAGGTTGTCCCGGTGTGGGTTCGGCTCCCGAATCTCCCAGTTCATTGCTGGAACTGGGACTCCTTGAAACACATCGGCAACGCTCTTGGGAAATTCATAGATCGGGCAAACAACAAGGACCAGTATGACTACACTAGAATCTGCGTAGAGGTAGATCTAGAGATCGGCCTCCCAGAGGCAATCAAAATCAATGTCGTAGCTGGTCTCATCTGCAGATCTTGGATTATGAGCAGCTACCATTCAAATTCAGGAAATGCCATGTTCATGGACACTTTGCTAGAAACTTTCCATCCAACGCAGAGCCAGAGAAAGGAAATGAAGAGGGTTGGAATCAAGTCAAGCGTACAAAGATCAATCACAAAGGTCAAAAACTGGGAGGACCCAATGGAAAAGGCCCTCTTCAGGCCAATGCTCAGTGCCCCCCTCCCAAAAAGGCACAAGAAAATAATTTAGATCCTCTAAACCAGCAAACAGAAGCAATTCAGAAGATTAAGACCCAAAAACCAGTCTCTCCAAGCAAAGGCACTCCCTCAACCTCCCCTAAAGGAACAAGTGTTGAAGATCCCAAAGGCATGACTATAGAATATGAGGAAGAAGAACAGGAAATGGACGAGTCAGAGGAGGAAGGAGAAATAGGAGAGTCTCAAACCTCGGTAAGGAGATCCACAAGAGGTCGCAAAACTGACAGGGAAAAAAGAGAGCAGGAGACTTACAAAGATAAGCTATAGGGCAGCTAGCCAACTCTGGAAAAACTGCTAGCCTCAAAGCCTAGGATGACGAAAAATCAGCCTCAAGGCTCCAAGGGAGCCCATCAGAAACATAAATAATGAAGGTCATCTCCTGGAATTGTAGAGGTATGGGGAGAAAATTTAAGGAAGAAGCCATTAGAAGCTTAATAAGAAAAAAATCTCCAGACATACTTCTCGTCCAGGATACCAAGCTGGAAGACGCAGTCTTCCTACATGCAAGTAAGAAACTTTGGATCAAAAGCGAAGCAAGAGCAATCTATGCCCGGGGAGCCTCGGGAGGGCTTGGCACTCTATGGATTGCCAACAAATTTGCAGTCATCTATGAGGCTAGTAACACTCATTGGTTGTTGCTTAAAATGCAGAATCTGGACACCAAATAAATTTTTTGCCTTTTCAATGTTTACTCTCCAGTCAATGTTGGGGAAAAAAAGGACTGCTGGGATTCTATAAGTCAACAAGCAGACTTGGCAAACCTGGAAAATATAATTATTGCTGGAGATCTCAACCTCACTCTTCACTCGTCTGAAAAAAGAGGAGGCACCGTAGTCTGAGATCCAGCAAAGGACTGGGCGGAGGATCTTATGCAGGAATGGGAGTTACTGGATATCAAACCTTCCTCCGGTAAGTACTCTTGGTCTAACAAAAGAGTTGGTCCAGGTCACATTGCTTCCAGATTAGATAGATTTTTCATCCAAAGCTCCTTTCTGTTACTAGGATTAGAACCTAGAATGCATATTCTCACAAACAACATCTCAGACCATAAGCCCATAAAGCTAGAACTCCTGTCCCATCAAGATCCGGGCCCTATTCCTTTCAGATTTAGTCCCCTCTGGGTCAAGGAGCCAGATTTCATGCAATTAGTCAAGGACTGTTGGAGACAGCCAGTCAAAGGATCTCCTTTCTTTTTCTGGGAGGAAAATCTTAGAAGGGTGAAAGGAGCTCTAAAACGATGGGCCAAAACCCTGTCCAATCTTGCTTCAGAAAGGAAAACCATCAAAGCTTCTCTAGCCTCTCATCAACTTCAAATGGAGAACGCTATAGTCACAGACGAGCTACTAGATCAAGAGGTTCAGCTGCAGCAGAGTCTTCATAAGGCCTGTTTAGCCGAAGAAGAATACTGGAGATTAAAATCTTGAAATCTCTGGCTCAAAGTAGGGGACAGGAATTCTTCTTTCTTCCATAAAAAAGCCCAGGCCAGGAAATGCTTCATTCAAATGGAGAACGCTATAGTCACAGAGGAGCTGCTAGATCAAGAGGTTCAGCTGCAGCAGAGTCTTCATAAGTCCTGTTTAGCCGAAGAAGAATACTGGAGATTAAAATCTCGAAATCTCTGGCTCAAAGAAGGGGACAGGAATTCTTATTTCTTCCATAAACAAGCCCAGGCCAGGAAATGCTTCAACACGATATCTGAGATCAAGGAGGATAATTTTAAACACAAGGAATTTGAGGACATCAAGAAAGCAGCCTTTTCTCATTTTCAAAAATTGTATAGTGAGGACACGGATCCATACCAATATTCAGATATGTTAGACATTGTTCCATCTTCAATCTCTCCTCATATGAATGAGATCCTTGAGGCCAAATTTTCCAAAAAAGAAGTTAAAAATGCCCTTTTTTCCATGGATCCGGATAAGGCCCCTGGACCAGATGGCTTTACTGCCAGGTTCCTACAATTTTGTTGGCTGATAGTTGAAAAGGACCTATTCAAAATGGTCCAAAAATCTCAAGATAGTCAGAAAATCGGAGGCAGCACAATCTCAGCTTTCTTAGCCCTCATCCCCAAGGAGAAAGGCGCCAACAATTTCAACAGATTTCATCCGATCTCCTTATGCAATACAAGGTAAAAGCTAATCACCAAAGTAATTGCAAATAGACTGAAGCTCATCCTTCCCAAAATCATTCCGGAGAACCAAGGAGGCTTCATCCAAGGCAGGCAGATCGTGGACAACTTCACCCTTGTATAAGAGGCAATTCACTCAAGTCTGCATCGAAATGAACAAGGTATGGTTATCAAACTCGACTTAGAAAATGCTTTTGATCGATTAAATCATAGCTTTCTGTTAAAAGTCATGAGCAAGTTTGGCTTTGGAGTAAACTTCATTAAATGGACCCGGGCATGCATCTCAGAGCCATGGATTGCACCTCTAGTAAATGGCAAAGCCACTAAATTTTTTAAAGCTTCGAGAGGGCTTAGGCAGGGGTGCCCACTCTCCCCTCTGCTCTTTGTCATCCAAGCCTCTGTCATCAGTTTTCTTTTGACAAAAAGATGCAAGATCAAGATATTAATGGACTCTGTTTAGCAAGAGGGGTCAAAAACATAAATCACGCCCTATTTGCATATGACACCCTATTATTGGGAGCTGCTACTCTTTCCTCAGCCATAAAATTTAAAGCAGTTCTGGATGAATTCTGTTAGGCCTCAGGCAACGTCTTAAACAAGAACAAATGTCACATCTACAGTTGGAACACATCACCCAGATTTCTCTCTGTTATTTCTAGATGTTTGGGATTTGCAGCCTCCTCTTCTTGGACCTCTTTCAAATACTTGGGCCTCCCTGTTTATCATAAAAGATCTGTAAGTAAGGACTGGCTTCCACAACTTGAAAAATTCAAGACTAGGATCCAAGCCTGGGGATACTCCTGGCTCAACATGGCTGGTAAATCTGTATTAATAAAATCTGTGCTCACCAGTCTCCCTCTATTTCAATTTGCTGTGCTTCTCGCTCCGGCAAGCATCTTAAAAAAAATGGAGGAGTACATTTGGAGGTTCTTTTGGAAGGGAGGCAAACAGAATGAAAACAAACTTCCCCTTGTCAGTTGGGAAACCATCTCCAAGCCATTGTGTGAGGGTGGTTTGAATTTCAAAAACCTCTGTCAGCAGAATATAGCTATGGGAGCAAAGATAATTTGGAAGATCATTGCGCCCAAGCTAGGCTGGGCTCAATTGGCTCTCTGGAAAAAATATTTCAGAGGTCCTCGTTCTAGCTGTTTGGACAACTTGATCCATCTGCCTAACTCATCTTTCCTCAAACTGTATGCTAAAGCTGCTCCTCTAGTTAATGTGCACTCCTTCTGGATTCCAGGAAACGGTAAAAAGATAAACATATGGACAGATAAAATTATGAATATGGATCCCATTGAAGACAGAGCCCCCATTAGAGCGCTGCGCTGCTGGATGGAAGGAGAGGGGATGTGCTCGTTGTGGGATATCTTGCTGTGGAGCGATTCTGATTGGGCAGGCTGGAAATGTATTGCCGTGTCGGCTCACCTGCATAACGAATGGACCACGCTGCTTGATCTCCTTCATGGTTTGGCGCCTTTGCACATAAGGAAAAGAGATTTGAGAGGTTGGGGGCCGAATACCAGAGGGTACGCTGTATCCATGGGATATGCTAAGCTGAGAGAGAGAACTTTCGTTCCCCCTGACCCAACACCTTGGCATGGTGTCTGGCATTTTCCTTCGTGGCCCAAAGTAGACTTCTTTGCTTGGCTTCTATGTCATGGAAAAATCCTCACATATGACATCCTGCAGAAGAAAGGGTTCCACGGCCCCTCCAAATGTTCTTTGTGTAATGAAAATGCAAATAGTGTTTTCCACTTAATGCTTGAATGCAGATTTGGTCCACCTTCATTCACAATCTGGATCCCAGCATTTCTCTCCCTTTCTCCACTGTTGATCTATTTTCTAAATGGGCGAACAGGTATCCTGGTCCTCCACCTAAAAACCAGATAATCAAAGCTGCATGGTCTGTCCTCCCAAAGGTAATTTGCTGGCAGATCTGGCTTGAACGAAATAGAGGAATCTTTAGAAATACTAAACAAAATCACAAGGCATTAGAAATCAAGATTAAATGTCACCTAAAAGAGTGTTTGATTGATATAAAATATGATTCTAATCTCAGCCAACAGGACATTGCTTGGGGTTCTTTTCTTGATTTGCAATTTCAAACAGCAATTAGGAACGTCCCTCCTCCCAAAGACTGGAAAATAAGAAAATCTGAAACAGACTTTCAAGACTGGCTTACATCACATTCAAGACACTCCCTCTTTTTTGATGGGGTAGCAAAAAAAAATATGGGCAAAGCTGGTGCAGGAGGCATTGTTGTAAACCCAGTTCTTTTGCTTGGGGGCTAGGTCATTCAACCAGCATTCAAGTTGAGGCTTTGGATCTCTTTCAAGGTCTCAAGCTTCTCAAAGATTTAAACATAAGTGAAGCAAATGTTATTGGCGATTCCCATATCATCATAAATGCAATGGTCTCCAACTCTCCATCTTTGGACCTTAAACTTGCAAGGCTGATAACCATAATTAAGTGCTTGGAAAACGCTTTTCAGAAGCTGAATTACTATCATGTGCTGAGAACTCATAATAAAGAGGCGGACTTGGAAGCCAACAAAGCTTCCCTCCTCTCTGCTGGGGTCAAGATGAAAGACAAAGAAGAATCATGGGAATCCATTCCATAAGCTAACTTGTTGTCATGTATTACTGCTTACTCTTAAATCAGTTTGTATGTATCTTCAAGTTGGGGAAAATCTCTAAAATTGAATCTATAGTTACCTCATCAAGGAGGAAGTCTCCAAGCTTTAGCTGCATTCTCAACCTTAGCGGTGAGGTGCAACAGGATTTAGACATCCTCAATGTAACCAGAGTTTCGGCATTCAGGCCAAGTTTAATATAATACTCCATAACCGTTACTGTAAAAAAAAAATAGTTCAACCCAAATTATACTAACCTTGTCCAAATAATTTCAGATGCTAGGCCACAATTTAGTCCACATTCCTATATAAGGAAAGAGAAAAATCTGATGTTGAGGTTTCTCTTGGTCTTGCTCCTGCTTCCTTAGCATTTCCTTGTGCACATGATCTATTTCAATAAATTGTTGGAAAAAAATAATCATGAATTAGAAACATTTATATACTCACATTATCATGAATCAGTTTATTTACTTCATATCCCTCTTTGCCTAGGAATTACCAAAATTATAACAAGATGGTTTATATTTTTATGACCCCTTAGTTGAATTTAGAAGTGTGTAATAATGGTCCAAAACAAGGAAAAGTTTCTTAGTGCTAAGAATCCTATTTTTTTCGTCAATCTTTGTGCTCATGGTCCAAAACAAGGAAAAGTATGGGGCAGTGTGTGCTAGGTACTCCATCTTGCCACTAATTTATCCATTATCTGGTGCTCTGCGATCTTCTATAACAACGGGGGCCTCACTAGGAATGCACATGTATGGTTTGATGTGTTATAAAGAAACAATGTAGTTTGCAAGTGTAAATTTGTTATGTATACTTTCAACAAACGATCTATTCAATGATAGACCATAAGAGAAGGTCATCCCAATGAAACTTGCACTAGTTCAAATTTTTAGAAATGACAATCTTATACATAAAAACATTCAACAATAGCAGAAATCACCAACAGTTGACATTTAATTTCATTGTTCATACCAAGATTGAAGCTGCCCAGTGGGAGTAGAACCATAACAAGAGTAAAGGAGGAAAGAAGAGTGGCATTTAACAACTCTAGACGCTGAATCAGCCATTCAATGGCTCAGAAACTGTAGAAAAAGGGGCTCGAATTTTTGTCAATAATGTCTATGTTCTTCTTCAATAATTGATCCTCAACCCTGAAAGCCCCAATGGTCATTCCTTTTACTATGGACTTGCCGGAATGATTTTCAATGGGTGATTTCATTGTACCATTTAGTCTCATCAGTTATTTAGCAAAATAAAAGTAGTCTTCTCAAATACCACTATGTTGTCTCCTGAACTGTGCATCGTAGGCATGCCATTGCCCTCATTCTTCCCGCCACTCTCCATAGAGGTAGTGGGTTGAACCTTCTTCAAACTTTTGAATGTGATTGCGGCTTCATAAGGCACGAATTAGGGCACGCGTTCATCCGTTCTTTCGCAGAAGCAAAATAGTCTTCTCAAATACCACTACATCGTCTCCTGAATTGTGCATCGTCGGCATGCCATTGCCCTCTTTCTTCCTGCCACTCTCCATAGATAGTGGGTTGAACCTTCCTCAAATTTTTGAATGTGATTGCAGCTTAATAAGGCACGAATTAGAGCGCCAGTTTTGAAAGCTACTAGACTCTCTGTGTGATGGTGCGATTACGGCTTCATAAGGCACAAATTAGGGCGCTAGTTCTGAAATCTGTTAAACTCACTGTGTGATGCTATGATTGCTGGTTAAGGCGGGAATTGCGGCTTCAATTTTGAAAGCTATGGTGTGATTTCTACTTAAGGCGGGAATTGAGGCTCCAATTTTCAAAGCTATTAAATTCTCTAGTGGCTTTGAAAAATAATGTTCGGTCTTTATTTGTCCTATTTTAAAAAATGTTTATCATTTATTGTTTTCTTGAACAAAATTTGAATGCGTATTTTAATTTTGAGTGATGTGGAAAATTAAACTTTATATGTGTAAAGAGAGACAATCAATTTAGATATATAAGGAAGGGTAAAATTTATAGTAGAAAAAATTCCATGGTAAGGGGTTTTTCAAAGAATTTTGTGGAGAAATTTTGATAAGAGGGGTAATAAATTAGGGTAAAAATGATTATTAAGGGAAAAATATTAATAGGTTGGTTGGTTTAATTTGTTTATTATTAATGTTATAATATTTGTTTATTTTTTTAATTTTTCTACCTAGGTTCAAATTCCTGATAAGACATTTTTCCTATCTTTATAACACTTGAAAGGTAGAAGCCTCCAAGGAGTAGGACCACCTCGCAAGTGTATGTCCAAACGTCTTGACCATTCTTACTAAATCAAAAGTTTCTAATATATAATATCAACATATTGGATATACTTTTGGGTTATATTGGCAATCATTCCATTTCATCTCAATTGTACCTCAAACCACTTTGACTAATTACCATTTTTTGGTTTCTCTATAAAATTTCCCTAGAAGTGAAAAAGAACAGGACTTTCGATCTAGAATGGTAGTTTCCCCAAGTAGTGTGACCACCCCACAAGTGTATTTAGAGATGTATCGACCCTCGTTGAATTGTATGTTATTATTATGGACTTGCAACATATTGAATATACTCTTGGGTTACAATGGAAATCATTTTAGTTCATCTGAAGTGTAGCTCAAGTCACTCTAATGAGTTGTTGATCTCAAGTTTCTCCATAAAGTTTTCCTTGAAATAAAAAAGAGCATGTATTTCAATCTTTAATTGGATGAAATACATATCCTCCTTGTGAAGATTTTCTTAACTTCATAATTAAGTAAGGGTTGATAAGTATCTTCTTGGTTTCATTAGCTTCATCAAAGAATTAACATTTTATTCATCAACTCTTGACTATGAGAGGATGAATTCTAGTGTGAATTATCACGTGTGTGGTAATGTTCTTTTTCACTTGTAGTTTTAACCTCCACGATTAATTTGGTTTAAGTCCTCTAGGAATTCATCAATCACCTAGCCGATGCCACGTGCACCAGTGGAAAATGATGAAATTAGTGACTAGGTGACTAAAAAAGTTAGTCACCACAATTATTTCAAGTGAATTACTATCAAATTTGAACAATTTTAAGTGACCAAACTAAATATGACTAACTTAAATGACTAATTAGTCATTTAAGTTAGTCGCTTTTAGTTTACTCACTTATTATCTAGTCATATATTTTATCCCTAGACTAAATTAGTCATTTAAGTTAGTCATTTTTAGTTCAGTCACTTAAAATTGCTCAAATTTAGTAGTAATTCACTTGAAATAATTGCGGTGACTAACTTTTTTAGTCACCTAGTCACTAATTTCATCATTTTTTACTAGTGACTTCATGTAGTCAATGCATATTCTAAGAGTACCATCCTTCTTCATAAACAACACTGGTGCACCCCATGGTGATACACTTGGCCTAATGTATCCTTTTTCAATAATTTCCTTCAACTACAACTTAAATTCCACTAAATATAGAGTGCTCATCCTATATGGTTCATTTGATGTTGGTGCTACCCGTGGTACCAACTCAATAGAAAAGTACAATTTCCTGCGAGGCAGAAAATTTGAAAATTCTGCTGGGAATACATCCTGAAACTGCTATAGAACCATATATCTCTTCAAAACTTCTGCATCCTCAACACCCTTAATTTTATCACTAGAAATATGCACTACAAATAATACAAACCCTTTTCTTTGACTATGCTTTGCTTGCATATATGTAACCATTCTAATTGATGTAGCCTTCTTCTTACCCTACAAGATCCTCTATTCTCCATTGTCATCCAAGCACTAAATATCCTTGTCATAACAATCTAGTTTGGCCTTGTGAAGGTACAACCAATCCATACCCAAAATCATACTATATGATCCCAATGGAAGTACATTCAGATGCGCTGATCTAAGCATACCATTCAACTCAAATTCACAAGCTCTTACCCATTGATGAACGCTTTTCTTAGTACATGTAGCCAGTTGCACTAACCAAGACTCTGCATGCACTTCTTTATTTAAATCACACTTATCTACCAAGTCAATATTAACATAACTATAATTAGATGCAAGGTTAATCAAAATAGAAACAACTTGATCACAAAGCTTACTATCCATCTCGATAATAGATGTATGGTGATCACAAAGCTTACTGTACAAAGTTCTTTCTTCTCAATCTAACAAATTTTCTAGAAATTTACCTTCATCTTTGGCCAAGTGCATAAAACTTCAATGGTTGGATTTAAGTAAAAATAGATTTATAGGAGCACTACCAAAGTATTTTGCATCTTTTTATGACTCAACAATCTTAAATCTTGGTCATAATAAGCTTCATGTGAAATTCATGAATGGATTACAGCTTTGACTCATTTACAGGTGTTGGATTTATCCAACAATAAATTCAATGGAATAATTATATCTCATCTTGAAATGCTCAAGGGATTCAAAATTAGTCGATCTTACAACCTTAAAGGCACTGTAATAGAGAATGTTGTGGTGATAGATATTGATAAGGTGACTATAATTAAGACAATTGAACAAAGTTTCACATATATACTACCATCAAACACAATATTTGATTTGTCTAACAATAATCTCATAGGATAAATACCCACAAGCCTAGGCAACTTAAGTATTTTGTGCTTGCTAAATCTATCAGGGAACCAATTAGAAGGGGCAATACCCACATCTCTTAGTGAGATATCTACTTTGGAGGAGTTACATTTGTCCATAAATGATTTGAGTGGAAGGATTCCTATGGAGCTTTCTAAAATAACTTTCTTGGCATCTCTTGATGTTTCTTCTAATAAAATTTGTGGATAAATCCCAAAAGGAACACAATTTGACACTTTTGATGCAACTTCATTTGAAAGGAATATGTCCTTTTGTGGTGGTCCTTTACAATCATGTAAAGAAAATCAAACATAATCCACAAGAAACAACATTACTAAATGTTTGGGATAGATGATATGTGTGGATGAACATGTTTCATTGATTACATTGGGTTTGGGATTGGGGATTGGATTTGGTGGCACTATAAGTGTGATGGTACTATGGGATAAAACTAGACATTGTGTATTCTTTTCCAAAAAAACATCCATGTTATAGAGTGTATTGATTTCCTAAGTAGTGTGTAATTTCATTCTCTCTAATTATAGAGCCAAAAATACTATATGATGATAATGTACATGGTCATTACATTGAGTGCCTTATTTGCTTATAAATAATATTCATGGTTTACCATTAAAAACATAATATTTTTATATTATATTATTGTAAATGTATGATTTATTGTGAAATACATAATATATGATGAAAATTTATGATTAATAATAAAATATTATTTCAATAATCATATTTTTTTGGTGGTTCATGTATCATTTTCATTAATCATTACGTTTTTCAATGTTGAACAAGATTCAATCCTTTTTCTGCATAAATTATCAACCCGAGGGCATTAGTTATTTCAAGACTAACGACAAAGTATATGCCGCTACAAGCACATGGTCTATTGTAGATCATAGATTTAATCTATAACACACATACCACTATAACAACAATGAAATAAACTGCAGAAATAAAAGACATCCACAGAAATTAACGCAACTGTAACAGCAATTAAAGAATCACACTAAACGCAATACTACAAAGAAAAGAAAGAAGAACGTAGCACCTGATCACAAGAGTGAGCGTAACTCTTGGATCAGGGCTGCAGAAACTCAAAGATTACAGGAGAAACAACGAGCTGCTATATATTCAATTAATGATAAAAATATTAATTACATAGACTGTATATCCAGAAAAAGTGGTCTCTCAATTCACAACCCGTAGGCCTCTTTATACAATAGTCCTGAAACCCCCAATTCCTCCCAAAGACTCCATTGTTACAAAAATAAATATTGTTACAATGGCAACCATATTGCCAAATATATCGCTGATACTAGGAAACCGTAAGAAAGCCAAATATAGCGTTGATACACCCATGGCTCTCACGTTGTAGCAGCAAATAAGGAAGATGCTAGAAATGATGGGTTGTGCCTTGACTTGCCGCCGCAATGTGCCTGTTGTAGCCAAATATGAAGAAATATAGGAGTTAATATGAGAAAAGGTAAAAAATCCATGACAAATACATCATTAATCAAATATCCCATAAAATATAGGAAGAAGGGTTTTACCTCATGCTGTTAAGATAAATAATGGCACAAAGAGATAGAAAGATAGGGTAAAAATGAGGGATGAAAGTATACAAATCTGGTGCCCAACATCTCCCCCCAACTGGTCTATCTACATGTCCTCATGTAGCTCGTCATCTCCTAAAATCTAGATTGGACTGACTATGATCGGCATGAAGCTGTGTGAGGTCATATTCTGTAGCCATCTCTATTCTTGGTGGCTTATATCCTTCTATCAAAATAACGTCTTTCTACCAGTCGGGTTCAATGTTATAAGTAGGAGTATACTGTTCAGCTGGTAGCCATAAAAGGGGGAATTGAAATCTTAATCTCATCCATCTAACCCCACAGGTATGAATGCATGCCATATAACGCAACATTCTCTCTAAGGCATGTGCAAAGTTAGGTGCCCCAAGTGGTTGTCTTCCCCTGACGGCTGAAGAAGACAACATCCATATTTTCTGACAACTGTCCAGGGCTTCCTTGCGAAATGTCGTAATTTGGCTGACACACAGGTCAGTACACCACTTCTGATTTGATGTCATGTGTTCCTTACAACCCTCAATCTGTAGAAAGGTATAATGCTTGTTGTAAATGTTCGAGGACTGACATTGCTCTCTTCTCACCATTAATGGATTTCCGGCTTGATTTTCTTCAAATGTATCCCAGGCCTTTCTCCATTTAATCTAATTGATGGTATAGGAGGTGAAAGCCCTTAAGTGGATGTCCCCCATGATTGAACAGGGTTAAAGGACTGATCATGCTTTAAATAATACCCATGCATGTAGAGCTCACACATTAAGTGTTGTCCTATAACATCATGAATTTTTAAAATACGAAGAAATTGAATGGGGTACTCAATTTCATACCAAATCTCCTTATATATACTTTCAAGACAAAAGAAAAGAAATTTTTCATAAAGGAATAAGGCATAGCTATGTGTAGCAGGTCTATAGGCCATTACCTGTTGTGCTAGGGAGAACATCTCCTCCTTATATGTCTTTAGCAACTAGACTTGTTCTTCCAACTCTTCTATCCTGGCCTTCTATTTGGCCTGCTTCAGCTGTGCTTTGTACAGCTGATCTATGTGCCCTGTGACGACTCCATCAACCTGTTCTCAAACCCTAACTATTTCCCTCTCGTGGTCGTTTGCCGCAGACTGCCACTTCTGAATTTCAACGATCAATACAAATTCTTGACCTTCAAACAATTATTTGATTGGGCTAGTCTGGGTAGCTGCAGTAGAGACTTCAATCCTCGGCTTTATTTCCATCCATTTGTAGATTTTTACCTTTATTTTTAAACCTGAAACTTACTTCTTCAAAGCCCGAACCTCTCTTTTCAGTCTCATAGTTTCACTGAACTGCAGCTGATACCTCTTTTTGAGAGGTAACCTTCTTTTCTCACACTGTTCGACCCATTCTTATTTAATGATGAATTCAGTTTCTGGGCCTATGACAGGCTCAAAAGGCAGCAGAATGCTGTCGGCATCCTCTACAGATTCCTGTGTCAATCCCATATGGCTGGGCCCCCCATCCGCAGGGGCTTCTTCTTCTGCCTTTCTTCTGGAAACTCCTGCTGTTTGGTTGGTAATTTCATTCATCCCCTTGTGTTATAATGTTTCTATAGGAACTCTATCTTCCTTCTGAACCTTTAAGTGTTCTGGTTCAGTGATTCTTGGACCAATCTTGGCTTTGTCAACAAATCTTAGTATCGGGGGAACAACCACTTCTTCCATTAACCATTTGGGTGAGTGAAATCCCTTTGCCCCTCTGGGCATCAGGGACTGGAACGGAGAATAGGGCATAGAACCATCATCTTCATTTCTGGTTTGGACTAGGACTTCATGCATTACCACCTCAACCAGAGTCAATGTTGGTTCTTGTGGAGTAGCATCGATTCTGTGGCTCAATTCCCTCCTTTCCTCTTGCCCTTTGCTTACCATTTCTTCTTCATGGGTTGATACTGGTTCTTGTGGAATAGTATCGACCGTCTAGTTCATTCCTTCTTTACCCTTATTTTCCTCAGGACTCACCTTTGTTTCCATAGTAGGTATCAATTCTTGAGGTCCAACGTTGATTTCGCGGGCTGAATCCTCCTGTTCTAGCCAAATCGGGGGTTGTTCTTGTGTAACACCCCCACCTGTATCAACCTCCATATATATCTAGGAAGGTGATGTTTTTTCTTGCAAAACATCATCCCTTGCCATTCCTCTGTCCACAATTCCATTCCTTTGTTCTTCGTTGACAAGGGTTTACGACTGTATAGCGGTATCAATTTCCTACACAATGTCCATAATTCCTTCCTCTGTGGGCTCTTCAAGCGAGGTTGGTTCTTGTGTAACAACCTCGTCTGTGTTTCCAACTACTTCCTCCATACTAATATATTCTTCCTTGGGCTTCTCTTGGTCAATTTCCATTTCCATTTCCTCGGGTTCCTCTTGATCAATTTCTATTTCATTTCCTCAAGTTCCTCTTGACCAATTTCTTCTGAATATTCTTCTTCCGCTTGAATCGCTGGAGAGGCTAGTTCTTCTTCTTTAGCAGCAATCATAGCTACTACTGCCTCTTCTGAGGATCCGCAGAGTTCCACCTAGGAAACCCGCAGCTTGCCTATTCCATGCACGACCAATAATCACACCAATTCATGGTTAGAAAGTACTTCCATCATTCAGCGAGAGCACTGAGTAGACTATGCCATATGTTGCAGTTATTTCAATAGGAAGAATGGCATATTTAGGGCCTGCACCTGATTTTGTGGAATTCGGAGGTGTGTTAGAATTTTAAAGTGATACTTAAATAGAGATGAGGCCTAACCCTCGCAGGTAATGTATTTTATTACAAAACTTGCAACTTCATTCCAAGGATACGGCACAGTTCTGCGCTCGTATCCTCTACCCAATTGATCTACACTTTCTCCTTCTTGCAAAAACAACTCGGGAAACTCTGGGAGAGAAACCTTACGAGAAAACTATTGCTGCCATTGTTGTCTCAGCCCGCTAACCTCTGTAATTACTTCATCTGTAACAAGAACTTCCAGACCTCTAACTCGCAAATGATTCTCCTCTAAATTGAGTGGGAATTCTATTGTGATACCTCCATCAAATCCTTGCAACCTGTCAAAGTAGATATCCCATCCTACATCAACAAAAACTTTCCAAACCTCTGGATTGTTGTGAATTGAAACTATTTTTTCAGGCTCATGCCGTACAACCATCCCACCCATATTGTGGAGACTTGTATCATCACTTCCTGTAGTAGCAGACCATTGGGCAAGGTGGTGGGTACTAAATTCAGAGGAACAACATGGTGAAAATGGAAAGGTGGTATCGGTAAATACGGTTGGTAACTCTCAAAAACTGAGAAAAATCATAAAGGAGTGTGGTAAGTGTGGTAAAATAAAAATAATAATTTTTCATACAGGGTGGACAAGATAGCTTACGAATCCCAATACAATTCGAATGATCATACAACATATTGATGGGAATCGTAATGTGTACCATGAGCGGCATGTCGTACTTTAACTTATGGGGAAATTATTATAATGTCTTTATCATGGCGACACCCCCCCAACTTAAATTTTTGTCATCCATGGCATTAAAATCTTCACATGGGATATCTAATTAAATCAGTAAAAGTCATGTGGAGGCATACCTAACGGCCTACCTAGCTGATGGGATGGTTGGTAGGATGGTGGCGGAGTAATGATGTGGATGGTGTAACAACATCGTTTTAACAGCAGTGGAGTAACAACATTTGTGTAATAGCATTAGTGTAACAGCATTCGGTGTAACAGGATCGGTGTAACAGCATCGGGTGTGACAGTAGCAGTGTAACAACAGTGGAGTGACAACATCGTTGTAACAGCATCAGTGTAGCAGCATCCGGTGTAACAACATCAGTGTAACAACACCCTATGTAACAGCAGTAGAGTAACAACATCAGTGTAACAACATCGGTGTAACAGCATCCGGTGTAACAACATCGGTATAACAGCAGTGGAGTAACAACATCGGTGTAACAGCATCAGTGTAGTAGCATCTAAATGTAACAGCATCAGTGTAACAGCATCCAGTGTAACCGTAGCAGAGTAACAACATCAGTGTAACTCATCGGTGTAACAGCATCTGGTGTAACAACAATGGAGTGACAACATCAGTGTAGCGGCATCGGAGTAACAGCAACCGAGTAATAGCAACATGAAAATTCTTTGATTTTCATTCCTTAGTCATAGCTCCGACAAAAAGACAAGAAAATAGAACAAAATTATTTAACATATATATATTTACAACAAGGGTGCAGAGGAAGGCTTCTCTGCACTGATAACCTTCAAACCAGATTTCTCAGAGAGTTTTTTAAGAAAAGCATCCTTAGAGGCCGACTAGTGGTATAGTCTCAGGCAATGTCCATTGACTATAAAGTAAGTACGTGTATTGTCGATTGTGACTAACCTGACTTCTCCATTATCAAATACAACATTGACCTCATAAGGTTCCATCCACCAAGTGCAAATTTTTCCCTTAAAATCCTTAAAACGAGAGTCATAAAGTAGTACCCAATCTCCACTTTGAAACACCTTATTTCTAATAAACTTATCGTGCCATTTCATTCTCTACTTCTGGATAACAGTAGTTCGCTGGACATCAATTGAACATATTTCATCAAGTTCATTAAGCTGAGGCAAGCGGTGTTTCTAGGCATCGGATAGATCTAAACCAACTTCCAGAGCTGTTCTGAGCATGCTTAGCTCAAATTCTATTGGAAACAGTGGGGATTTCCCATAAAACAACTCAAATGGTGAAAACTCGGTTGTATTTTTCCATGTTGTTCTGTATGCCCAGAGAGCCTCTGGAATCTTCTGAGCCCAATCCCAACAATGGTATGCCACAGTTTTTGTCAAAATGTTTTCTAATGTCTTGTTTGTGCTTTCTACTTGTCCATTCGCCTGGGGATGGTATGGAGATGTCACTCTGTGCTTGACCCCATATTTTTGCATGAGCTTTGCTATCTTATGTGATGTGAATTGTGCTCCTCCATCTGAAACAACCTCTCTTGGAGTACCATAGTGAGCAAAAATTTCTTCAAATAGAAAATCTGATACTATCTGCTCTGTTGCTTTCACAACATCTTTATCTTCCACCCACTTAGTCACGTAATAATTACAAACCAAGATGTGGAATTTCTACTGGGAGGGTAGGTTAAAGGGTCGAACGAAGTCAATAGCCCATTTCTAAAAAGGCTCGAGGACTACCTATTCCTGCAAAGGCATTTCATTAGCTTTACTGGGTTGTCCCATACGTTGGCAACTATCACACCTCCTAACATAATTCTGATCATCACGAAAAATGGAAGGCCAGTAATATCCCATTTGTAGCACCTTATGGCTTGTTCTTTTATCCACAAAATTCCCTCCACAAGGGCCATCATGGGCAGCTTTCAATACTTCATAAATATCATCTTCAGGCACACAATGCCGGATCTGCTTATCTGCTCCTATATGAAAAAGGTACTCTGCCATCCAAGAATATCAGCCACTATGATGAATAATCTTTCGATGTTCTCTATATGAAAAATGAGGAGGCACTTTCCCTATAGAACGATATTTAGCAATATCTACATACCATGGAGGTTTAGTAGAAACTACAAAAATATTTTCATTGGGAAAATTGTCTTCTATTGGTGTTCGTTCATCATTTTTATCCATTCTAGATAGGAAATTAGCTACTACATTATCTTTTCCTAGCTTATCTAGTATTGTAATATCAAATTCTTGAAGCAATAGTAACCATCTCGTAATACGGCCAGGAGTAATGGTTTTATTCATCAAATACCTGATTGCTGCGTGATCAGTGTGGATAATAGTAGAGTACCCGGTAATGTAGTGTTGCAACTTATTGATAGCGTAAATGATAGCTAAGAATTCTTTTTCTGTCACCGTATAGTTTAGTTTAGAAGGAATTAAATTCTTGCTAACGTAATAAATTGCATACGGTGTTTTGTCTACCTACTATCCTAAAACAACCCCTACCACTATCTAACAAGCATCAGTATGTATGTGAAATGGTAATGCCCAATCGGGTCCTCGTAGGATTGGGGCTGTGCACACCAGCTCCTTAATTTTCGTGAAGGCTGTCTCACAATCTTCAGTCCACAAAAATTCTGCATCTTTTGTTAGCAATTGAAATAGTGGATATACTATTTTAGAAAAAATTTCTATAAAGTGCCTATAATAACCAGCGCAACCAATAAAGCTACATACCTGTGTGGGTGTTTTAGGTACCGGGAAATGTAATATTACCTCTACTTTAGCCGGATCAACTTGAATTCCAGTGGCTGAGAGAAAATGTCCCAATACTACTCCTCCCATCATCATATGGAATTTGAATGTAATCAACGATACATGGGTCTATTTACATCTTTTGAGTACCTTCTCCAGATTTTCTAATCCTTCCTCAAATGAGTTCCCATATGGATTAAAATCATCCATATAGATTTCGACACCATCATCGATCAAATCAGAAAAAGTTCCCAAGATTTCCTGATGGAAAGTAGCAGGAGCATTACACAGGCCAAATGGAAGAACCCTATATGCAAAGGTTCCCCACAGGCATGTGAAAGTTGTCTTATCCTGGTCTCCCAGGGCTATCTGGATCTAGTTATATCCACTGAATCCATCTAGGAAGGAAAATAACTTCTTTCCAGCCAAGGTATCTAGGACTTGGTCAATGAATGGCAAAGGAAAATGTCTTTTTGTGTTGCCTTATTTAGTTCCCTATAATCTACACAATTTTCCATTTACCATTGTTTTTGGGAATGATAACTAGTAGGGATACCCATTGGCTATCTGAGATGGGATAAATGAATCCTACATCCAACATTTTTTGTAATTCTTCTTTAACAATGTTTTTGAGAGCAGGATTCATCCTCCATTGAGGCTATCTTACAGGGCAGCAATCTTCCTTAATGTAAATATGATGAGTGCGTAGGCTGGCAGGGATACCCTTCATGTTAGTATAATCCCAGGAAAAAGCTTCCTGATGATATTGATGGACTTTCAAAAGCTGTTTGGTCTGGGATTCAGACAGGTTTGGTTTGATATTAAGTGTTTTCCCTGGTTCAATCTCGATTGGAGTACTATTATGGAATGGGATTACAGGAATGTCCTCAATGTCACCTTCTGGTTCAATGTTTTCCTGTGTCTCACAACTCATAGAAGATTCTAGAATATGTTGAGTTCGATCAGAAACAGAACTGGAATCATTAATGAAGGCATTAATGGCATCATCTTCAATTTCTATTTTAAATTGAAGGGCCTGGCCAATAGTGAGAACTGGTCTAACATTTTCATTTTTAGGTTTAGGCTCTTCTGTAGGTAGAGGTTTCTGACTTGATAATGATTTTTTCGATGGGCTTTGTTTCGCAGGATAATAGATTTTGAGATTCTTCATAACTGTCCAATTTGATATGATCATGTGTTCAGATTGGCATCCTATGTAGGCATCTGCAGTTTCCAACTAGCGTCTTCCTGGGATCAATGGGTGGCCACCTATTAAATATCGAGTCTGCAATATAAGGAGGTCCGTAGGGTAATGCCATGAGTCTACTGAAATGATCACATCCTCTAATTTCCCTATTGGTTTAATTGTGGATCTGTCTTCAAGTTCCAGGATAGTAGGGGTTGGTTTAATGTTTCGAGTCCTAATGTGCTCATTGTTTCAGCAGTGATAATGTTAACGGCTGCACCCAATTCCACTAGTACATTTGGGATTTCAATCCGATTAATTTGTATTATTAGAATCAGGTTCCCACGATCTCCATATTTTATAGGCATGATCTTTCCTAACATGATATCAGATAGTTTGCCCATTACATGAACAGTTAATGGATCCTTAGGTTTTTTACCTGGTTTCTTTGAGCAGTATTCTTTCAATTTTTTTGCATAAATAGGTACATCCCTCATAGCTTGTAAAAGGGGTATTTTAACAAAAATATTTTGCAGTTCCCATAGAAAGTCAAATTCCGCTTGAGGGTCTAGTTTTCTCAAGGTCAATCTTTTAGGATATGGGAGAGATGTTAAATGACCTTGATTAGGAACAACTTGGGGAGGTGTCTAATTTATTATGTTTTGATCTGCATTCTCCCTCACTGTTCTTTGTTCTGGTTCTGTATCTTCACCGTCAAGATATTTTGTAATAATGGGTGAAGTAGGTGCATTTACTACCTGGCCAGATCGTAGATTTATCTCATTGAGCCCTACAGTAGAAATGTTGTAGGATGGAAGATCCAGAATGTCTGTTTGTTGAACCTATTTATTATTCAGATTTGGGTTGTGTTGGATAGGAAGCTGAGGTCTAATGGCTGGGTTTCGTGGAGACATTGTTGGAAGGCAAGTAAAGTTGTTGCTGAGGCATAAGCTGAGGAAAATATCCAATGGGAGGGGATCCATGCCAAGTCTGGTTCCATGAAGGATTCAGACTGGCTTGAGGAACCCATTGCTACCAAGGGGGATATTGGTATTGAGGCCACATGGCTGAAAATGGTGCAGATTGGGAACCCATACTAAAATTATGAAAGTACTAAGATGGGTCCTGAATCATACCTGGATTCACTGCTGGTGGTCCAGGTTGCCATGGCTTCTTCTGCCCCATGAAGTATAGCTGGTCCACTATGCTTTCCTCGCTTGATCCTTGGAAAACCACTTTAATCCTAGGCAAGGAAGGACATGCACTGGTCGCATGATTTTTTTTGCAAATTGTGCAGGCTTCCACCGTGTTCAGAGGGCATTCCTTCAAAGAATGTTTCTTTCTGCACTGAGGGCAGAATATGACCATGTTTTTTTCCAACTCCATCTACTTCTGTTTTTCCTATAGAGTCTTCATCTGGGCTGATACCATACTTAGGATATCAGTCCTCAAATTATCTAACAAATTCCGAATCTTTTCTTTTGTGACCCCTCCACCGGAGGTCTTCAATGACTGAATACCCTTTCCACTTCTTGCAGCCCCCCACAAACATTTGATATTGTAATCACAAATAGTTTTGAAGTTTTCTTTTGAAATATCCCCTTTTCCCACTATATTCAGGAGTTGCAGAGAGTCTTCCCTGAGTGCTCTGAGAAGAATCATCTTTAGAGTGTCCTTATCCAAGTCACTATGTCCAGACCTCTACAGTATGTATTTAAATCGTTCTACATAGTCCTCCATATTTTCATCTTCCTTCTGTGCAAATTTAAATAATTCCTCCTTATTGTCACGAGACTTACAATAATCTTGGTATTTTTCCAAGAAGGCTTTCTTCATTTCTTCACATGAACTAATCGTGCTCCCCCCTAAACCCATAAACCATCTCAGGGTTGTATCTTTTAGGGTAGCATGGAATATTTTCAGTTTCTGAGCATCAGTCATATAGTCGTATCCTTGACAAACAATATCAAATTCGAAGAAGAATGTATTAGGGTGTTTCGAAGAGAGCCCATGGAAACTAGGCAAGGTTGTTAAAGGTATGGGTCTCATTGGTGCATCACCTGTAACTTTTCCTATGGGAAAATAAATGGAGGAACTTACAGTTGCCATAAATACTTTCGAATACCCAGTTGGAATTTCAATTAGTTTCGCAGTCGGTATCTGGAGTGATTCAACCAAAGATGGTCACACCAGATCAGAGTCTCTTAACTCAACAATGGGAATTTTCACAGCGCAACCTTGGTCTCTTGGGGACGAAAACCCTTTTTTAGGTTCTTCTTCCCAGTTTGAGTTGCTCAATTCTTCTGATCCCTTACTTGCCACTTCTTCCCCTTATGTTTTTGATAAGGATTTCTCTTCCACTGGTACCTTGTTTATTAAATCTTCTGTTGTAGAAACAAAACCTTCTGGTACCGTAGATGGGACTAGTTGTTCCACAGGCTGCCCTTTGGACTTTTTCTGAACCCTAACCCTAACAGTAGCACAGGATGATGCCTGATATCTAGATTTTTCAATAATTTCCTAAATATACATCTTCCTTCCCAAATCCTTCCCTTTTTTGGGGGTCTTCCTCTACCCCTCTTGTTCGGATCTTTGTTCATACAAATTGTGGAGAGGGTTCATCAAAGAAAATCAATCAATCACTCAGGACCCAAAGTAGGATAGATAAATTTCCTCCCTAGGACGAGAGAAAATATTCACAGGAAACGAAACAAAATAAATAAAAAAGAAATCAAAGTTCAGGACCTAGAGCAGAGTAATAACATAACCTCCCCAAGACAAGAAATTGGCCCCTAAAAATAAAAACAGGAAATAAAAATAGGAAAGAAACCTGGACTATGCCCAGGACTTAAGGCAAGGCTTTACAAAACACCTTCCCTAAGACAAGGGTTTGATTCTACAGAAAACAGAATAATACAAGAAACATGAAAGAAAGAAAGAAAAAAGAAAACACAAGGCACTTACACTTAGGACTTGAAGCTGGGCAATAGATTCCCACCTCAAGACGAGAGATTGACTCTAAGATCTCTTGCAGATCCTATTCTTGCACCTGTTAGCCTTCCCCAGCAAGGGTACCAAAATGTTGGTGTCTGGATATGAACAAGATTCAATCCTTTTTCCACACAAATTATCAACCCGAGGGCATAAGTTATTTCAAGACTAACGACGAAGTATATGCAACTACAAGCATATGGTCTATTGTAGATCACAGGTTTAATCTATAACACACATACCATTGTAATAGCAATGAAATAAACTGCAAAAATAAAATACATCCATAGCAATTAATGCAACTATAACAACAATTAAAGAATCACACTAAACACAACACTACAAAGAAAAGAAAGAAGAATGCAACACCTGATCACAAGAGTGGGCCCAACTCTTGGATCAGGGCTGCAGAAACTCAAGGATTACAGGAGAAATAGCGAGCTATTTTATATTCAATTAATGATAAAAATATTAATTACACAGTCTATATATCCGGAAAAAGGGGTCTCTCGATTCACATCCCGTAGGCCTCTTTATAAAATAGTCCTGAAACCCCCAATTCCTCCCAATGACTCCATTGTTACAAAAATACATATTATTAAAACGGAAAATGGATTGCCTAGCAAGAGACCATAAGAAAGCCAAGGATAGCATTGATACACCCATGGCTGTCACGCTGTAGCAGCAAATAAGGAAGACGCTGGAAATGATGGGATGTGCCTTGACTTGCGGCCGCAACGCGCCTGTTGTAGCCAAATATGAAGAAATATAGGAGTTAATATGTGAAAAGGTAAAAAATCCATGACAAATACATCATTAATCAAATATGACATAAAATATAGGAAGAAGGCTTTTACCTCATGCTTTTAAGATAAATAATGGCACAAGGAGATAGAAAGATAGGGTAAAAATGAGGGAAGTATACAAATCTGGTGCCCAATAGGAAGTTTGTGGTATCTCAACAATAGTGCCTCATTCTATATCAAGAGGAACAAATATTTCTTCATGATCTAGAGGAGAATGTTCTCCAGATGCACATTGGTATGGGAGATGATGGGGGGTATAGTGCGACCAGGATCAATGTAATCACCTCTTAAAGTGACTTGGGATCCCCTCTCAAGCACAAGTATGTGATGTATGTACCGGGTCTAAAGAAGAATTTTGTTTCTATCATGGTGTTGGAAGACTGTGGCTATGATGTGATATTCAACAAAAGAAAGGATTTCATGTGACACGTCGCCACGAGACAAGTGAAGTAGATCGGGGTTTGGGTGAAGAACCTATACAGGTTGGATGTGTAGGATTGTATTGCTTTGAGCACAAAGGCAAAGAAGGTGCTGAGCCAATATGCTAGAGAGTTGTGTCTTAGAATATTTAGCCACTTGCATCATAGAGCTTTGAATATCACGCATCAAATCAACAAAAGCCTCTCGAAAGGAGCACTAGACTAGCATAACACATGCAAAGGTTTTACCTTGTGGAAGTACAAAAAAGACACCTTCAATGATCGAGATAACAGGGTGCATTCAATCATTGAAAGGATCCACTCTAATGTTTGTGGGCCTTTCTCAACAACCTCCACTTCCAAGCACATGTATTATGTTATAATTGTAGATGATTTCTCACATAAGTGATGGATTTTCTTAATGCAGAAGAAATACCAAACATTCTCTAAATTTGTTGATTTTAGAGCATTTATTGAGAAACAAACTGGTAGAAAATTGAAGGCTCCCAGGACTGATAATGGTGGTGAGTACGTGTTGAATGAGTTTAAAAATTTATGTGTAAAGGAAGGCATTTGATGGGATTTTACATCACCCCATAACCCACAATATAATGGGGTAGTTGAGAGGAATGTGGGATTTTCATGGCTGATGTTGCATGAACAAATCATAGCTCTGCATTTGTGAGTTGAAGCATGCAACACAATGGTATATCTGTAGAATAGGAGTCCTCGTAGGGTTCCTGGCATCAGTACACTAGAAGAAGATATTTTAGGGAAGAAACTAGATATGTCACACTTTAGGATCTTTGGATCAGTAGTCTATTGTCATGTTTCCAAGGAAGCAAGGAAAAATCTAGATCTCAAAACCGAGTTGGACATATTTGTGGGGTACATGGATAAACCTCACAACTATTAGGTGTACCTGCCATATCTCAAGATGAAAATTGTTCATAGAGATGTGAGGTACGATGAGGAAAAGGAAATGAATTTTTCTCTTGAGAGGGAGCTTTAGTTACATGCAGATCAAGAGCTTTTGACTCTGAAGGAAGAAGCACAAGAAGTTGTGGAGCAATCACAACTAGAGGAGTAGCGAGTGGAAACAACCAATCAGGTAGAGACATACATGGAAGGAAGGAATTGAACCAAGGAAGCCAACATATTATTGCAGGATTCTAGAGAGAATGTGGGATCAACCACATCACAACACATGTATAGGAGGTCACCATATCACTACACTTGCTACATGGCTCTGATGAGCGAGATAGTAGAGACAAAACCATCCTCATTCGAGGAAGAAGTAGAGAAGTCAAAATGCGTTGATGCAATGGTAGAGAATTATGACTCCATTGTCAGAAACATTATTTGGTAATTGGTTCCAAGACCAATAGACAAATCAGTGGTAGGTTCGAGATCAATTTACAAGGTAAAGCATGCAACATATGGAAGCATCGAGAAGCACAAGGCCAAGTTTGTGGCCAAGGGGTACTCTCAGGTATACGGGATTGACTATGAAGAGACCTTTTCCACTGTAGCAAGGTACTCTTCCATTAGATTGAGTCTCGCTTTGACTGCAAAGATGTGGTGGAAAATCCACCAGATGGACGTGAAGACAACATTCCTCAATGGATCGATTGAGGAGGAGGTGTACATTGGAAAACTTGAAGGTTTTGAGACATTCCATAGAGAGTCACATATTTGTCGACTCAAGTGAGTGTTGTATGGGTTGAAGCAAGAACCTCATGCTTGGTACAACAGGATTGACAACCACCTCACCAGGTTAGGCTTCACCAAAAGTGAAGTAGATGAAAACCTTTACCACATTTTGGTAGAAGGTAAATTGTTGATTATTTTTCTTTATGTTGATGAATTGATTTTGACCAGTGATGAACAAATTATCAGGTCTTGCAAGGAGGACCTGTCAAGAGAGTTCAAGATGAAGGACATGGGTTTGATGCACTATTTACTTGGTTTGTAAGTATGGCAGAGACAAGGGGAATTGTTTGTCTCTCAGGGAAAGTCTATCAACGAGATACTTTAGAAGTTCAATATGGATAGATGCAAACACACTGAGACTCCTCTAGTGACCATCTGGAGGAAAGAAGATGCCACTTCAGGTGACGAAGTGGATGCTACCATGTACATGAAATTGGAGGGTTTACTCATGTATTTGGTGAACACATGACGATATTTTTGTTATGCGGTCAATCAGTTGAGCCAAGCCATGGCTCGACTGGTTGAATTATTTTGGAGGGAAGCTAAACATGTACTATGGTAACTCAAAGGCACCACTCAGTTTGGACTTTGGTACAAATGGACAAAGGGAGTGAAGATGCAAGGCTTCATGGATGCAAATTGGGTTGGAATTCCATCAGATAAAAAGAGAACTTCAGGAGGAATCTTCAGTATTGGGTCAACAATAGTTTCTTGGTACAACAATAAGCAAAGATCAGTTGCACTCAATTCAGCAGAAGCAGAGTACATGGCTGCCATTCAAGAAACTTTTGAGGCTATATGGATGAGCAAGGTCATTGTTGGTTTATTTGGTCAAATGATGGAGCCTATAGTGATTTACTGTGACAATCAGGATTGTATCATACTCTCTGAAAATCTATTTTTTCATGATCGTTCCAAGCACATAGATATTTGGTACCACCATCTTTGAGATTGTGTGGAAAGGAAGATCATGTTATGTAGTACATTTTGACAGAGGAACAGGATGCAAATATTTTTACAAAAGCATTGTCAAGAGGAAAAATCAAGTTTAATAGAAGTAGGATTGGGGTATTTGATAATCCATTTCTTGCTGAGAGGGAGTGTTGAAAATGCATCAAGAAAAATTCCTAATTTAATTGTCCCTTGGCTAAATTAGGATAATTTTGAAATTCTACATCACCAAATAACTTGGTTGAGTTACCTAAGTTATTATCACTAGGTTAGCTCAGTTAATTTGAGTTGGAGGATGAACTTGAGTTGTGTATAGTGATTCCTAAATTTTAGGATACTAGGTTGAGTTAATTTCATTTGTAACAATTTAATTAAGTTAAATTGAGTTATGGTCAGTTAAACTAGTTTCAATTGTTGGAGGAACTAGTGGGAGGTCTAGTAGTGGGGTGCAACTTCAATGTTCAAATTGTTAACTGATCATTTAGACTAAATTAAATCATGCATCCACAAAATTCAAGTTACCTAGTTGATATTGGAGTTTAAGGGTAGTGTACTATCAGTTGTAGAATATTCTAAATTGTACAACTCATACATGCAGTCAAAGGAAAGCCTAAAGGAATTGTGCAATCCAAATTGAGGAATTTCCTAATTAATAGGGGCATAATACCTCAAGTAACAACGCAATGGAGCTTGGGAAGGAAGAAATTTGGGTAAGTATTGGCCAAGGTCATTCAGTCAAGCAAAGGATAGAAGATACAGTTGAAAATTGAGCTCAAGATAAAGCATAGCATATTTTATTAATCTAGATTATTTGATTAATGAAATACACATAGTAAGGGGTTTTGAGCAATTTATTTCCCATATATTAATCTCTGTGTATGTGTGTTGAATCTTGATGCATGTTATTGAATTGTGTTCTCAATCATGAATTTTTTCCCGCAAATTAGTAGAAGTAGATTCTAGTTTTGTGATTTAGTAAATTACATGAGCAGTTTAGGATATACACATTAATTTCTAATATAGGAAAACTTAATGATCAACCTTTCCATATTTTAATAGGATCACATTCACAGAAATAAAATGAAAATCTACACAACACAAGGGATTCCTTCTCTAATCTGTGCAACATCTTAACCCTCTCCTCTTCAATACTCTATGTGCCATATACAACGTAGAGCATTCCCAATCCTTAGAGCTATCTAATACAAGGAAATATTTCTACAACATATTCATTTTTTGTCACACAAGTTGTGACCAATTCTCGTACCAATTCAAACTTCTAATTGAGTGAGAGAGAGATGCATGAGAGAGTAATAAAATAGAGAAAAACTAGATGCTTCAAAACCAAGAAGAAGAACCCCTTGATTGATCCTTTCTATAATTTTTATAGTCACACCTTGACCCTTTATCTTCCTAACCTTTTAGCTTCTTAGGAAGACTAATCATCACATTAAAGGGAAATAATCACCCAAAGTATAATTTTCCTCTTAATTCAAATTTTCCCCTCCCTAAGGCATCATAATCTGTTTGTTGTCCCCTTTCTTCAACTATAACATTTTTATTAATAAAAATAAAAATTATATCATATAATATATTTTGACATCATAACATTAATGTTGTCATCCCAACATATATGTTACTAATTACATTGCAGAATTTGGGGTAATGAAAGAGGTGTCACAAAAAGGAACTTAGGTCGCAATGTTAGGTAAGTATTTAATTTATTTAGAGTTTGTTTTAAGTAATAAACTTTATTATGATCATCAAGTAATAATGAGAATAGTTTTTACAATTCATTATTTATTTAATTTTAAAAAACAAATTTATTTAACAAAAATTATTTATGGTCGATGAGAAAATAAAATTTCACTCTTACTGAATAAATGTCTTAGATTGTTGAACATTAATTCGATTTTCAAACATAATTTTGTGATATTTAAATCAATTAATAGGCCTAAAATTACTCTGTGGTATAGTAAAAAAGTGTAAACGTTATAAGAATTTTGTGAGTTATTTAGTTATTTATTTATTTTTTATGAGGATTTTTCTCTAATTTTCTGAAAAGGCGTCATAGAATCATTTCCCAGCTTTTTCCAGTTCAATTTTTTCTCTCACTTTTCATTCTCTCATTCTATCATACTCTTGCACACTTAGAGAATTCTTGGAGCATGCTTGGATCACTCTAACATTCACTTGGATTCGAGACAGAAGGAAAAGGAAAGCAAAGGAGCACAATGAGGCAATTGGATTAGTAACTAAAACATGCTTACTCTGCAGGTAATAGGTTACATGTGTGACTTCCTTGCTGATTTTTAGATGCATGGTATATGCATGTGGTTCTCTGGTCATGTGCTATTATTGACATGGATATTTTCTTGGATTGATAGTGTTTTTAGCCTCCCCTTGCCATTTCTTGGATAACCATCATGTAGCGGGTTCCCCATTCTAGGATTTTCTTATTTTTTATAAGGTTCCCTATGGCTGTGGGTTGGAAAAAACACTATGGGGCCTTAGAACAACTTGGGTTTCCCTGGAGTCTCTGGGTTGAGCTACTAGTAGGTGAAACCTTTGGGTTGGGAAAAATTCTCTGGAGCCCTAGAACAACTCAGGTTCCCTGGAGGCTCTGGGTTGAGTTACTAGTTCCTGGAGCCCTGGACAACTTGGGTAGAGATCGATATGGTTGTTGTTAGTTATTTTTGGACCATATAGGTGAGATCATTGTGCTTGAGGGTTGAGGTGGTTTGGCATCTAGAAGCCCTGGTTAGTTTTGTGTTGGTTTAAACCTTATGATCCCACATTCATGCTTGGAATATGGCATGACATTGATTGGTTTAAAGAGAGATTTGGTTCAGTCCAATATATGAGCAGGTGGTATGTGGAATTCCTTGAATTGTTGGCATTTTCATATGTTAATATGAGCTATTTTTCTAGTGTGATCTATGATCACTTGTACTGGTTATCATGTTAAAATTATGGCTAGATTTTATTGGTCTCTATTATAGTTATATACTTGGTTATATGATGTGCTCTAGCTATGGATCTTGTTCATGATTTATTAATTTATTGGATGGTTGTTGAATGCATGGAATAAAATGTTGTTGCAACTTGTTAGAGAGGGATTGGAGCCTTCTTGGTGATTCTCAGATGAAATTTATAAGTTTAAAATCAAATATACATTCATGACCTATAGCTTTCATTTTTACCATATGTTTGAAGAAATGTTTGCTGTGTGCTGGGCATGTCCCAATCAAGATCTTGTTCAAGTTTGAATGTTTGGAATTGTGGTCATATTAATCATGATTCTGGAAAGTTACAGGAAGTTATAGGTAGTGGTCTAGAGGCTTGCCTGAAAAAGTGACATATATCTCACGATTGCATAGATTGAACTGGGAAATTGCGGTCATAACTGCATGCATGAAAGCTTATGAGTGTGGTTGGAGCCTCACAACCACACACAAAATGTGTTAATAGTCTGGTTGGGGTCAAAACCTAGTGTAAATGAGTTCCATCTTAGGGATTGATCACTTGGGGTGGTTTGTAGGCTCCTAAGTGGTCTATAGTCCCTGTTGAATGTTATTTTTTTGTTGGTTTATAGGACCCACCTCCATAACTAGAACTTGGAGGTCGGGTCATATCATAGTAAAAATCATCTCTTATTTACCTTGGAGAGTTTGCAAAAGTGGTTAAATGTGGGGAGAGGCATCACAGATTGGTATCAGAGCAATTCCATTCCCTACAACCTTTCCTTTGATTCCTGGTTAAATATTAGTATCAGAGCGAGGTGGAAAAACTAGACCTTGGTGTAGATGTGATTGTTATTCATGCATGTTAGTTGTTGATATGTTTTCTATGCATCCACTATGATGGTCATTGTTGCAGTCTTGTGTCATCATGATTATGATTATATATATATATATATATATATAGTGTGCTAATATGGATTTATAGTGCGAGATGGGAATGAAAACCCCCTAAAACATGCCCGATGTACAATTTTGATTATGTCTATTTGGTTTATTTAACATGACATGTTTGTAGGGAGATAGAAGATCGGGAGATCCACACGTATGCCTTCACAGGACCTTAGGTGAATTTAATGGAGCTAGGGATAGGTCAATTGGCAGAACAAGAAAGAAAGAGTCCTCTCTGATATAGAAGATACATTGAGAATTTTAAATATAAATATGAAGTTGTAAGGAAGATAGACAAGTTGGTTGGGGCATAAAAATGATGTCTAGTCTCAAGGAAAAGAAAGTGAAGGTCAATGCAGTCATGCTTGAGAGTCTTTCAGATTTTTTTAGAAGTAGGGATAGTTGAGGATCATTCATGGACAAGAGGAAAGGACTAATGGGTCATATGGTAACGAGGTCTCAATCAAGAGACGGGTTTGTGAAGATGAAAAGTCAAATGTAAGCAAACCTTTGAATACACCTGATGAGCAGAAAACACTCATGGATTCTATTCTAGTTCTATTTATGAGAGACATCATCGTCATTACCGCTAGCATCCTTATAAGAGGAGTGAGAAGTAGTATTTTCCAAACGAGTTCAAGAAATCCAAGCCTCCTACTTTTGATGGGGATGTAAAGAAATTAGAAGACGTTGAAGCATGACTACTTGGATGAAATATTTCTTTGGATTGCATAATTACTCAGAGAATATAAAATCCAAGATAGAGATCTTTAGTCTCAAGGGAAAAGAATATATCTAATGGGAAGATGTGAAGTGTGTCAGAGGCATCAATGCAGAGGAGTTGAGTTGGCATGAGTTTAAAATACTCTTAAGGAAGAAGTCATTTTCTGAGAGATATTATGATGGAAAGCCCAAGGAATTCTATGAGTTTAAGATGGGTTCCATGACATATGAAGAGTATACGACCAAGTTTCTGGAGTTGTTGATGTATGTACCCTACCTCAAGGATGTAAATACAAATGTACATAGGTTCATTAGTGGATTTCCTTTAACATTTAAAGATCGGATTAGGGTATGATGAGCCTCGATCCATTGGAGGAAGTCAACGGGAAGTTGAATCATTGTTATGAAAACCTAATCCTAGTATGAGCCTAAGAGGATTGGAAAGGTAATGGAAATTAGAGGAAAGTGTCTTGAAATCGAGAATACACTCAAAATGCACGTTATAAGGAGACACAACACTGCTTATAAAAGTTCAATGCGATTGACAGATTACATGGGTATCAACCTGAAGTGTAGAAAAAAGGAAAATGGTAGGAGGTATTTGCAATGTTGGACTTTTGGTGGAGAGAATCCTGAGAAGATGTTTTCCATCACAGGTTGACATAACTAAGATTTATGATTCTCTCGAGGCACTTATAGTTGGAGATACAGATGTTGGGCAGAGTATTCCTCAAATTTATGCAGTAGTGGATAATAGGAAATCCAATCATCAGGCTTTCATTATTGAGATGGAATGTAAGCTTTGTGATCAAGTTGTTTCTATTTTTATTTATCCTGGATATAAATATAGTTATATTAGTCTAACCTGGTGGATAAGTGTTTCTTGAATAAATAAGTGCATGTAGAATCTTGGTTGGTGTAGTTGGCTATAGGGACCAAGATAAGAGTTCATCATTGGGTGAGATCTTGTGCATTTTGAGCTTAATGAGATGCCTACATTAGTACCTTTAAATATTCTTCCTTTAGGATCATTTAGTATGTTTTTTGGCATGGATTGGTTGTTCATTCAAAGGACTAAGGTGAGAATGATATGAAAATGTTATTGAATTACGGATGATGATCAGGAAAGGAGAATATTGCGAGCAAGAACAAAGCTGACATTAGTGAGGACAATTACAACTATGCGAGTAAAAATTGAAATTGTGGAAAAGGGACATATTATCGTTTATAGTTCATATTACATTTGACAAGGGAGAAAATTAACATAAGTATGGAAGGTATCTTTTTTTGCAGCAATTTGACATGTTTCTACACTCAAGATATTTTTAGAGTTTCCTCCTCATAGGGAAGTGGATTTCTCTATTGATTTGATGCTAGGAGAAACACCAACATCAAAGGCACCTTACAGGATGAGTACTCCAGAGTTGGTGGAATTGAATTTTAAGCTTAAGGAAATGCTTGAAAATGAATACATAAGTCCAAGTGTATTTCCTTGGGTTGAATCATTGTTGTTTTTAAGGAAGAATGATGGTACTCTTATATTGTGCAATGATTATAGACAACTAAACAAGGTGACCATCAAGAACATGTATCCATTACCATGGATTGATGAATTGTTTGATCAACTAAAGAGAGAAAAAATATTTTCAAATATTGATCTGAGATCAAGATATCATCAGGTGCACATAAAATCAGAAGACATATATAATACTGCATTCCATATGAGGTATGGGCATTATGAGTTTGTGGTGGTTCCTTTTGATCTTACTAATGCTCTGTCCACTTTCAAGTGTTTGATGAATAATGTGTTGCATCCTTATTGATTGTCTTTGTTGATAATATATTGGCATATTTGAAGAATGAGGAAGAGCATGAAGAGCACCTGCCAACAGTGTTGATATTGTTGAGAGAGAATCAGTTGTATGCCAAGCTTAACAAGTGTAGATTATTTCAGACTTAGATTTATTACTTGGGACATTTTGTTTCCAAGGAAGGGACAGCAGTGGATCCGGAAAATATTAAATCTATCATGGAGTGGCCAACTCTTAGGAATGTGGATCTCCTAGGAATATGGATGAGGTTATTTAGAAAATTATATATTACAGAGCATTGGAACACATAAAATATGCGGAAATACAAACAAAAAAAACATATAAAACAAGAGAGACACATATATAAGTGGTTCACCCAACTTGGGCTACGTCCATGGAGAAACAGCCAGTCCTTCCTTTCAATTATCCATCCAAATGAAGAGACACAACCTACATCAAATCCGTTGTAATATCCTTTATTCTCTCTCACAGTCTCTCTATCAGTTTCTCACTTAGAGAATACACCTACAATCCACAGCGACAATACAATACCCTCATACAAAGCGAGGGGTTTCATTCTAGGGAAAAAAACCATAAAACTAAACATAACTTCTACCGTCAGATCATCTGCCTAATGAACAACCCAAATTGACTGTGAGTACAATATTTTGGAAGGAAATTTTACATGTTTAACTCGAGAAGTTTACGAACCCCACCGAGGGGCTCATAAAATTGATGGTGATAAGCTCAGCAGGAAGCATTGTCGCCATATCATTAAGAACATGGGTCCAACGCGATGATACATCTAAAGAAAGAAGATAATCAGGCTCCACACCCAACATAGGTTAGATCATTCATGGTACTAGTAGGTTATTATATGTGGTTCATTAGGAACTTCTCACATATTTTCTATCCTATTACATATTTGCAGAGGAAAGGGAAGACGTTGGAATGGAATGAGGAGTGTGCAACTAGTTTTGAGTAGTAGAAGAATTTTCTTACAAATGCTCCGATTTTGAAGATTGCAGATCATAATAAGGAGTTTGTGGTACGTACAAATGATTTCAAGGAAGGAATTGATGGATTCATGATGAAGGAATGGTAGGTGTTATGAAATGAGTCAAGGAAGTTGAATGAGCATGAGTGGAACTATGTGATTCATGATATTGAGCTGGAAGCAATCATTCATGCGTTGAAGATGTAGAGACATTATCTTCATGGCAAGAGGTTTGTCTTTATGAGTGATCACAATAGGATGAGGTACTTGTTTGACCAACCTAATCTGAATGCCAATCAATCTAGATGGTTTTATACCCTTAGTGAGTTTTACTTTGAGATTATATACATCAAGGGAAAGGAGAACATGGTTGTAGATGCTCTTAGTAGAAGAGTGTAGGTGAATCACATTTCAACTATGAGTTGATTTACCAGAACACATCTTGCATGCAGGGCAACATGATGACAGGTACCAACAATTGAAGCAGAGATTGCAATAGTAGGGTGAAGGTGATAAGTGTGAGGAGTATAGCCTCACGACAGATGGCTTGGTAAAATTCAGGAACAAGATTTATGTGTTGCACAATAGTGAGCTCAAGAAGCTTATCTTGAGGGAGTTTCCTGTCAAGACATATTTAGGCCACCTGAGATATAAAAATGCTTTGAAATCCATTAAGAAGTTCTACCATTGGCCAAGATTGAAGAAAGAGGTGGCTGAGTTTGTTGCGAAGTTCTTGGAATATTAGCAGGTGAAAGTAGAGTGTAAGCATCTAGATGGTTTATTGTAGCCTATTTCGATTCCAGAATAGAAATGGGAGGTAATTTCCATGGAATTCATTATAGTTTTTGTGAGGAAACCAAGATATCATTCCATCATCATTTGTGGTTGACAGTTGAGTAAGGTAATTCACTTAATTTTAATAAACTCTATAGAATTCATCTGAGTGAGGTATATCATATTTTGATTAGGGATATTTTGAGGTTGAATCATGTTCCCAAATTATTATATCAAAAAGATACCAACTTAAATTCGGGTTTTGGAAGGAGTTTTTTGCAGACTTGGGTATAGAGTTAGCCTTCAATACCACTTATCATCTGCATAAATATGAACATATAAAGAGGGTTAACAAGATTCTCGAGGATATGTTGAGGATGTGTATCTTGCATCAACAAAGGAAGTGGGAGGAGTATCTTCCACTGATGGAATTTTCTTATAATAATGGGTATCAAGAATCCTTGAAGATGAGTACATTTGA